>CABFVX010000835.1:175160-222766 GCA_902151425.1 Timema shepardi
ACTGTGCAGGTGGGTGATGAGGAGGGGAAGCATCTTTGGGATGCGCAGTAAGTACTGTGCAGGTGGGCGATGAGGAGGGGAATAACCTTTGGGATGCACAGTAAGCACTTTGCAGGTGGGTGATGAGGAGAGGAATAACCTTTGGGATGCACAGTAAGTACTGTGCAGGTGGGCGATGAGGAGGGGAATAACCTTTGGGATGCACAGTAAGCACTGTGCAGGTGGGTGATGAGGAGGGTAAGCATCTTTGGGATGCGCAGTAAGTACTGTGCAGGTGGGCGATGAGGAGGGGAATAACCTTTGGGATGCACAGTAAGCACTGTGCAGGTGGGTGATGAGGAAGGGAAGCATCTTTGGGATGCGCAGTAAGAATTGTGCAGGTGGGTGATGAGGAGGGGAATAACCTTTGGGATGCACAGTAAGTACTGTGCAGGTGGGTGATGAGGAGGGGAAGCATCTTTGGGATGCGCAGTAAGCACTGTGCAGGTGGGTGATGAGGAGGGGAATAACCTTTGGGATGCACAGTAAGTACTGTGCAGGTGGGTGATGAGGAGGGGAATAACCTTTGGGATGCACAGTAAGCACTGTGCAGGTGGGTGATGAGGAGGGGAATAACCTTTGGGATGCACAGTAAGCACTGTGCAGGTGGGTGATGAGGAGGGGAATAACCTTTGGGATGCACAGTAAGCACTGTGCAGGTGGGTGATGAGGAGGGGAATAACCTTTGGGATGCACAGTAAGTACTGTGCAGGTGGGTGATGAGGAGGGGAATAACCTTTGGGATGCACAGTAAGCACTGTGCAGGTGGGTGATGAGGAGGGGAATAACCTTTGGGATGCACAGTAAGCACTGTGCAGGTGGGTGATGAGGAGGGGAATAACCTTTGGGATGCACAGTAAGCACTGTGCAGGTGGGTGATGAGGAGGGGAATAACCTTTGGGATGCACAGTAAGCACTGTGCAGGTGGGTGATGAGGAGGGGAATAACCTTTGGGATGCACAGTAAGCACTGTGCAGGTGGGTGATGAGGAGGGGAATAACCTTTGGGATGCACAGTAAGCACTGTGCAGGTGGGTGATGAGGAGGGGAATAACCTTTGGGATGCACAGTAAGCACTGTGCAGGTGGGTGATGAGGAGGGGAATAACCTTTGGGATGCGCAGTAAGTACTGTGCAGGTGGGTGATGAGGAGGGGAAGCTTTTTATTGATTAAGATTAGGCCTACTGTTGTTTGATTACTATTTTAGCTCTTTATTTTGTTAAATTTTGATGATTGTCGTGGACGCCGTAGGAACAGCTAGCGGACCCCGGGTGGACAACCTTTGGGAACCACCGGTGGAGAGTATACAGGTAAAGTTGAATCTGGAATGGCATTGTCTATGTCCGGGGGCTCAGTGTTCTGTGAGACGAGATCAAACAAAAGATTGACCTGTGCACAAAATCCCTATCCGTAAGTCCTTAGTCCTTATCACTTTCTAAAGGTATTTAGTTACAAATGGCCAGTGGCAGCCAATAGCAGGCAGTCAAACAAAAGAGCATCGATGTGCGAATCGAAATGAAACAGTAGCCATTTTCTAAACGTATCGTAGGTTCATTCATCTACCACTAATAACAAGCCATATAAAACGTTAACATAATCGTTATTTTAAGTAAAAACACTAATAAGAATATAAATAATTAAAATGTTGATAGCATTTACAAAATTAGCTGAAGTTGTTTTATTTTGACCGATTTAATCGTGCAAACTATTATATTTGCCCATTGGTTGACACGATATCACGTGTTTAAGGTGGGAGTGTAGGAAACACAAGTTAACGACATCATTTTTGCAGTTTATACATCAAAACATTTGTTTGGTCAAAATAAATAAAATATGCTTCAGTACTAACATATACTTTAATTTCCTCTACATGGTGATATCAACAGCTGTAGAATATCTGTCAAGATTGTCCTGGAATTTGATGACAACTTTTTATCTCAATTTAAATTTGAATTCCTTCATCCACGTGTCCACCAGTTCGGGTAGCTAAACTTAGATCGATCCACGTGTTGAGGAACCTTTTCTGACAATTTCAAGATCTACTCCAATCTAGGCTCAAAAGATATTTATTTTCCAGCACGTCCTAAAACCCGTCAGGGCAGCACGCATTTAATTACTTTGGTAAGATAGGAAGGAGGAAGGTGGAATTTAGAGTGAATGTATATAAATTTGTGTGGAGGAGGAGTGGGAAACTATTTAGGAAAAACACCGTAAGTATATTCGATACGAACTTCAACCTCACCATGACCGGCAAACCAGACTAGACGAGTATTACATTTAGTCCCCGTGACCATAGATGTGAGCGGTCATAGCTAAACAAATTTGGATCTACTGTTTTCTGAAATTTTTGATTGGTTTGTGTTTCAAAACGCTTAACACGAGAACGTATTTAGTGGGGAGATGCCAGCTGCCCGCCATGACCATTGTCTGGTAGTCTTGTTCTCAAAATACCCGACAAGGATCTGAACACGTGCCCTGTTCGTGGTTTGTTTCTCTGTAACAACAGGAATATAAATCCAACCGACAGTGACAGTAGGTACTCGCCATGTTGGGGTGTTATATAGGTCAATGTTGCTCCAAGGGGAACAAATGAAGAGCGCAACCTCCATGTGTCTTATGTGTTTCTCAACATCCCTGAGTGCGAGATGTGAAATGACCTTGTCCCTGTATCGACCCCTGAGTTCAAAGGTCATTATTGTGTAGCACTGCCAGTGTGAGATAAACGTGGAATAACACACTATGCTAATCGAGCAATTTCAATTAACTGTGCTTCAGAGCAAGGTGAGGAGGTTTTGGCAGTATGGACTGCTGGTGGTTAGATTACAGGAACTGTTGGTGGTCGGATTGCAGACTGTTGGTTGTTGGATTGCAGACTGTTGGTGGTTGGATTGCAAACTGTTGGTGGATCGGATTGCAGACTGTAGGTTGTTAGATTGCAGACTGTTGGTGGTTGGATTGCAGACTGTAGGTGGTTATATTACAGGAACTGTTGGTGGTCGGATTGCAGACTGTTGGTTGTTGGATTGCAGACTGTAGGTGGTTATATTACAGGAACTGTTGGTGGTCGGATTGCAGACTGTTGGTTGTTGGATTGCAGACTGTTGGTGGTTGGATTGCAAACTGTTGGTGGATTGGAATACAGGGTCTGCTGATGGTTGGATTGCAAGGACTCTTGGTAGTTTGGATGTAAGGACTGCTGGTGGTTTGGTTGCATATACTTGTGATTTTTAGAGTTCTTTTTAATAATTCATAGCAACAAACAAGTGTAATTAATGATTTTAATTAATAAGCTCATATATGGGCCTATTCTTTATAAATGTTGTTCTTAATAGTATAATTTTAATATTTTTGGTGCAGTTGGCCTCAAATTATTAAGAAACTATGGAATGAGGCTTTAAAAAAAGAAGATTCTTTGAATTATAATCCAAAATAAAAGTTAAATGCTTAAATAGACAAATAAAAACATAATTTGTAGAGATTGAAATAAAACACTGGACTATGACCCAATTTGACATATAAAACTCAACTAAGATATTATCTTGCAGGCGTGGACTTGTGGACCAAGACGTTAGTCTCGTATTGTCGGTTTTTCTAGTTACTGGGAGGTCAAGGTTTGAATCACAGTGGATGTACTTTGGTGTTATTTACTAAATGGTTTCCCTATCTCTTTCACGCAAGTGTTGTTAAAATTCTAAATTTGATCTGCCTCCCTTCTAGTTAATTATAGGGAGTATATTCGAAGAGCCCGGACGCGGTGCACAACAGAGAACAAACATAAATAAGCTGCATTAACTTTATTAATAAGTGATAAGCGCGCGTCTGTGTTTTAAGGCGTAGGATTTTATAATTAGAAACTAGACAACCCCATTAAAATTATTTTTAACCAAAATTTACTATGACACTGACGCGCTACTCTCGCAGTAGACTAAACTGCTGATGACGGGAAGATCTAGGTTCGAATCTCGGTCGGGTGTATTAAGGTTAGTTTTCTAAATGGTTTTCCACTCTCCCTCCAAATAAACGTGGGTATACTTCCTCTTAATATAACCTTCTTAATCCCTAAAGCCATTAGCGTAATTAGTATATAATCGTATAACCCGAACGGGTAGTACGACGCATTGCTTAAACAAACTATGTGACACTCAGTAAGTAAAAGGAAACTAATTTAGCCCTGATTAATTGATTGATCGGCCTTTAGGATTAATCACGCCAAATGATGTATTAATACATTTTTTTTACAAAAAACCACCTAATTTATTTAATTTGTGTGTCCATTTTGTTTGAGTCTAACTCTCTCTTAGCGCGACACGAAGGCCCATAGTATTGTCTAGACAGGACAATCGAACCGAATGTTCCCAAAATGTCACTCTGGCTTCAGACCAGAAGAATCTCACCACAATCTCATTATTCGTGACACCAAGATTGTATTCAATGTGTATATTTTTTGTATAGTTTAACACGTGATTGAAATTGAAATTCCATGCCACGTACTTTCCCAAACTTGTCCACATCTCAGATGGCTCAGGAAATAACGTATTCCATTAGCTGGAGTCTCGGCAACTTTATCACCTATTCAAGTGGTGTAAAAAGATGTGTGTGGCTCGGTATTAACTACAGTCAAATTTTCATGAGGAGGCTCTTATACTCTTTTTTATTTAAGGTATTTAACGAGAGCACTTCCTGAACGAACTAATTATATCAGCACATTATTATTATTATTATTATTATTATTATTATTATTATTATTATTATTAGCACCACGTCTTACTACCCGTTCGGGTTACACGCACTTACGCTAACGTGTAATGGTAGGGTGATTGTGAGATGAAATGGAGGACCTAAAGTTTAACGTGGAATCCGAACCACGGTGGAGGCCTGGCATTCCTCACATTCACAAGAAGTCTTGTCAGAGGTGAAGGAAGGGTTTGGTAATCAGATAAATCTTTGCCGGGACCGAGGATTGAACCCCGGCCGCCATCATAGAAGTCTGACACCTTACCCCTAGACCGCCAGGTCACCTTATATCAGCACACGATTTATTAATTAACTTAAATCTTTAAAAGACACAGCACCCAGCTCTAGATTATTAATTCAGCACTGTGAAAGGGGAAATCACAGTTCACCAATGATGCATTTTTTGACCATGCCAAGAATCAAACATTGGGCCCTTAGGTTAGTAACCTAATAGGTTAAGGCGTCAAACCTGGGGCCTTACCTAACAGAGAACTACTAGATCTAACTTCACGTCAAGCTATGAGATCTTCAGTGTCACCTTTTATCAACATCAACACCTATAAAGTAACAATATTAATATAGTCCAATGGATACAAAAACGTTTGTAATTTCTAAAAAGCTCTTGCTTTGAAAATTTTACTGTATTTTGTGATGTTTGACAATGGCGAATCGTTAATTCAAATATATCTCTTTTTATCGGAGAGAAGAATTATTTGGTTTCATATTTGAATGCCGCTGTGGAGTGAGATCAAGTAAATCAACGGCTATAAATATTTTGATAAATCATGAGGTTTGTTAAAATATTTGAGAAGAAAACACTATAATTGACATGTTGGTCATATTTAATAATCATAAAGAAAAGGTAAACATATTTATTTTATTTGAAACATCAGAAAAGTATTCAGAAATAAATGTATCTTGACGAGAGCGGCTATTAGAGCTTCTGAAAGAGTGGTAGATATATTTTGTGGATGGTCCTTGACCGTTGTTTTATACATGTGGTGTATTTCTGCCCGCTACTGTCTACATTATAAGAACACCCCTCTTTCTGAAACTAAGTTTAGTAGAAACTTAACTGAGATAAACCTTACAAAAATAAAAGCTAGTAAGGAATAGAACGCAATGTCCCTTACCACTGGTATAAAACAAACATTTATTATTATTGTATCTATAAAATACAGGGAAAACGACGAGAATACTTCACATTTCAATATTTGTTCTAAATCATTAATTTAACAATAAATTAAATTTCATTTACTGAGCTATCAATGATAAAATATATAAAATAATTATTAAATTTATAAAAATATCATAAATAATAAATTATGAAATGAGATATTAGACTGCACCAGAATGTATTCAGGAAATAATAAGAAGCAACAGAAAATACTATCGTTTGGATATACTGTTTTAATTTTTTTAAATACTTTGAGGGAGTTATTTTATTTGAGACATTTTTAAAACAAACATTTGGGTTGTTGGGTGCTATCCGGGGGGAGACAAGCAATTATACTTAACCTTGAAAAGCACTTTACAGCCCAAATTACTTACTCTGTGACATTAGGAGCTTGAAAGTTCACTGCCACACGTACTTTGTAGTTGCGGTAAATAACGTTCGATTTACTAACGCTATATATTAAGTAATTTTGGCTGTGCAGTGTTCCTCACTATTCATTACACTTGCTTGTCACCCCACGGATAACAGCTCGAGTCAGATGTATCATTGTAGTGTGGTTACCTGGAGATTTAATCAGAAAACATTGGGATTGAGAACATTGAAACTATTTTACCACATTTTAAAATAAAGGGTACAACACAAGTGCACAAACTGTGTCATGAAGTGTATTAATAGCTCTGAACAATATTTAAAAAAATAGGGTTACATCAAACTCAATTTCCTTAGAAAAACAAACACATCATGTTGTTTATCAAAATTAACAATCTTCACCAAAAGATTTTAAACAAAACTGTTAAGAGATTTCTAACGAGTTTCAAATTTTCAATAAGCAGCTACTTTTTAAACACCCTCAAATTAGTTATAATTTTTAAAAGTAAAAACATAAGATTATTCTTATTTATCGTAAAAAAAATCATATATTTGTTTTGTACAAAATCTTATTGGCATTTTTAGAAAAAGTTCATTTTTTCTAAAATTTGTCTTAATTACGTTGAGATTAAAGAGATTTTGAAGTTATTTTGCGAAGTGGGTTGCATCTTAGCTCGACGCACCTAAGCAGTCAAAGCTATCACACTTAAGCACCAATGTATGAAATAGAAAGCGAGGGAATAGAATGAGGAATTCACCATGTGAGGAATATTGCTTATCAATTGATAGCATTTTACCCTCTTCCTCTGACGAGTTTACACACTCAATAGACTATTTGCGCTTTGTACACATGAACTTCCTTTTTAAAAATTACTTTTTCTTGTTTCCTATTCTAGATATACATTTACGACCAAAGATCTTTTAATCTACACACTGGTAGGATAACTCCTAGAAGCTATTTCGGTTTTGAAGCCAAATACTCTAAATTGTAGATTATTAATCAAAAATACCTTTACAAAAAAAAATTACTTCAAGATAAATAATATAATAATGTTGTGTCACTGTAAGAGCATTTTTCGAATTATTTAAAAATTAATGTTTTTTATTTCAACGTTGGATCTTAAAAATTCGCTGAATAGAACGTAAACTCACTAACATGGGAAATCTTATCTCGGGCTGCTGTGACGTCACAGCTTAACCAAACTACCTTTAAATAACTTATTTTAGAAAAACTATAATTTATTATACATTGAAATGTATCATGTAAAATGGACACCAGATACCAATTTGGAACAAAAAAGCTATAATTTTATAAATTATATTTAAAAAAATCATTAATTAAAAATGATTTATTCAAGAAAAATAAATATGTAAAATTAGGTTTATTGTGAAAAAAAAACTCACCAGAAACCCGTTTTAATCCAAATCGTTAGAGCTGTTTTTAAAATTTTTCAAGTTTTTAAAAACAGTCATCTGTAAACTAGCTTTACACGGATTTTTATTTGTCCTATAAACATTCTATAGATATTCATTTTAATCAAAATAATTTAGAGCCATTTTCAAAAAATCACTCTTCTGTAAACTACACTAAATTTAAGTGCTATAGTTCAAATAAACAACTCTTCCTGAGGGACAGTACAACCATATTATCTCAATATAAATTTGAACAAAATACATAAAGCCTTTTCATATCTGTGGCTAGAGACAGACAGACAAACTTGGGGACAGACAAAATTGTAAAATCCACTTTTTTGGGCACATAAATGTAAAATTAATTATCTCGAGGCTGAACATTCTTACGATTACAGCACTTTCTCTTTAGATAACAAAGTAAAAGTACTACAATAAGAAAAATAATTATTCTAAGATGACAAATTTACAAAACCAATTTCGCTGTTGTCCGGTTAAGAATGAGGAAAACCGAACTTCAACGCGTTTTCTGGTTCAACATCGTATCTAGATTAGCGGATTGAAGTCCAAGATATAGTACTATTTTCATAGGAAATGCCTTTAGGAAAATACAAATATATTTTTCTAGTGGTCAACTCTGATAACCTTAGTTACCATATTATTCTATTATTGCTATTTTATAGCTGTTAAATCTATCAAAAGTTATAGATGAAGAACCGCTTCGGAGACCGCATGGTCTAAGGCGCTACTCTCGCAATATTCTAGACTGCTGATGATGGGGAAATAGAGGTTCGAATATCAGTCGGGGGCATTAATGGTGGTTTTTACTAAATGGATTTCCATTCTCCTGCCTTGCAAATGTGGGTACACTTCCTTTAAATATAGATTTCTAATGCCTAGCACTATTAGCAAGATTAGAATGTATGCGTATAACCCAAATGGGTAGTAAGATGCGGAGCTAAAAAGAACCAAATAAGACAGATGCAGATAACATGACTTGACGTATGAATACATGAAGGAGGCTCACCTATCTGTCAGGTAGAGAGAGTCCTTCCTATGAGAAGTATGGCACCTTAGCCTGTCTACTGAGTAAAGGGTCCCAAGTTTGATTCCTCCATGGCAGAAAAATTTATCATTGGTTAAATCTGGATTTCCCCTTTCATAATGTGTCTGTTCTAGATTTAAATTAGTTTGTAAGTCGTGTGATAATATAATCAGTCGGTTCAGAGAGTGTACGTTAAATACCTCGAATAAGGAAAATATTCCAACAATTTAAAAATAAGCCTTATTAATTTTCTTTGTGATATTTTAGGCATTAATTATAGTAAGTTTTGGGTAGAGATAAACTAGCCATGAAAATTACAAAAAAAAAAATGTTTCTCTTGAGCTCTCATGGTTCAAATCCTATTTATGCTATCTTCACTAGATTTAATGTTATGAATACAGTTTTCAAGTTGGCACTAAGTACTAGTAGACCCTCCAAGTGACTAAATAAAAATAAAGCAATTCTTGTTTTAAAAAAACTTGCTCTAGCTTGTGAAGAAATGTTTTCGAACTGCCATCGTTCAAATGAAACTATTTTTACCTACAAGATGTATTATAGTCCCGGACGCTCATCTTAGATCTAAGCCGGTGACCTTGGACCTCAGTATTTACGTGTCACCATCGTTTTATTGAAACTACCCGCGTGGTCCAAATGCTAACAAGTTCCATGAAACATTTATCACTGCAATGAAAATGTCGACCGATTGTTGCAAACGACGGAGGAGGATGGAAGGGCAGTCCATGCGCTTGTTGGCTTGACGGTAATTGCCTTGTAAGAGTGTTAGTACCTATCGCGGCCACTGCCAGGTTTTGCGGCGCTTGGGTCGTAATGAGGAGTCCTATATTATACTCGGCACCATTGTTCTCAGGATAACGATGTGTATAGTCAGGAAGCTATTAAAATAGGCTCGACAATAAATTATTTCTGAATATTTTGCTGTTCCATTTAGTTTATTTTCCGAAAGAGAATTTAAACCTCCTAAGCATTTAAAATAATAATATGAATTGCTTAAATTTACATAAACCCTCTGTATATTCTTATGCTTATTAAAATATTACATATAAATCTGTTTTATTTATTTCCATTGTTTCCGCCTCCCTCCCCCTCCCCCCCCCTACCACATCTCAGTCCACCTGTCTGGGATACATCAATTTAGTTGCACTAATAAGGTAGGAATAATAAAGGTAGTATTTAGAAGAAATATAGCCGAACCTGTTTGGAGGAAGAGTGGTAAGCCAATTATTAGGAAAAAATTTCCTCAGTACATCCAGCAGGGATTCAAACCCCGCCCTTCTTGTCACTGGAAAATCAGACTAGCTGCGAACTAGCCGTTGTGGGTTTCACTTTTATTTTTGTAAAGTAATAAAAATAATCAAAGTATCAGATCACATATTTGATTTGGTAATAACTAGGAATCCTAGCCAAGCACACTGAACTATTTTTTCCAAAATAGTTCCCCACTCTCCCTCTACGCAGATGCAGGTACACTTCCTATAAATTATAACTCCCTCATCCACTTAGTAAAAATATACGGATACTCCGGATGCGTAATAGAACACTGAGAATAGAGTCAAAATTAGCGAATATTCAAATTCTTGCATAAAAACTTGACTCCACGGGAATTTGTTCCTTTTCCGTCTTTTTTTTTCAACACCGCGTATTACTACCATTCTGGTTATACATAGATATATTATATTTTTTAATCCAGAAATTGGTTTACATGAACAAGACGTATAGTTAATGTAGTCAACTTGACGTAGGAACAACCTTTTTATAGGAATTTAAAACAAATAATAGCCAAAATTGAGAATTCATAAAATTTACATCTTTATCAAAAGTAAGAGCTACTGAACGTGGGTTTGGCGTACGAATACACGAAAACCCCTTTTAAACCTGTATGAGCTTTTAGATATTTTTCCTTTAATAACGTTTACACTATATTCTACCACTTACTATGAACATATAGACCTAATAGCGATATGTTCCACACTCTACTCTTTTTTATTATTATTATTATTATTATTATTATTATTATTATTAGCACCGCGTCTTACTATCCGTTCGGGCTATACGCACTTACGCTAATGTGCAATGGTAAGATGAATGTGAGATGAAATGAAGGACCTACAGTTTAACGTGGAATCCGAACCACGGTGGAGACCTGGCATTCCTCACATTCACACGTTGTGGTTAATACACGGCTTGTCAGAGGTGAAGGAAGGGTTTGGTAATCAGATAAATCTTTGCCGGGACCGCTTATGAATCTACATAAGTCTATACCACGATAGCTCATCTCAACACAACAGAAGCAGTGCTACTATCTAGAGTCACTCCCCTACTCCCTTCGCTAAGATGAACCCGTGGTCTTAGACGTCAGGCTCGCAAAGAGTAATTTTTCGGCGATGGAAAAGTTGAGGTTAGAATATTGGCCAAATGTATAGTACACATACATAATTTTCCACATTTGGTTTACAACCTCTCTTTACTCTAAGGCAGGTGTATTTATTCAAACTATTCTTCTCAATCTCTTCTAACCACAGTATTAAGCATTTAAATAATCCTTGTGTCAACACGTATTAGCTAAAAAATAAGTCTGCGCCGTAGTAATTAATATTTTCAGGGGCCCCTCATTAATAGTCAAATGGTTTAGGGCGGGGATGGCAAATCTATGGCACGAGAACACGATTTTGATGGCACACAGACGAGAAAAAATTAAACATTAAATAAAACGTTTGCCAACGTGGTATGTGTATTTTTAAGTTACTAATATTTCGACAGCCATATCTTTCAATGTCATGTCGCAATGCACTTTATGAGGTCAACGGTTAGAAAAGACTCGGATCGTACCTAAGTGCATCTTGTGTACTGTGGAAGACAAATAATGACCGAACATAAATATCTTACCTATCCAAATACAAGTTTCAAACTAATATGTAAAATATTGTGTAAGCTTTTTATTTGAACTTAAGCCGGCTTCGTGATTTAGTAATCATTGAACCTAGCTACGAGCCTAGGAGTCCCGGGTTCGTTTCCCGGCTGGTACATTGGGTAATTTCCCCTCAAGTGGATTGATCCCAAAGGCCACCAGGGTTTGGCTAGTTAGGCTTACGTTAGGTTAAGAGTCATACCGGCCCCACACCATCATAATCATTATCATCACATCATCTCATTACGGGTACGACGTGTAGACAACCTCCATAGGTGTGCCCTGGGCAATGTTCTGTGCCTCAAGAGCGGTTAATAGTCTACTTACAGGCGACTGGACTGGATGTCATGACCATTCCGAGTATATTATATACCATACATTAATATATATATATATATATATAAAGTAATTGTCTTTTTTTCACCTAAGGTGCTACTATATTTTTATTTTAAGTTTTTGAAATTAGAATTGTCTAATACAATCACTTTGACAACTTAATAATTTCCCTTATTTAAAATTTTGGCCATTATTAAAATATTTACAATTTGATTTGAGCTATTCATTACATTCAACATTATATTCAACAAATTTGTATTTTTAATTTCTCATTCAAACATAAATAAGAGGTGGCATACTGGACTATTTCAAAATTTAGCTATTCCCTTAGCTTTGCCTTCCCTGGCCTAGGACTCACTTTAATCTGCACGTATGTTATAGGCCTTTCAAAGAACAAGACGCGTAGCTTGGCCTTTCATTTAAAAAATGACAGGTTGTCTTTAGGGGCACTCTAGTTTTTTTTAAGCTAAAGGTTTTCGTTCAAGATGTATCTAGCGTGTAATTCGTGCGTATATGACAATGTGCTCAAAAATTTAGGTCTATCTCAAAGGTAAAAAAGGTAGCTAATAATAATAATAATAATAATAATAATAATAATAATTGTAGGCCTACGTAGATTTAAAAAATATTACTTTTAACCTCATTAATTGGAATTCAAAAATACGTTAACATTTTATAAAAAGGACCTACCTATGAAAATTGGACTGTAGCAGCTTTGGTTTCAAACCATTCCACTCTTAACATACCTACTGATATATATTTTCCAATTTGTATTTTATCAAAACTTTTGTTGCTGGCCAAAGAAAGGTACAAACGCCAAAATGCTAGTTATTGTATATTTCCGAACACAACAAAGCGGAGGAAAAGGCCCATGTTTGAGAACGTAGCATTCTTGGCATGGCTTAACTTTTATAATGTCAACCGCTTCAAGGCCGTTCCCACGTGAGTAATTTACTCTGAAAATACCGACAAAGTAATCTGTAGTCTGAATACAACAACCAGCTCAGGTGCTTTATAACGTTGTACTTTTTTAATTAGATACAGCCAGCAACTTATTATATTTTAGAGAACTGTAACTATTTTTCAAGGCCATAGCTTGTTAACGTATTATTTGTGTACGCACCACAGGATGATCAAAATTATAACAGAAGAAATATTACGATTTCCGGTCACATTTTAAAATATGTATACCATGGCGGATTCGAATTTTGGTACTCTAAACTTTAAAGTTTCATCTTTTATTAATAAATTTGAATCGAAATTATAATACTCTATTACATACGTCTATCACAGACTCTCCTTAAAATATGAGTGAAGAATAACCGTGGTCACGGAACGACTCCTGCACAGCTCAGTGGTTAGAGTATTGATGCAGTAATCCAAACGGTCTGAGTCCGATTCCCCTGTGCTTCAACTAACTTCAACTAATTTAAATCAAGTAATATTCTTTAATCTAAATTCGAAACCTCAAATCTTTTAATAAGTCCACTTTTATTTAAAAACATAAATTAAATAAATAAATGGAAATTAAACATTTGGTTTTGGTTTAGGAAGTTAATATTGCACGCGAAATTAATTTTTTGTTAAAGTTTTGGTTACACTAAACTTTGATTTATTTTTGAAAAACATTTTGTTTCTGTAAGAAGAAATCTTTATTGAGTGTAAAATAAACTAAACTAAATATTTGTTTACAGATTAACGCATTGCAATTATTTGTTCCGCGTCAGGTAGTCATGCTACTAAAATACAATAATGTTTGATAGTACTGTATATAATGGAGCAAACTTAATGTATTAAACCAATGTTACTAAATCCTGTTTTCTCTTCTCTTTCCCATGATAATGATGGCACATTTCCTCATACAACACTTCTTATTTCTATCCTAAAGATGAAGCTGTTAAATATCCCTTGAGCACAGACAAGTGCCCTTGGGCTAAACTAAAAATACGATTAGAAAATAGAGTGTTAACATTATCAGTATGAGTTTTGTTGCTCAGACACACAGAATTGTCCCCATTCAGTGGGAATTCTGACTGCCTTGCCACTTTATGAAAACTACGTATAGCCTGTACGAGTGACCAGATAGGGTGAGTAAAAAATAAGTCATTATTAAAAATATTGAAACTAATTAATATTTTCTACTCTGACATAATTTCCAAACACAAACATTAGTGTATTTAGTTTTGAAACAATTTTAGGAAATTAACGAGTTGAGCGTCAAGTTCAAGCCTATTCTTGATCCGGAAGTAAGTTTTTTACCACCCACTAACAGCATCATCAATAAATACACACCATTACCAGGTAACCCCCTTGCCACTAATGTATATCTAAACGTTCCCAGGCAAGTCGGGGGCCGCCCAATCCTCCCTTCGACCACACACAGGTATTAGGAGAACAGAAGCTCAACAGGGTCGTAATTGATGACATCATCAGCACAACCTTTCATGATGTGCACCAGTAAATACACTCCCTGAGAGGAAAACTGAGCTTGGACAATTCAGGGAAGCTGTTAGAGCCCATGAAAGAATTAGTCAATTATCAAGGAAACAAATTAATTATCTCGATTCATATTGGACTAGTAGGTCCTATGTTCTTATGGGGGATACTCGCTATCTAGAATTAATACCTAGTTAAGTTTAAAATACGAGAATTAATGCAATGCAAGTGTTTTTGTAATCGAAAATTAACTATTTTAAAATTTGACATACCTACTGTATTTCGAAAAGTATGAGTAATGTAATTATGTATAGATATAATTATTAAAGACCCACTTAGGTGACTGCATGGTCTAAGGTGCTACTCTTGCAGTAGACTAGAATGCCGATGAAGGGGAGATTGAGGTTCGAATCTCAGTCGGGTATACTGAGGGTGGTTATTTAAAAATTATTTTCCATTCTCCCTCTACGCAAATGTGGATATACCTTCTAAAAATATAATCTAACTCATCCCTAAAACCATCAGTGTATTTAATACATGAGTGTATAACCTGAACGAGTATAGTAAGACATGGTGCTAAAGTTTTATATTAAAGCATACATGCTAAGATTTAAAAATTGTATTATTAACAATATTATTTTCTTAGAAATGTACGTCGTTCAACACGATTGATTTTGATTTATACGTCAAATCAATACCAGAGTATTCAATTTTTTAAACCAAGGTGTAGAGTCGAAAAAAATGGTTTAGAATAACTGCACCCGCATTAATATAGAGAAATAATGGTATAACCACAGTAAAATTAAACTGGCCTTCCCACTAACAATGACCTAGTGCCATGCGAGTCTGACGACCTAGACCACTCTGCAATAGCTGCAGGTAGAATTTTTTTTCTAGAGTTTTAGTTCCCAAATTGTGTTGGCTTACTACCCACTTAGATCCAGACACATATTTGGTGACTCACAAAGAATCTTTAAGGTATAACTTTCTTTCTTGTCAAAACATCACAAATATAATGGTTTTTACAAAGAGTTAACCAAATTTTGATTTATTGTATTTTCACGTAAATCTTTTTGTCAGTTTTAGTAAAAAATAAAATAAGCATTATAATTCAAAATGTAGTTGAAAATTTTTCAGTTGCTTGGATTCAGATTGTGGTCAAATAATGATATTTTCAACCCTTGAATATCTTCAACATAAAGTCTGTTTCTAGTTTTAATTTTTAAACCACCAAATATAAAAAATACACTTACTGAAAATCGTAGTCTAGTAATGTATAGTCTTCTCTATTGACCAAGTAGAGATACTCAGACCAGGCTTGAAAACAAAAGAGTAAATACTCTTCTTCGGGAATAAACAAACATGCCAACACACATTTGACAAATTGGACAAATTATGTAAAATATTGCCTTCAATTCTCACGATCCATCAACAAAGTCACCCCCCGGCCCCCCACACACCTAACAAACAGTTTGGAAAACTATGAGGTCTAAAGTAGAATGCAAGTATGGATTCCTAAGATCTAATGTAGACAAACAATAATATATTGACCAGATAAACAATGTACAACTATTGGCGCAATAAATTCTTGGATCTACAAGTTATGTCTCTGGCATTATTTATAAGTCACGTACAGCTCCAATAAGGAAATGGTGGCTACGGTTATTGTTTGGACATAAATGTCTTATTGCTAACATGAACGAACTGACTTAGCTTGTATTGCTATAACAAATATAGCATGTATCAATAGTATCTTACTAGGAGCACAAACAAAAAAACCAACATGTAATTTAGATTTACAAGCTTATGGCCATCTACTCTTCTCCAGTTAGAGACAGTTCCTTGATTAGACCCCACTGTCTGAACAAAGTTTACTACCAATAATAATTATAGTAAAATTATTTATTATTATTTGCAAATGTTCATATAATAAAAACACCACACCTCTAAGAAATGTTTAAAATAAATTATTATATATACTTTGTAAAAATGTGGATAAAATATTCTCGTTTTTTATTACTGAAATATTCCTTTTAGTTGAGATACAATGATTGATATCTGTGTCAGATGGATTGAATATTGATTAGGAGGTATGACATAGTAAATCCCCTCAGCACTCATGTTTGTATGACCATGTGTACTGTTAATAAGGTTGTATGGTATACCACACTAGCACCCTCCTAAATTAATCAATCTTTGTCGATATAGAAAAGCAGCCTTTGCTGACGAGAGACAAAAATTTAGATCAATCATGTCGATGGAGGATAAAGTCGGTGCCTAAGAAGACTAAAACAAGCGATGGACTGGCTTCCACCCTCCTTCAAAAATGTACTTCCATCCATAACATTTTCAAAGTGGAACTTGAGGGTTAGATTGAGTGCAGTTTTTGAAATTCGGAGTGTCTTACTGCCTCTTCGAGCAGTAGTACACTGTTGATTACATTTCAGGGCTAAGCTTTAGAAAACATAGGGAACTACAAAGGCAGATAAAGTATGTTATGTAGTGCTCTAACACAAATGGAAAGTAGATATAAATTTGATGGAGTGAATAGTATTTATTTAAATGGATATTGTCTACTGAAAATGCGTAAGTACTTAATATTGGATAGAAAGGAAAGCGAGTTTATATGAGATGGAAGGGTGCACTAGTTAAGATCAGTAGTTTCGTAATATTCATAGGAAAAAAAGTTTTGGCCAAAAAAAACAAAGCTTCACTCTCTTTGATGCATTTAATTTAATTTTCTACACTCATATCAAAAAGTCTCGAATTTGTGTAATGGATTTTGTTTGACTAGGAATGTTCTTCTTCAGTTAAAAATTAATCATCAAATGCAAGTAAGAAAACTAAACACCCAGGCACTATTGTATTTATTTAAAAATAAATCTATTTGCTATTAAAAAACTTCCAAAACATTGGCGTTAGCTGGCGCTTCCTTCCTTCCATCCCACCTCGATACGCGGAGGGGAGGGAGCCCTGATTCAGCTGAATTCTATGCTGCCTGCAATCACGATGAAGCGATGACGCAGACACGTATCAAGCAATCAGAAGGTAAGAGGAGGTAGCTCGTTGTTGAGCTCAAGTGGGAAGTATCTTGTAATGAACGAGTCTGTCCCGTGGCCAGCAAACATCTGTGTGGAGCGGTACACAGGCCCAGTGACAGGACGGGTTGTTTGATAGCTGGCACCTTGCTGCCCGGGGCAGTCTGGCCTCCAGACAATACGATCGAGGATTCAGGTTTGGACACAAATACGAGAGCTAACTGGACAACCGCGGGTATTAAGTATAATCTTCATAGGAAGAGTCTTATCTGACAACTAGAAATATTACTCTATCTAACTTCACGTATTCATACGTCAAGTCTCGTCATCTGATGTTGTCACTTATTACACTAATAAAGGAGAAAATTTTAATTAATTTTGAAAAATATGTTTATATTTCCTAAAAAAGCGCTCCCGATGAAAACTAGTTTGTAGAAGTTATGATAAGGTTTATCACGCAATGCTCTTACCGATTGGGTGTTAAGCGTGTACATAGCCACACCAATGGTCACGTATTTTAAGGCATAATGTTTACATCCTACTGGGTTCCTCGTTAACGGGTTGGTCAAGGTTTGAACCTCGGTGAGGTGCACTTGGAGTGCTTTTCTAAGTGTGATTTATTTATCTGATTTTTCTAATCTCCCTCCACGCAAATGCGGGATGTACAGGAAACATTAAGGTGGAAGTACGATGAAATAATGCCAACATCCTTGATATCCACTACATGTATACCAGGCGGATGTCTACTGATATTGACACAGCATCCTTGTTAATCCCAAGACTAATAGATCAAGGTTAATGTCCTGTAAAAGCCATAGTTGAAACATCAACACTCATTTAATTATGCTTTATCAACATAGCCCTGTACGTGATAGAAGAAACAGAAGATAAAGAGGAGTAGAAAGTAATGAGGACCAACGAGTTTAGAGAAGAAAAAAAATTATATATATATATACGTGTGTGGAGGAGCTAAGGGAGGTAGAGAGGGAAGTCAACAACCGGAAATGTACTCCTGTGCTGTTTCGTACGTGAGCACACTCATGAAAAACATACAAACAGAATCAAACGAATATGGAATAGATAAGAAAATATAATTTTTTATTTTCATCTTTTGACTAACTTCCAAGTAAAGCAAAAACTCTATACAAATTAAACTCTGGTTCATTAAAAGCGCGACAGGGACTATGAGGTCGGTGACGTCATCGGACAAGTTGATTATTGTAGTGCATAGGCCACGTTTGTTTCAAAAAGGACGCACCGTTACAATATGAAGGCAATTTGAAATCATTTAGTGTAACGAAAGTAGAAGAACTTTTCCTTTATTTTAT
This sequence comes from Timema shepardi, assembly GCA_902151425.1. NCBI lineage: Eukaryota > Metazoa > Arthropoda > Insecta > Phasmatodea > Timematidae > Timema > Timema shepardi. The sequence continues at coordinate 193,998 of CABFVX010000835.1, forward strand.
TTTTATATTTCTCTTGTTGTGTGATGAGATGTAATTTTGTTCGGGTCGCTGCGGACACACGCCGAAATCGCCAAGCGTGGCAAACAAACAACATAGCACTAAAACATGCCATTTTCTTCGCACAACAGTTCTTTTCTCTGATAGGAGATTAAAAAAAAGTCATTAGAAGTCAGTAACAGGTACTGTATACTTTCTTTCAATTAATTCTTTCTTGAAAGTTAATGAGAAGGGATTGTAATGTATGCGGTCTTAAGATGGTCATCTATTTTTTTTAATAGGGCATTTGAGTAAAGCTGAGATAAGGTAGGAAGACATTCCATGTTGAGTAAGTAACTAGAGCGGAACTATAATTAGAAAAGCTTAATTGTAATAAACACATAAACACAGGAAAATAGCCCTGCATAACTACGATAATCGAGTATGTATTTATATTGTTCTTGGGGAATAAAAGCTGAAATACCCAAGTAACACATTCTGGCTCGTGCAGGAAATTATTGGTATTTTAATGCTTGTTTTTCATGGTTGTGTGGAAAGTATGGTTGATAAAAAAAAAACCAAGAGGAGTCTGGTTCAATTTCAGATGGGGTCTGACGAAGATATTTACTATCTGTCTAGGTTTCATCCTATTATTTAATTATTAAATATCAATGTTGGATGCATCGTTTTAGGTATGTTATCCCGAGCTTTGAGTAGTTTGTTCAACACATGCGTTATTAACGACTTCAACTAAGTGCTAGAGATTAAAAAGTTGTCCCAGAGGAAATACATCCACATTAGCGCGTAGAAATATTTTAAAATTACTTTGAAAATAATAGCATGTGAAGAGACCAGTTGCAATATATCCTACCGGTATTCTACCCCTCACCTCCACTCAACGAGGACTAAGTTAATTGTAAGTATAACAGTTTATAGTAGGAGTCCCTTGGTGTAATTACACGGTATTCTATCCCAAACTCGGTGAACTTTAAAGACACGCATCCCTTTTGAGACATAGCGCACGTCCAAATACCTCAAGGGACACTTGAGATCACGCCTGAATCAAGGGAGAGCAAATCACGTAACCCCTCTGAGACCTAGCGCACGTCCAAATATCTCAAGGGACACTTAAGATCACGCCTGAGCCCAGGGAGAGAAAATAATTTGTCTATCTCAAACCATGCAGATTAATACATTCATCTTAATAAGACAGTGGAATGGAGAGGTCTGTAAGCATTTTATCAACTACAAAATGTACCAATAATAAATATAATTTTATAGTAAAAATAATTTTATCATTTCCATTTTAATTTAAACTTGTGCTTAGAACAGGAAACAGCATCTTAATGTGATGCTTAACCGTACATATAAATGACTCGTTTTACCGGGGCGTGAGACGGGTTCTTGAGGCGATAAAAAATTACAAATACATGATGTTCATAGTTGGGTTGTGGAACTGGATAAAAGAGTAGATTATGATGCTGATTCCAACAGGACATACACCTAGGAGGGGTCTATACAGTTTTTATCGTTAAGAACTCGACAAAATCACTGGCGATAACCCTCTTTTGATTCTTGCTTTAATATTTAATTTTTCAGTCCACCCTAGTGGCTGCATTTTGATGTACCAATTTGTATATTTTTTTAGTAATAGACTAAAATAAATCTTGTTTCTAAGATAATTTACTATTCCCCCATAAGAATAACTTCAAATATGGTTATTTTATTTTGTGTCACGATGGTCCTCCGACTGAGCTATTTGGATGTAGTGATGTCTGTAACAACTTTATCCCTGTTGAGACAATCTGCCAATATTGACCATCCTAGTACTTGTAGTCAGACAACTCAACTATAAAGTTTAATAAAATATATCCAATGAGGCACATTTATGTGCCCTATTCCCCTATACTCCTAAACCCAAATACAAAGGTTGTCAAAACTATGTCCAACGAAAGTATCAAACTGGCCGACATTCTTTGAGATTGTGTGCAAGAAAATCAGCATATTAAGATGTATTTAAAAAAACAAATTATAGCTGTAAATTAGCCTCCTCTGCACACTAATGTGAGCAAACTTTATCTATAACAACCCTTCTATTTTCTACCCTGACCAGTGGCAGACGCGTTGTTACATAACAATAATAATAATAATAATAACAATAATCTAAAGCAATGGTTCTCAAACTTCTTAGTCATGTGGACGCTCCAACAAGGGGACAGATCATTCGCGGACCCTTTGATGTTGGATAAATAATGGTTAAAAAAATTATATTCATAAATTTAAAGTATATTATAAGAATAAATTAGTCATAATATATTTTAATGTAAATATAGTTACAACCTAAATTAATATAAAATAAATGTAAGTATTATACTTGTATATTTTAATACGTTATATTTTTTTAAATAAATGTAAAAAAGAATGAAAATGAAAATAAAATATAATATTTATTATACTCGTAGATTAATTTTATGATCAGTATTAATTTATGTGAGTAATGTTTATTTCTTGTGTGACTTTCATCATATCATTGAAATCTGTAGCAATTTTATCGACCATCTTAAATTTCATTCCACACTAAAGACGATTTTATTTCAAAAATGTTTCATATCACAAAGAGCAGAAAAGGCCTTGCTCGCACAAATAAGTTGTTTGAAAAGGCATAACATATTCAGTGTTTTTCTGAAAGTCCTTTGTGCTGGCTGACGAGAAAACTAATATAAATTTAATTTTCAATTACTCCTCTCAAAGCTGAGGCACAAAGGGGCGTGGCCATACCCCCACTTTTCGGCCTCAATTTCTCGCCGAACCTTAATATGGACAGGCATCTCAATTGTGTTTAGTACAAACCGGCAATTTACCCTTTTATATTCAATTTTATAAGATCTAAAAATATATATAAAGATATGTCCCATATTCCCTGAAAGATCTCGTGGACCCCCCCTGACGAGCCTCGGGGACCACCGGGGAGTCTACGAACCCCACTTTGAGAATGTCTACTAAAATAATAAGTTCTAACCCTTCTTCTGAAGCACACCAATAAAACCTTACTCTAGTAATCCACAATAGAATTGCCATTTTGAAGTGTTGTTTGTGATTGTTATTCTGCTGCGGTTAAACGAGTCCGTGACGGATGGGTATACACTTGGGATGAATACTTGATGTCCCCTCAGACATTGCACTCTCTGGGACAACAGTTGGCAACCTTGCTTGCACTGGGGCTTTCCTGGCACTCGTCTGGGTCTACTGAGCGCAGGACGTGCTGGGAAAATTATTTCAGCAAAGTTAACTTTATCTTGCTTTACAAATACAGATAGGTGATACAACATATTTTAAAATATCTCAATAACAGCGATTTGAATTACATGAGACGGCTTTCTGCTCATAGCTCTGACAATATTTACAGGGTTTCAATACCAGGAGGTTGCATTGAAATTGAGAAACCTCTTTGGGTTAGTGTTGGTTTAATTTATCATCATTCACACTATTTGTCTCGTTCAATGAGAGTAGATAGCTTGCCAATAGTTTCATATTATCTAAATTAGATTTATATTTGGAAAAAATACACTTTAGTGACCTACGGGTCTAAGGTTTCACCTAGGAGTATCCTTTACCGGGAGATCAGGGTTCGAATTTTGGTTGGGTGTGATGGAGGTGTTTTTTGCCCAAATTGTTTCCCTCTCCCTTTCTCTCTCCACGCAAATGAGAACACACTTCCTCTAAATGCTAGCTTCCTCATTCTTAACACATTAGTGTTTATTAATACAGATGACTATATAAATGGACAGATAGTTGCAGTAAGTTTTTGTTAAAGTTTCTTAAAAAATTGTTACAGTATGACTTATAATCTGGACCATAGTGCAACCTATCAAAGTAAGCTTGCTAACTTACAGGGTAAATAAAAGGTAGCCTGGACTGCCACGTGCCAATCTATAACTTAAATTTATAATATTCATTAAATTTAAAAAAAAATACACATGGACACGAGATAGACCTGGATAGCTAAATGGGTAGAGCATTGGCGTGCCAAGTCAAAGGTCCCGGGTTCAATTCTTGTGTACAGATGTCATTTTTCAATTTAAGTAATATTTTGTTTATATGCATGCATCTATAGCTGTAATTAACACATATAAATATTGCCTGAATATTTAATCCATCATAAAACTCACAGGGTGAATCTAAAATTAAGGGTAATTTAAGGATGGAAAGAGATAAAAACGATTTTCTCAAATTAACCCTCTCCCTGTCATTATATTCACATTTTTACTGTTAAAATAAAATAAAACTTTTATTTGGTTTTGACATTTGTTACACACAAAGAAAAATCAACCACATTCACCTAAAATATTATTTTAGTACATTAAATTCATCTCTATAGTCTTGACTTGACTTTCAGTGTTCAATTAAACAGATAATAAATAAGCAGGAAGTGGTCCCACGAATACTATATCCTTGTATTCATCAAATTCGTAAATATTTACAGATTCAAGTATTCGAGAAAATACCAGATTAAAGATTTAAAACAAATAATTCAAATTTTGAATCTCATAGCTCTTATGATGCTTACTATTAGTTTACATAAGCTTAACAACCAGACCCCAATGCCATTAATTTACCACTTATCCGACTTTAAATTCACATTATAACAATTGTTCATCATCTAGATACAATCTATATTTTCTATGGCAAATAAAGTAGTAATCTGAATTAACTTAGATCAAAACTGAAAAAACTAATCATACTAGGGAGGAAAATAAAATAATTATCTTGTATTCATCATGTTTTCTAAGATTCAGATTTGGGATTCGTAGGTAGAATGAAAACACGGACTCAATATATGAATTTAAAAAAAATTGTATTCAAACCATTCCTAGTAATACACTATAAAATTGTTAGTAAACATGTTTTTTTCTTTGGTTTGAATGGCTATTAACATATCCGTCGAATAGATATGCTTTACGAAAGCCTGATCTTAAACTACTTTCAAGCTAGTCAATCTTTCGTATGTCAGCCATTACAGAAGTAAAGATACGTTTGAAATGAAAAAAAAAAAATCGTAATGATGTTGTTACAACGTCATTTATATCTGAATACAGTACGTTACTTATTTAATGGAAACTAATAGTAATTTTGATAGCCTAAGAATTCAATCTAAGGAGTACAATTTCTATACTTCTAATGAAAGAATGTCATATGTTTTTCAACCCATTACAAACATATACAAAAATCTAGAGGTGGAAAAAAGCCAACAAAGCAACCGAAGTAGGTAGTGTTTGATTCCCAAAGCAAAAACTCATCGAAGCACATGGCCCATACGTTTTTACTGGACACAATACTATACAAAGCGGGTCATTGGCTGCTAGATCAAAGCAACTTGTTTTTTTGTTGTAGGCTGAGTACAAATAAAAATATAATTAAAAAAACTGTCTCCTTTCGCTTGGTCAAGTTTTATGCCTGTTCTTGGAAAGCATGAGCTAGGTTGTTGCATTCCTGGCAAACACCTCACTGCTGATTTGCGTGGCCGCTCCGACAAAGAACACTTTTATAGGTTCGAGGTAATATTGACTTACTTTGTGGTTCGTTCAGACGCTTTAATGAAAAAAATAAAAATAGGAAGTGAAGAATTGCTCTCTCTCTCTCTCTCTCTCTCTCTCTCTCTCTCTCTCTCTATATATATATATATATATATATATACACACACACACTTTTTTTTGCCAAATATTGACGCGGTCTCTATTATATAACGGTACTCCTACGTGCGTGATTTCGTAGCCTGTATATTTTTTTTATATTTTTTGTGGTTATGGACAGGACTATTGTGCTAATCACGTTTGCTATGGGACTGCTACCTTATAGATTTTAGACTAATAGATGGATTTATACCAAATTTGGAACACCCATTACCGGATTTGGTTTTTGATCTTTCTTTGGGTCCTCGAATTTTAAGGCAGAACATAATTGTCTAAAACTATTTTTGAAATTGTTTGGTGATCTGACATTAAGTATTCATTTAAAACTATTATCGTTATTATGCCTTTATTCGGGCTGAGGACTAGTTTAAAAAAATCAAAATATATCCAATTCTAAAGATTTAAAAAAAATCAAATCAATCTAGTTTCAACGGAATTTGTTAGGACTAGCCACTTTGCAAACCCTTGTGGCATATTTAATTGATAATTACTTTGTTGCTCTGGCTCAGTTAAATCAGTTCCAAAGTATTTGAAAAAGTATATTATCATTAATGATATCTTATTATTAAAATGATTATGATGAATATGTAAACTGCAAAAATCAAATTGAAATATAACAAGTTTAAATGATAAAAACTTTTAAGTTACTTTGTAGGTTTCTTTTGTTTATCTAACTGTACAGTTGCTTGCTGACGTAGTTTGTTGTAGCGGTCTCGTGTTTAGGCGAGGGGCGCTGTTAGCATAGCTTACAGAATACCTGTAGGGCTCATTGATTCTATTTTGAGACATCTTAGTCTCATCCATATAGTCATTATATTAGCAATGAATAATAATTATATCCCGCACGTGGGCTTTACGTCACGCTCCTTTGATTTGTCGTTGATGAGGTCAGGATTATAATTCCGAACGGAGTTACTGAGGGTGATTTTTCATAAATTGTTTCTCCATTCTCCCTCTACGCAAATAAAAAATAAGTTTCTATAAATTATACATACCCCACAAGTTTAACTAAATGCGTAGTGCCCGGATAGATAAGATTCAGTGAAAAATATATTTTTAGACTTGGTTCAGGACGCGTATAGGTCATCAAAGGGTCGAGATGTTCTTAAGGATGAAAATTGGGGTCAAATCCTGTAAAAAAAACCTCTGAGCTACTGGTTCAGGCTGTCAAATGGGCGTGACACAAGGGTCGCCTACCAGAGCGCTAAGACTTGCTGCACACGTACAAATATACAGCGTTATTTAACAAGAATGTTGTTATTTCAAAATATGGTTCAAACCGTTATCATATGATTGAAGCCATATATTTTATTAGCTTATATAATTTTAAAAATCTCGTAAAAAAGTGATATGAGCTCTTTTTACACAATGTTTCACACGAAATCTAGAACTTTTGAGGAAATAAAAGGAAATGGTTAAAAATTATTTGCTATTTTTTAAATGTCAGGCTACAAAAATCAATGTACTTATTTATTACAATTTATTGAAAAAAAACTTCTCATTTAGGTCAGATTTATTTGCAAAACGCTAAAAAATATCGTATTGAGAAGACATTAATGAGAGCACAAAATTCATATTTGAATCAAAATACCTAAAACATTACTATCGATTACTAATGAAAAGTCAAGGTCTGTTTAAAACAGTAAAATTATTTTGATAACGTCTTTAAATTAGTTCGATTTTGAGGTAAAGAAATGACCCGCCTCGGTGGCGTAGTTGGCTAATGCGCTTGTCGTGTTGAGCTCGACTGCTGAGGACGGGGAGATCGAGGTTCGAATCTCGTTCGGGTGAACTGGGGGTGATTTTTCCTAAATGGTTTTCCACTCTCCCTCCACGCAAATGCGGGTTCACTTCCTCTAATTCAAACCTTCCCAATTCCTAATCCATTAACGTAATTAGTACTTAAAGCGTATAACCCGAACGGGTAGTAAGATGCGGTGCTAAATATTATTATTATTATTATTAGGTAAAGAAATGCAACCATAACTAATTATTTTCTTCGTATCCCTAATAAATAAGCCGTGGTTCTCAGTTTGAGAACCACAGCCATAAGCTAATCAATTTTTTATTGTCATAATAATCGTAAATGCATGTACATTTCTTCTAAACTCCACTTTCCTCATACTTACCACTTAAGTTTAATGAGTACATATTAATATAAACCGAACGGTTACTAAGACGCGATGCTAAAAACACAAAACTTGATAACGTTTGAACGAAGAGTTTTTACTTTAGGTTATGAACACCATTTTGTGAGCTGTGTTGGTTACCGACGGCAGCAACTTTCACTTAGTGTAGTTATTAAACACTCGAGATATAGCCTGACAGTAAATGATACCTTGTTTCAAAAAGGAATATAAACAGGTAATTTTAAATGCCATTAAAAGGTATTGGCAAAACAAAACACCTATAAAGAAGCTGTACAGTTAGTCAGTAAAGCTTTATACCGCGAACTTGACTTTTGCTATGTTGTTGACGCCCCGTGCCACTTTGTTATGTTTTGATTAGAAACGTGCGTCACCCACCTGAATATAAAGAGGTCTTGATGCAAGTGAGACAAACTATAAATGAACCTCATTTTGGAATTTAGTTGATTTTATTGTATAAATCCCCTTATTAGTTGATACAGTAACACGTGATTAATTTCTCTGGTTAGTTGAACAAGATTAAAATAAGGTTATGGCTGGTAAAATTAAATAAACATAGGATATCTGCATACGTAGTATATAAACTGGGCATTATACATACATCGATTGAATACATAATATGTATATTGATTGGGTTATAATGGTAGTTTTTATATACATAACAATAGTTTGATGAGATTTTCAAAATGTTGAATGGTTTTGATCCAATAGAATACATTTTACAGTATCTATGGACGTTTATTTTAAACTTCCCCCCAAAATTTATGTTGGTAATAATATATTCAATAATATACTTAAAATATGTACTCATTTGTAAATGCCCGGTCAAATTTATAAGATATTTAGATGTATAATATGAAATAAATTTAAAAAAAACTGTTTTATTTTTCACAATACTTAATAAATTCAAAAATAACACAAAAATATCAGTGAAATAGCTTATTTTCCAGTCGGTTTTTAAAAAAAAATTAATTCTGAATGTATAAATCAAACATTAAACAACCAATAAGTTTTTGGAAGCGTTTAAAATTTGTTTTAAAAATAGTTCAATTAATTATTTAGTGGAAACTATAATTTAAAATGTTGGTTACATAAAATGTATGAATACATATTATTTTACTTTACGAGTTGAATATGTTTGTTTTGATTTGATTTTTTTAGTTCTTCAAAGAGACTTAATATTTTGATTGGTGAAGTTTTGATAAGTTCTAAATATATTTCTTCTTCTGCAAAACAATTTCTAAAATGTTTGGTGGTGGAAATTATCATGAAATTAACAAATGGACCATCTTGATAGATTTATGATTTACGTGTCAAATAAATCATTTTAATTATATTATCTTAAAAATTGTGTAAACATCTTGGTTTATTTTCCGGCTTTAGCCGCGTTAAAGAAATTGCTTTCTACGTTTAAGATGCATTTTTAACAGCAGATGATGAATATATTTGCGACAGCAGATGGTGGATATATTAGCAACATCACAATGATGGGTGTATGCTGGTTGTGTTTGTAACAGTGGATGATACTGTATTTACAACATCACATGATGGATGTTTTTGCAACAGCACATGAAACTTGTATTTACAACATCACATGATGGATGTTTTTGCAACAGCACATGAAACTTGTATTTGCAAAATCAAATGAGAGCTGTATTTGCAGCATCAGATGATGCTTGTATTTGCAACAACAGAGTATGGATGTTTTTGCAACACCACATGAAGCTTGTATTTGCAACATCAGATGAGGGTTTTATTTGCAACAGAAGATGATAGTTGTATTTGCAACATCAGATGATGGTTGTATTTACCACATCATATGATGGCTGTATTTATAACAGAATATAATATTGTATTTGCAACAACAAATGATGTATGTTTTTACAACAACACATGAAGCTTGTATTTGCAACATCAGATGAGGGTTTTATTTGCAACAGAAGATGATAGTTGTATTTGTTTGCTGTTTAACCCAAACCCCAGCTGCGAGAAATTTCAAAAGAAATGTCTTCATGTTCTATAAATTGTATAAATGTATTATTTAATCTAATTAGTAAAAACGTACCAGCCTTGTAGATGAACTAATAGCCCAGCTGCGAGGCGAGTCATAGTCTCTTTCAGTAGATTATACTCACCTGTGAACAATAAGAGAAAACAAAACATAACTAGTACGGAGAAATGAGTCAGCAAGTGCAATAAATGGTCTGATCCTACAGTTTACACAAAAAGTTGATCTTAACAATTAGAAAGTGAGAAGCGATCAAATCAATGCGTATCTTTCTAACTTAAAATACTCACGATTTTTTAGTAGAAGAACAAATGTTATTTTTTTAATGTATTTGTACAATGTTTCATTTATCAAAAGTACTAGGGATCTTCCCACGAATTATTTTTGTATTGGGATTTTTGATTAATGTCTATAAAAAATTAGTTTTATAAAATGATTGGAAAACTAGAAAAAAAGGTTGTTTTATATCTGTTTTGTTACAGGATTCAAAGACAATGTTTTTACAGTTTCTATGAACCACATAGTTTACAAAGTATCGGTAAAAGACGGAAATTCTCATTATTTAAATTAATTAAAGTGTATTGTTGGGTGTAAATATTGCCACTAGTTAGTTTGATGACCTATGTTAATCTTACTCATTGATAGGCTGAGGTTGTTATGTGTATATAAATAATAAATAAATAAATATATATATATATATATATATATATATAATCAAGATCCAATTGTATACAACTCAAAAATAAAAGATAGGCAACAACACTGTGACCCAACACCTCAAAACATGCAGACTGTCAAGTAGTTCCATATTTCATATTCGAAGAATACAGGGGAAAAGGGAGTAAGTCCAATATTAATTAAATTCTGTTTATGCTGCCATCTGTTATACAATCATGATATATTTCTAATGCACTATTTTAAAAATATGGTTAAAAGAGGTTTCTATCATATTTGAATTCTTAAATTAAAAAGTATTTGCTGGGGTCCTTATGTTACTTGATATGTAACAACTGTTGTCCAGGGATCTGGGTGTAATGCGACTTTCGCTGTTTTTCCTCTTGTACACTTCAATTAAAAAAATAATCTATAAACATTTATTTAAAAAATAGCTTTCTCCTTATTAAATTTAAATATCATTAATAATGTATTCAAATGAGAATGGGGAATTAAAACAACAAATTTAAAAACTTATTTAATAAGAAAATTGGTATTTTAAATAAAAACATTTTGATATAAACATAATTAAGCCGAAAGTTTTCTATTATCATACACAATAATTGGTACGGTGCAATGCAGAGACTTTTTCCCCGTTTTTATCTTAAAAATGCTATTCAAACTCGTAATATTTGTGAAACGAAATAACAGGACTATACATTGTTGTAAAATCTTTAAACAAAGACAATAAATGAAATAATATACACTTTTACTGTATCTATGACATTAGGAACTAGGAAAACTGTTACAAAAGAATTGAGAAAAGATAAACATCTTTGTATACCACAGAGGATAAGAATCAAATTCATTTTCAAAGGACCTAAATTAAAATATGAATGTATTTGAATATAGCCCAGAAAGTCTTAGTTTTATTAAAATATAATTCTAATAAAAGATATTTATCTTTAATAGTAGGCCTACTAAAATTTTACAATGATAAGTTATTTCGTTTCTCAAATAGTCGCTGAGGAATAATCAAAACTGGAATATTTCCCTCATGTAAAGAACCCTCAAAATCATTTTTACGAGAAAGTGAGAGTTTCCATCTTGTTTATAATGATAAAAAGTGTTCAAATATAAAATTTAATCAAAATTAATTTTAAGAAATTCTTTTCTCTCTCTCTTTTTCCCATCAGTAAACTACCCTTAAATTTGTAGTTGGATATCTAATTACAAAAATATCTTGGGGGGGGACTTTATTAAACCTCCACATACTAAGTTTTAGCCCAACTTCTAAAATAGTTTCAGCTCTAGCCCGAGGTAAAGACAGACGACTTTGCGAAAACAACTTTTTTGTTTCAGGGGTTAATGAAACGTCGATATCTATCAAAATTTGGAGTTCGATTAATTTTTGACGAGCACAATACTTTCTCTCTAAGGTGTCGAGAGTAAGTAAAGAGTCAACAGCTATCAAAACAAAATTTAAACAAAACTATTGTTTAAGATAATTGTGTGATGGATAAATTATTGCAAGAAACCCCATCAAATTAAATAGAGGTTGATATTTACATATTTATAGAGAAACTACCATTTACTTTCTACAGTTTAACCATCATATTATTTAGGGTGCGCTGGATAGTATCTAAAGCTACCTTTAAAAATCTCCCGCTTTTGTGGTTGCATGGCTTAAGGTGTTTCTCTTTCAATAAGCTGGGTTGCCAATAGTGGGGATATTGGGAATTAAATACCGGACAGGTTTGTTGAGGCTGTATGTCGTAAATGATTTCCCAATCTTGTCCCACGCAAATAGTGGTACACTTCTTATAAATACCTTCCACATCTCTCCTTTATTAATGTAAATATGCGGATAGACCAAATGAGAAGTAAGATGCGGTGCACAACCAAAACTAGATAAATGGTTCGGTGCACCGAACATACATTTTCTCTCCTTTACCTAAATATACAGTACTTATATATCTTAAGATATGTGAAACAAAATAATATACATTGTTATAGAAATATAATAGGGGGATAGATAACATCGCATATAACCAATGAACCTACATGGAATAATGTGCACGGTTACAGAAACGTACTGTTTGTTAAGTGCATTTTCAATTCCCAATTTCCCAAATTTCTATTAGAAATAATATTTTCCAATAGCTAGGAAAATATGGGCTTCATAAAATATTATTTCGATTAAAGTTTGTTTATTTTAAAATTTAATTGGTTATTACGTATCTCAGAAAGTTGGTTAAATTTAATTGGTTATTGCGTATCTCAAAACGTTGCTGAGATGTGATCAAAATTGAAAATTTTTCCTCATGCAAGGTACCATAAAAGTAATTTTTATTGAGAAATGAGGCGCATAGTTTAGCTGTAATGTTAAAACATTCCTAGATACGAATTTTGACTAAAATCGTAGTATACAATTTTGGGAGAATCGATTTCTTCTCGGTTACTCCTTAGTTTTAGGGATAGACAGATAATTCCAAAAATACCTTCGGGGAACCTTAGGTAAACCCTATATAGCAAGTGTTAGCCTTATTGATAGTATGGTTTTGTCCATAGTCCAGTAACAAAAAAACGGCCCTGAAAAAAAACCTCGAGTTCAGGGGGTCATTAAACATCGACATCCATCCAAATGTCGAGTTCAATTATTTTTGACGAGCACAATACTTTCCCTCCGTGGGGTCGTGAGAAAGTAATAAACGTAGGAAATTATCCTTAAAGCTGTCATCTGTAGTAATTTTACCAATGTTAAATGAAACAAACTTTGTTTTTGCTGTCTATGCCATGAGACGTGCAAACATGGGTGCCGGAAATAATTTCTCTATTATAGAATGAATCAGTAACACCCCCGTCGAGGGAGGAGGGTGTAACTGTTACGTTCATCAACGTCCCCCTCTCTGGTTTTCGAGTGGCAAACTAGCCAAGTAGACGACATCTGGCAGGCTCGGAGGTGCAAACCAGTCCCTGCATCCTCGGAGACCCTCGCCCTTTTCAATCTAGGACAGGTAATTATTCTAACCTTCGTTCATACACTCCCTACCGACAACAAGGGAGCAACTGCCCATTCTCGACCACCAGTACCAGCTTCTCTATCCGCAGGGCTGGATGGTCGTGTAATGAGACTAGGAAGGCCAGGGCTCATCAAGAAACACCCCCTCCTCTATATCAATTTTTGGCCGTTTGGGTAAGAAGGCTGGGTATAATCCAGGCTGTCTATCAAGAGAAGAAATGTCCTCGTTTTACCACAAGGCTAGATAGATCCTTGTGCCACTACCAAGCTACGTAGATCCTTGTGGCACCACAAGGCTAAATGTATATTTTTGCCACATCGAAACTATAACTTCTGTTCGTGTAGCGTACGTTTCTTTACAGTTTATCTGGCAACAGAAACCGAGGAGCCCAAACGCTCTCCACCGCATCGAAACACTTCAAACAAAAATGGCATTGTTTACTTCGTGATCCGTGTCGGAAGTCTTGAGAGCCCACCCGAAAACAAGCGGCCCAAGGGCCCGACCCATGTGTTACGAATCTCTTCATTGATGAGGTCCCCCTCCAGACGGTAGCGATGACTGTGCGAGAAAATACCCCGTACTCCTTCCCTTCACTCACGATCCAAAGCAGCTCACACGTCCATCCTCGCACTTCTTTTGTTTCTTATTCCTTTCAAACCGTTATCTGGTTAACTTTTCATAGGGCCAACAATAGGGGGGGTATTACAATTTGACGCATTCCTTCCTACCTAAACAACACTCTTTTATACATTTGTTTCTCGATGGCATGAGTAACAACACTGTATTTTCATTTAAATTTGGCAGTTCTTAAAGTTAAGATTTATATTTCTAGTTCAAGAATGGATCATATTGTTGTTTTAATTTGAATGGCTTAAGTTCACATTGTTAAGGATGAATGAAAATAACCAGAGAGATAACGGTATTAGTAATAGGTGCATTTAAAAAGCAACCATTTTTTTAATCAATGGTACGATGGCAAAAATAACAAAAATACACTATTATAGATTAAATTAAAATTTCTAGCAAAAAGTAGCCTTTAAATATGTTTAAAAAATAATAAATGCATAATCTATGGTGCATTTAAAAAAAATCAATATATGATATTTTTTATAGTCCTAACTTATATATAAAATAATTAGCTCAGTGCATTTTTTATAAATATTTAGACACATTTTATATTCGTCAATTCATACTGAATATCTAAAATGTAATTTAAAGATAATTTAATGACTAATAAAATAAACGAGAGGCACTTAGGAAAAATATCGCCTAAGACAACTTTCATTATTGCCCAAGACTATACATTTTTATCACTGGGCCTTACTACAAAGTCAAACACTCTTACCAAGTATAGCAAAGTAAGAGTGTTTGTACTTTGTACAGTAGTAAAGCCCTGTCTTTATAGGAGACATATACTCACTGACTTGGTAAATTATACATTGTGGCTTAGCTATTGAGCATTTGTAAACTTCGATATGGTATTTCTGAAAGTAAATGCTTTTATTTAAAAAATAAGTAAAAAATCAGTCTTATAAAATTCAACTATTGGAACATTAATCTTTGTCGAAAATAATCGATTCACACTTTAAATATATATAAGGTACATAGGCCTAATATAGTTCACTAACTCCCTTATATTTATGTTTTATATTTGTTTAAGTAAAGTGCCTTCATTTTATAAACTTATGTTTACTGTACATATAAATAGGAAATCTTTCTATGATATAAATATATAAAGGAATAAAATATTAAGAAACTTGACCAATAACGCCTGAATGATTAGAGTATTTCATGCTTTAACAAATTGAAAAAATAATCTGGACACCATCTTGCTTTATTTGGAAATGTTAGAAATGGGCATTATTATTAAGTAAAGTGAGTGTACAATCGACAATTTATTGAAATCTAATCAAACAGCTCAGTTTAAGAAACAGTGTCTGAAAGCTATGTTTATGTTACTTAGATAAAATTAAATTAACAATAAAATAACCATCTTCAGTGGCTGCATGGGCTAAGGTGTCACTCTCGCAATATATTAGACTAACAATGATGGGAAGATCCTGACTCGATCCCAGTCGGGTGTACTGTGGGTGGTTTCCCTAAATGGTTTCCCACCCTCTCTCCACGTAAAACCCGGTGCTAAAAATCAATAAAATAAATTGATTTTGTACAAATTAATCAGTACATACTTATGAAATTAAAATTGAAATGATTTAAATATATTGCTTGGATTACAAGATGATCAAACAGAATTTGCGATGTAATATCTTAACCATTGTTAGCAAAGAGTCTCTCTGAAAATCCAAAGCTGTTTGCTGTCTTACTATAATATACACAAACCCAAACAATGTACGACACAGTTCTTCACTTCGCAGCGTGTTCCTGTCAACTCCATTGTACAGCGACCCAACATACAGTATTTACTTGGAGCATTTTAATTGATCTTGGACTACAGCCATAACATGAACACATCCATAGTTCGATATACAGGACATCCATTATATGAACACATCCTTAGTTTGATATACAAGACATCCATTATATGAACACATCCTTAGTTTGATACACAGGACATACATTATATGAACACATCCTTAGTTTGATACACAGGACATACATTATATGAACACATCCTTAGTTCGATATACAGGACATCCATTAGATGAACACATCCTTAGTTCGATATACAGGACATCCATTAGATGAACACATCCTTATTTTGATATACAGGACATCCATTAGATGAACACATCTATGAGAGGATATTCATAAGGTACAAGTCCACAATATTAATACATACATCTTATATTTAGGCCAAAATAGCCTAAATTCCTTTTTTGAAAAACAAAGTTAAATTATGTAGGAGATATTTGTGAGCTAGTTGCTGAAATTAGTAAAACTGTTATTTGATTTGGATAAGTTAAAGATAATAGAATCGATTTATTTTGGAACAATGTTGGCGCGATTATTGAATTTATATAATATATAACTTATCTAATTTTGGGACATGTTTATACAATACGTATTTTTAAAAGTCTTCAACAAATCTTTTTGGTTGAATCATTTTTTAACTAGTTGTCATGTCAATTCTTAGAATTACATTGTTGCTACTAGGTCCAATTGTAGAGTCATTGGTTTTAAGTGGAGGTTTTACTGCTCTGATATAATTTATTTAAAAAAAAACACACACAAAGTAGCAGGTGCCACATAAATGATTTTCTTCCTCAAAGAAACGACATGATATATAAGGTATTTAATATGTATTTTTATTTTTAAAATAAATAAAACAAAAATAATTCTGATTGAGAAGCTTTCAGGAACAGGCAAAACAGTAAATAGAACATTATCATTAGAGCCATAATAAAACAGTAATAATGTATGCACAAATTATTTGTAAAAATAAGCTAAACTAGTAAAATTAAATTGATTTGCTTTGGAACACATATATAAAAGTGCATTATTAAATAAATTATAGGACTACATAAAAAGACACAAGAAAAGGATGCTCTGCACTTTATTTTAAAAGTATTTTAAATGAAAATATCTCCCAAACCAGCAAAATAATAATGAAAATAATAATATTCCAAAACCAACAAAATGATAATGATTATAATAATAATAATAATAATACTCCAAAATCAACAAAATAATAATGAAAATAATAATAATATTCCAAAACCAACCAAAAATAATGAAAATAATAATATTCCAAAACCAACTAAATAATAATGAAAATAATAATATTCCAAAACCAACTAAATAATAATGAAAATAATAAAACTCCAAAACCAACGAAATAATAATGAAAATAATAATATTCCAAAACCAACTAAATAATAATGAAAATAATAAAACTCCAAAACCAACTAAATAATAATGCAAATAATAGTATTCCAAAACCAACTAAATAATTATTAAAATAATAATAATATTCCAAAACCAACAAAAAATAATGAAAATAATAATAGTTCAGCCTGATTAGGAGGTCGCATGGTTTAAGGCGTCACTCTCGCAATATACTAGACTATCGATAACGAGGAGATCAGGGGTCGAACCCAGTCAGTTGTACTGAGGATGATTTTCCTAAGTGGATTTTCACTCTCCCTCCACGCAAATGTGGGTACATTTCTCCTAAATTTAGCCTGCCTCATACTTTACACATGGAAAAGTAATTTGTAGATTGGCGTATAAACAGAATGGTTAGTAAGGCACGGTGCTAAAAAAATAGTATTCCAGAAACTTTCCAGTCAATTCAGGATATATTTCTTATTTTGTACCACGTCTTACTATCCGTCCGGTCAGTCGCACTTATAGCTACACTAATATGGAAGAAATGAGGAGGGTAGAATTGAGAGGAAATGTAATTGATTCTGGGTAACCAATGAGTAAAAACCACTCTAAAGTACAACCGGCCGGTATTCGAACCAAAACCTGCCCTTTATTAGTAAGCCAGTCTATAAGAGCTTGACGTTTAGTTCGCATTCCCCCCAACGCGGAGTTGAGATATATTACTTTTGATAAAGTCATTGACTTTGTTATTTTGTTTAAGGATATATATCACTGTTCACTCTGCAGACGACGAGCAATTTGCATGGAACAAGTCAGGTAATGGTGTAGTACATCGTCAGGGGTAAGTACTCTGAAACTCGCTCCAACACTCCAAGAAGTACAGAGGAACGCAAAGGTGCGTCCTTAATCACTTATGGGAGAAGGTGATCACACGTTATATATGTCTTTGGCTCGATAATTCAACGTCCCAATTATAGCAAGAACAAATGTTGCTTACGTTTCGATCAAGTTGTATTCTCGTCGTGCGATCAACGATGGATGTACTCGTCATTTGGCAACAGTTGCACAACACGTGGTGCAGCCTTGTATTGTCTCTGATCCTTGATCCTTGACATGGCAGGAACAAGTCAACAAACGGAGTGAACTGATAGCAAGACGTTACACAAATTGTAAAGATATCAACTTTAGCCAACAGTCTGTAGGTCCCGCAGGGCTAAGGGTCGTGTTTATAAATACATTAATATACTTTAAGAAACTTAATACATACACATAGCCAACAAAACATAAATAAATACAGTGTATAACCCTAACAAACATAAGAATACTGTCCACCATCTTGAAAGCCATTTTTAAACTGTAAAGGTCCCCGAAACAAACCACATAATAAATTAACGATTAGGCCTACCTTAGAGTCGGCAGTTAATGCTCCAATAGAACTGAACTGCTCGTATTTCAGGTATTGAGAGATTGGTTGACTCCCAAGACTAGACTATGAATACAGACTTAAGCGATTCCTAACTTTAATAGGAAAGTATACTGTGGAGGACGATGATCTTGGAAAAAAATTATAAGAAAGAACAGGGGTTATACAAGTCGCAGCATAGGTAAATTTCTCTTTGCGTTTGAAAATATATTTAGGTCTATGACAGATGATACAGCAAAGATAGAAAAAAACGCCCTATGCTCTATGTCAGTCATAAAATGCCGGTTATAATGTTGAAGTGTATGTTTCCGTTACAGCATAGAGAGGAATAACACATAGTATACATTTCTCTATGGTTACGGTATGGCCGTATTTTACACAATGTGGTTTTATAATCCTACTCTAGGTGAATTATGATGGAGGTCTTTAAATACCTCTAGCCTATGCTGCTCGTTTTGTTGAAAAAGTGATAGATGATATAACGTTAACAATAAATTATTACAAGCAATTACTTCGGTGTTCTGAGGTATGAAACGTTGGTAACATAAAGTGTTAAGACATGAATGAAAGGAGAGTGATAAGTCCTACAGCCCGCCTTAGTTTTCCTTGAAAGGGAGCACCCTCCCGAGTCAGTGAGTCACTTTTTGAATTATCTCTAATGACAGCAATGAATTCAGATAGATTATGATTGATACAACGTCTTCTGTGACCAGGACATGAAAAATGATTGAAAAGTTAACTTGAATTTGTCTAAATTAATTGCTTATTTGTATACACGCCAACCTCTTAAAATATATCGTTGATATTCAGGCCCATACAGGTCATTTAAATGGAGCTATAAATATATATACGGAATTACTCATTTCATTCAGAAGTGTTATACTTGTCCTTTTTTTTTACTGTCCTCAAGAGTCAATTACAGCGGAAATGCAGGTTAACATAGCCAATGATAGAAAACTCCCTCTCAGAGCTCACTTGATGTATTAATATATGCGGTCTTTTCTTGAAGAAGCAATTTGACTTTGAACACACTCAAGTGCCGTTGGATCTTTCAACAAATAAACTAATAATAAGAAAATAAACGAACAAAGTGTTGGCCATTATTACGTCCAACTAAATAGCAATTCGTGCATAAAATTATTTTCTTATGGAACGAGTATCTAAGGAGATTTATTGTGGAAGAGAAGAGAGAAAGCTATTAGAATGAAAGAGAGACAAGCTTAGTAAAAAGAAGAAGCGTGGAACTGAAGAACACAAAATGAAGCCGGACCAAAAGCGAAACAGGAGTAATGAGATAGATTATTCTTGGTTTGTATCCAGATAGGGTAAAAGAATATATTTCAGACTGTCTAGATTGCTCTTCATAGCTGCGCAGTAGCTCAGACGTAAAAACCGTAATTTTAAAAAACTAATTAGATTTAAGAAGTCATACGATTCAAATGACAATGGGATGAACTGTTAATATGTTTGGTATCTGTCGAAAAACCACCACCGCGCCGAATATTTTCTATATCATCATAATCATGAACCGCTTCCAGCCAATGGTCAGGTCTGTTTGGAACACAGCATCTCCAACATCTCCTTGTTCCCGCCATTTCTCCTCCTCCACAATGACCCTGTCTTCTCCTCCTCCACAATGACCCTGTCTTCTCCTCTCTCCTCTACACTCTACTGTACTCCCTTCTATATGTTGAATCAAATAAAAATATATTGCAATTTATTAAAGATGTATAATGTTCAACATTTCACTAACTAAACAAGATATACAAGCGACATAAGAACGTATTTTTTACCACTTGGTTCAAACAATCCTATTACAAAACATTTAAACCAATTAATACATTTCCTTTAAGAACATTAATAACACATTGTAGGACAGTGCTTTATGTCAGTCATAGAGAGCTGATTCTACTGTTAAAAAGATGACCTGGCAGTCTAGGCGTAAGGTGTTGGACTTCAGTACTGGGGGTCCGGGGTTCAATCCTCGGTCCCGGCACAGATTTATCTGATTGCCAAACCCTTTCTTCACCTCTTACAATACGTATATTAATCACATCTTGTGAATGTGAGGAATGCCTGGCCTCCACCGTGGTTCGGATCTCACGTTAAACTGTAGGTCCTCTATTTCATCTCACAATCACCCTACCATTACACATTAGCGTAAGTACGTATAACTCGAACGGGTAGTAAGATGTGGTACTAATAATAATCTAATGTTAAAGTGTACTTAGGTCTATGGAAGACGATACAGGACATGCTCTATGTCCGTCATAGAGAGCTGGTTCTACTGTTGTAATTTAGTAGTGCACATTTGCAAATAATGTTGTAAACTATAGAGTGATAATGGCAAATTGAGGCTGGCAAAATATGGGGGAGATACCACTGGATGTATAAGAACCGCAAAACAAACTCATATATAGCCCCAGAAGAGGCCTTATAATAAAAAAAAAACGCCACTCAGATAATTTGGGGTATGGTGGACAGCTTACTCGACCTTTATCCATGAAGCCGGGATTTGATTCCAACCGGCTGAACTTAAACTAAAACTGATACATTTACCTGCGATATATCTTTATTTTGTTTATTGAAGTTAAAGAAAAACGTTAATAGGGGTAGTAAAAATATGTATATACATACATATACTTTTTATAGCAGCGTTTCTTACTATCCGTTCGGGCTATTTGCCTATGTACTACTCATACTAATGCTTTATGAATTAGGAGGGTTGGATTTAGAGTAAGTGTAGCTGCATTTGCGTTGAGGGAAAGTGGAAAACTATTTAGGAAAAAACACCCTCATTACACCCGTCTGGGATCGAACACTAATCTCCCCATCTTAGACAGTCTAGTTTATCGTGAGAGTAACGCCTCAGACCATGCGGTCATCGAAGCGAGTAGTAGTAAGAATAATTTCTGATATTTACAAAAGTTACTAAAATTAGCTTTCTCTCTCTCCCTCTCTTATATATATAACACACGTGTGTGTGTACACTTCGTTTACCCTAAAAGGTAGCAGTCTTACCTTGATGGATTGAACTATGATCCTATCATATAAGCTATACCATATTGGATGAATTCAAGGTAGGCTTAATACCTGACTGGAAGAAAGCACATGCTCTAGAAAGGTCCTAAAATTATAATTATTTCCCATTGCTTTCCACGTTAAATTTCTACGAGCGAGTGAGAAAGACCATACATTTTTGCTGGAAGAGTATCTCATCCACAGCCTTCCAGGAAAACTCTACACGCCTCAATTTACATGAGAATGACACCTCAGTTGGGTTTGAACCCACGAACATCGGGTCTTGAGTAGAGAGAACTTTAACCCAAGACCATCGAGGCCGTCACTTAAACATTATCAATCTCTAAATGTTTTATTTCTAGAATTTTCTTACTGATATTTGCATTATAAATAGCCAACAGCACAGACACTACACTGTATAGCATCTCTGAGGTAACTGCATGGCTACTACTGGGAAGCAGCTTTGCCATTCTCTTGGTTTTGTTTGTTTAATATTCCCTTAAGTATAAAACAAATTTCCCCAGACTGATTCGTCGATGTTGCCGGTTGCTCCTTCTTAACCCAGCACTCTAACTTCTCACATAATTGAGAGCTAGGAGATTTGGCAACAGTTAAACGAGAAATAGCGGTGATAAAGCCTTTCTTCAGAAGATCTGCAGTTACCTCAGAGGTGGTATTGGGTGTAGATATATTCATTAAACCTCTCAAGAAACCAGAAGATGTGAAATGTTATATGCAATTGTTTATTGCACTCCTCATCTGGTTCAAAACCCGGATCACTTGCCATTGTAGTGACGTATAATTACCGACCGTAATGAAGCTGGATATGAACTTGTATATTTCTCTCATGTCCTACAGAGACCAGCTGACTGTTGAGGCAGGTCAGGAGCGAGTCTTTGGTGCTGCCAGCTACCGGCAATTAGTGGTGGGTTGGTAACACAAGCGTTTAACTCAACCACTTTGTTACGTCACAACACTGACATTCATTGTGACTATTATGTGGCTTATGCTTCAAACATCACACATTTCACTGGTTTCTCACAATGACAGTCGTTATGGATGTTTCTGGTACTGTGTATAGATTGTGTATCTAAGTAGATAATTCACCAAGTTGAGGGTGACTACTGTGTTGTTTAATAATAAGTTCATATTATAGGTGCATCCAGTAGAATCGGGGAAGGAGGTATTTGAATTTGCTCTCCCTCTCCACTCCCCAGAGAGTAAATTAATTTGTTACAAACTTAAAATATATTAAGTACAATTCTTACATAGTGCACTGAAAATGTGTCGAATGTGTAGGCTAAATTTTAAGTGCAGGCTTTTGATTTGATTTATAAAATATAATGCCATTGTACACATTAAAATTCTCCCTAAAGTCCCCAAATGGACAAAAGTACACTCCACAGTAATATAACACGGACCTTGAGCCTACCTAATGAGCTAGATCAGCATGTAATAATGCAAGGGAAGCCTTAAATGTCACGCTACATTTTAAATAAAGGGTACATAGATAATAGCTTCCATACATTATTCGCCTATTTCCCCAAAAGTATATTTCTGAGCGCGCCACTGGTTCATTCTCTCTGTATTTGGTTTGGGCGCGTGTAGCTGTTCCGCTGAGCTGGAGAGCTGTTAGTGAGTTGTTTATCCCCAAGCCTTTCATTAGTTTTGTTATCGTGTCGAATTGTGTGCAGTTCCCATCTGTCGGGACGAAAGGGCAGACTATAACGGGTAATGACAGACCTTGGTGTGGTTGTCAGGTGTCCAGGAAGATAACAGGGTGTTCGAGGGTGGTTGCTACTGATCAACCCACCCACAACTGAGGGATTCCGACACGTTTGTTTGTCTTATGGGCTATCTTGGCCAACAATACTTTGGCTCTACTACTTCCTCTACGGATAATTTAAAAATTAAAGTATTGTTGTGTGACAACCACAATATCCTAATTTTAAACTTAGACTCTGATTCACGAGTTTTAAACTTCGCTTCGCATTTAAAGCTAACTATCTATTGGCACCAAACTTTTAGACATCTCCAATTATATTGTAATCCTGATAAGTCTAGATATAAATTACTCGGCTAGGATTAAGGCTCCAACCTCCTTCGCTTACGATCAAATATAAGTAAACATTTCCAATCATTATTTCCAACGCTCTAAAGATAAATAAATTTTGGAGTAATCCAAAATATAACATTTAATATTGTTAGCACATATGCCTACACACGGGTATTCTTCGCTTCCTCTATTTTCAGGGAAGTTTGTTGTAGGTCAATGACTTGTTGGGGGAACCGACAGATCTAATAATACAAAAAGGTAATGGGGCAGAAATGTTTTGACAGGGGTAAAACTTGATTATAGGGTAGGATTCACAAACCCCCATCTGGACAAATAATACAGATAGGTGAATGAAACACAGCCGCGAAAACAGACAGGGAGGAACCGATTTCGAGATCAAGAAAGTTAGAGAAGTGTAATTTGTTTCCGTTTCATTGAATGTCAATTTCTGGTTTTATAACTAAGCGTGAATACTTTGAACAAAGGGGAAATACTTGTTAATGTTTGGTGCACCGAATCCTACTACCCATCTGAGTTACTATCATATTTACACTATTATGGTAGAGCTTAGGAAGATTCAATTTAGAATAAGTGTACCCGCATTGTGATGGAGGAAGAGCTAGAAACCAGTTAGGAACACTTTCAATAGACTCGACCGGTACTTAAGCCCCGACTTTCCTGGCCCCAGCAATCCAGCCTATCGCAAGAGTGATGCCTTAGAGCGCGTGTACACTGATTCAGGTAAGCAGTTAATCTCATCCCTCTAATAAAATGTTTAATAGCTTTAGAATACTTAATAGCCAAGTAAGGGAAATAGCACGAATTAAGGAGTGGACAATTTTGATTTGATTGGAAAATATATTTTGGAAAATTTTCACACTTTATGTCGTCTATAATTTTGCTATAGTATATTTATTTTAAATCATATTTCATAGCAAGAGCGCAAAGTGAAAGTAGTCAACCTTAAGTTCAATTTAAAGAAACATAAAGTTAACTCTTTCTTATAAAAATTCAAGAAACACTTTGCAATTTGCATGTAGCTCATATAAAACATTTTAAGAGTTGTGAAATATTTTCATTGTCATTCTTCAACTTGAATAATGTTTCCGAGACTAGCCGACGTAGTGGCAGCCATTCTAGAACACCTCACACCTATTATTATATAGTGGAGAAAAATAATAGATTTTCTGATGATAATATAGAGCATCACTCGATTGATTCAGAAGTGAAATATTTTACCAGACCACTTCCTTTTTTAAATATAGCACATCAGATTTAAAATAACTTAATCATATTAATTTATGTTGGTATAAGACTCTAGAAATGATTTTTTTTAATGAGTACGTACATGCGTTGGTGGTCGAATGGTTTTAAAAGCATCACACTCGATATGTACTGGATCGCTTTTGATGGGGAGAGCGGCGCTTGAATCCCGGGAGGATATAATGAGTTTATTTGCTACTAAATGTATTTTTACTGTACCGTCACACAAATGAGGCTACACTAACTACAAATTCCCCTTTATTTATCACTATAACATTAAAGTAATAGCACATATGCGTATAGCCCGAACTGTACTAAAAACAATTTTTACAACCCGATTGCTATCAACGGTAAAATCTACCAGGTAAAGATGAATAAGATAGTTGATAGAGTATCGTGGCGATGGGATGTGTAGATCCCAGGGGTAACTGATAGAAAACACGTGTTGGACCAACCCAATACTTCCTATTTGTATTCTAGCCCCAACCTGCCGACACCGACAAACCAGACCAAACCTTTGAATACCGATGCGGATTATTTCAAATCAATAAAGTGTTAGGAAATTTATAAACACACATGTTTTATAAATATGCCCTATTCCTATTCAAGATTTGAGATTAATTGTATTATGAAAATATCCGATGGTGTTAGAAATATTGCAATTATAGCTAACTTCACGGCCATTGTGAATAATAATGACATTAACTGGAAAGTTCTAACATAATCGTATTTCAAAATTAGGCGCGGAACATAAACCATCGTATAGGATTTTGGTAGGAATGGACTTAAATAATTTACAAACATTATTTTTACTGCGGTCAACATTTTGCTTTATTATTATTATTATTATTATTATTATTATTATTATTATTATTAAATTAATAGGTATAGCTGTAAATGACATGACTTCACATATAAATATGTGGAAATGTTTTTGTTAGCTTTATAACTATCCCATCAAAATGAGAGTGTAGATGAGTGGTTCCCAAAGTGTTGAGACCACACAGGGGGTTGCAGGAGGGGATGATGTTAAAATCCTGAGAAGTGACTTCCAGGCACTGGGAAACTGGTATAACTTCATCAAGCCCATTCATCGCGTTAATAATTTACCGACAGTGAAATAGCTACTATGTATTCCATTGTGGTATCTAAGAGACTCAAGTACTATTAGACATTGAAAAGCTGGTATTATTGACAAATACATCACTTTTATCGAATAAAACTATAAACTAAATGTTTTAACTCTTTATTTTAACACCGAGTCTTCCAACCCATTCGAGTTATAGGTTTATGTATTGTACTAATTACAATAATGTGCTAGGGATTAGGAAGGTTTGATTTAGAGGAGGTGTACCCGCACTTTCATGGAGAAGGAGTGGAAAACAATTTAGGGAAAACCACTCTTGGTGCACCTGACTGGGATCGAATCTCAATTTCCCCGTCTTCGGCAGTTTAGTCTAACACGAGAGTAGTGCGTTAGTCCACGCAGCCACTTAAGCGGGTTAGAGGTTATAATAATTGTAACTTAAATACTTTTTTTAACTAACTCTGTATTGAATTTGATTCCGTTATTATTCTCCTAAGTGAGTCGTGTGAACCGTTTCTTACAGAATAGGGTAGATGGCCCTGGGGATTGTCTACGGACTCAATGGGGTGGGGGTATTTAGGAAGTATTAGTGCAGATTGATGTTTGAGCACTGCCTCCAATGTACAACAGCCCAATGACTACATGGATAGTACGCAGCGACCACCATATCCCGTCTAGATCATTATAACCCTGCCACAGCTTTCCTTTGTTTTGGTTCATCCTCTTTGTTAGGTAACATTTCACAATGAGGCTGCCTCTTTTCCCACGCGAGATAATTCCCAGTGTTCGAACGAATTAAATACTTGTCTCATTCCCTTGAACGTCTTCTCAGACCAAGTATATTGGTGTTGTTAGTTGAATAACTTCACAGCAAAGGGAAACATTAAATATTTATGTTTTAACCAAGGGTATTTAAAGTATACTTTCTGAATAGACTTATTATATCAACACACGGTTTTAAAACCAACTTAATTCTAGAACAGTTAAATAAATCCCCCAGTTCAACAACTGTTAATTAAAAGGGAAATCCCAATCTCATAATTTATAAAAAATTATCGCTGACCTGGCAGTCTAGGGGTAAGGTGTCAGACTTCTGTGCTGGGGGTCCGGGGTTAAATCCCCGGTCCCGGCACGGAGTTCAATCCCCGGTCCCGACACGGATTTATCTGATTGCCAAAACATTCCTTTCCCTCTAACAAGACGTGTATTAATCACAAATTGTGAATGTGGGGAAATCCACCGTGGTTCGGATTCCACGTTAAACTGTAGGTCCTCCATTTCATCTCACAATCACCTTACCATCACACATGAGCGTAAGTGCGTATAACCCGAACGGGTAGTAAGACGCGGTGATAATAATAATAATAATAATTTATAAACATATCGGACATCCCGAGTGAGATGTTTAGGTCCGATTTGTTCCACATAGTAAATTGATTGCTCTGTTTCGTTCCTATCTCTGTGGTGACGTGAATCAGCTCGGTGTGAAAGTGCGGTCGACTTTACTGCGCAGTCGCAGCGACGCCCCAGTCATTAGAGGTAAATTATAAGTGCGTGTGTACCGCCTGACGCAACGCGCCGTGCGTACACGCATTGTGCACGCTTTCTAACGTTTAGTGGCAAGGTGTCGCAGGGTGGGGTGGTACTGCTGCTGCAATCGCACGTGACAGGGAAACATAACGGAGGGACAGTTTTAAACAGTGTTCAGGATGGGAAATTGGGGCTGACATCAGGTAGGGATGTAGGGAGAGCGAGAAACAGCTCAGTGTGTTCGTTCGCAGTACTTATAGTGAAACATTTGTTTTTCAATAATAAATAAACTATTGTTTCAATACAAAATTAGAGTTTAACTTTCTTCACATGGTGATATCAACTTGTTGAATATCTGTCATTAACATAGCGACATTAGATGATAAACTTTTTAAATGAAGGGAAAATGTTGTCATTAATTTCCAGGTCAACCTTGACAGATATACTTTTCATGATTAGTACTTATATATTAGTTTGTATTTGTCAAGTATTTCGTGTATAACAATGTTGTTGTTGTTGTGTCGTGTTAGTTATTCAAATTATCTTATAATTTGAATAACTTGGGGTTTGTAATATTTTTAATATCACTTCTTTTGTATTTGTAAAATATTTTGCATAGATTAGATATTAGTAACATGTCGTCTATAATTATTTATAAAGTTACTTCTTTTTCCAGCGCTTCCTATGAAGTATTAATTTTTAAAAAGTATTGTTTGGGATGTTAAATATTGCAGATTTCCTTGTAAGACTTTAATACATTCTTAATGTCTTAAGAGGATACCACTATTTTTTGTTGATAGACTAAAGATAATAATACAAAAATAGCTTTCTCTTAATATTTATATAATGTTTATATAATATTTATATGGAGTATGCCAAAATATCACCTTGTAGATTGAATTAAAATAATGAAATATTTGTGGATTCTTCTTATTCTCGTTATCTTGCGCATAGTCATCTGTTCCTACGATAATTATCGTTCACAGAACCTCTGGGTGTCTACCAGTACAAACCTAACTCTCGTTCACAGAACCTCTGGGTGTCTACCAGTACAAACCTCACTCTCGTTCACAGAACCTCTGGGTGTCTACCAGTACAAACC
>CABFVX010000836.1:0-73212 GCA_902151425.1 Timema shepardi
CCAGTACATGAATGCAGCACGGAATTATACCCCCACCACCGCGGGAACAACCCCGCGCACCTCCGCGGGCATCCAAAGTACATACCAATTCCACCAGCCACCCCTTTGCGCCCTGAAACATTAATTTCTTGCCTACTTATTATTATTATTATTATTATTACTAATTTCCGAACGTTTGAAATCGCTATAAAGGTGGTCTCCTGATTGCGAACATGAAATTTTTGTATATGGGGAGAAGTCCAAATTGCAGACATGTTATGTTGATGTGCCATCCCACCCCCAATTTTATAATAGGGGCGGCCCATGGTGGCCTAACAGTTGTACATACCTTCAGCCTCGTAAGTATTAGTTTAACTATATTACATACACGAGTATTTCTAGGTTATGTTAGGCTAAGCTAGGTTATGTTAGGTTAAGTCAGGCATGGCTAGGCTAGGCTATGTTAGGCTAAGTCAGGCATGGCTAGACTAGGTTATGTTAAGTTAGAGTAAGCTTGGTCATGAAGAAAGCTTCTTCCCCCCGTGTCACCCCCCTCACGTAGGAATTCCCGCTAGTTTATATTTTACTAGTTCGTTATACGGACATTGGATATGTGGGTGGCCTTAACATGTTGGGTTTGTTTGCAATTTGAAAGAATTTAGCCCTGTTCACAACCAGGACACAGCCGGTATGGATACCGATTTATAAACTATATTTAGCTAATTCAAAATCATTCCAAATGTTTGAGCAAGTAAGAAAATTTTCTTTTAATTAGGAGCTTATTGAATCGAATTGGTGAAATAAATAATTATATAAAAATTATTAAAATATGTTTTGGCTTAGGTTTGAATATCTATAAGCTCTTAAAAACCATATAATACTTGACTAATGCCTATTATATTAATTTGTGTATATTTGGAGTGTTTTGGAATACGTATTTTTATTTATACACTCTATCACCAAAATATGCATTGTGTCGATGTCAATGGCTGAGTATAAATAACATAGTTGACCAAAAATATCAATGAAAATTGGGATTTAGATCAAGTTTTATTAACCAATTTAGTAAAATATTTACCATTGAATTATAATAAAGAATGGCCGCCTGATACTTTCTTCTAAAAACTGTTTTCTGGCTCATAGCTAGCGAATACAGGAATGCGGCATCGTAAAATCATTCTAATAATATTCCAAAAAACAATAGGTCAGTGGATGTTTATTTAAAATAAACTTTTTATCTAAAATTATGTATGAAACATTACATTGTGCTAGTAATTTTTTTACACGCTATTAACTAGCAAAATTTAATAACGTTCTTTGTTTTTGTTTGTCTAGATGAGGTTAGGTAGAGGAATTCTTATTACTTTGATGAGTGAGCTAAATTTAGGAGAGCCAAGTACCTTCACAAATAACTGATAAAATAATATTATTATATAGCACCGTGTCTTACTACCCTCTCGGGTTATACGCTTTAAGTACTAATTACTCTAATGGATTAGGAATTGGGTAGGTTGAATTAGAGGATGTGGACCCGCATTTGCGTGGAGGGAGAGTGGAAAACAATTTAGGAAACCCCACCGCCCCCAGTTCACCCAACCGAGATTCTAACCTCAATCTCCCCGTCCTCGGCGGTCGAGCTCAACACGACTAGCGCGTCAGCCCACTACTCCACCGAGGCGGGTGATAAAATAATAATGCTCTTAAAAGAACGAATATAGTTCTGTATGTAGTAATATGTGGCTATATGTGTTGAATATTTTTAGTAGATCTAAAACCTTAATTTGTTTTTGTTAATAGATCTATCTTAATTTAAGATCGATTAAATCTTATATATCATGATTTTGCAAAAGGAACTAGGCGTAGTTATTAATCAATGATTCGTGTCCACCAACACACCAACTGTTCACAGCTACACGACAACCTTACATAGTTGGCTGAAGCTCTAATGAAAGGGGGACCCCCGGCAGTAGAAGAATGGTTTAAGTGTGTAAGCTTTGTGTTGGACTAGTCTTCTGATAACGGGTAGATCTAGGTTCGAAGCTCAGCCGGGTCTACTGAGGTTTTGTTTTACATAAAACTGTTTACTAATCTCCTTCAAACCCGCTTCGGTGGCGTAGTTGGCTAACGCGCTAGTCGTGTTGAAGCTCGGCTGCTGAGGACGGGGAGATCGAGGTTCGAATCTCGGTCGGGTGAACTGGGGGTGGTTTTTCCTAAATGGTTTTCCACTCTATCTCCACGCAAATGCGGGTTCACTACCTCTAATTCAACCTACCCAAGTCCTAATACATCAGAGTAATTAGTACTTTAAGCGTATAACCCGAAAGGGTAGTAATACGCGGTGCTAAATATTATTATTATTAATCTCCTTCAACGCAAATGCTGGTAGTTTACCTCTAAAATGCCTCCTTTCTCATCCCAACCCAATTAAATTAACTAACATAGGGAGCTTATATGATTTTAACCTTTACAGCTAGTAAGACGCGGTGAAAAAAAAGGGAGCTTGGACTAATAGGCCCTACGCAAAAACCACGTTTTTCAACAGAAGCCAGTTAAATGGGTATTTCAAAGTAGTCAAACGTGTGGGCTATAAATTACACGTATGCTAGATGTGACATTGCAAAGTAACTTGAAATTAATCTAACATTTTCATTGATCCCTAAAATTGATAAATGCGTCTCGCGGCAGTTAGAAGTGTCATGCCTGACGTAAATCATGTAAGTGATCAATACTTCTAGTTTGAGACGGGTTTTAATACCTATTTTCATATATGTAATATACGAGTATATGTATTTATATAAACACTATTTTACAACTTTTTTTCACCCAATACGAAAAGTCCTTACGAAAGAATATATATTTAAACTTGCTAAGTTAATAATGAACTTATTCATATATTGTGTGTGCACTATTTCTTACTTAATTCTTGTCCAGTCGAGTCAGGATTGAAAAAAAAAGTGTCTTGCTTAAAATAATTCAAAGAAAATATAATTTTGGTGTCTCATATAATCGCAAACTCCCTAGATTTATATACTAAAAATATTCATTCGTACCTTTATGCCATTGTCTGCCATATTGGAAAAACTGCGTCCTGCCTTGACCCTTATGAATATTTTTCTCATTTTATTGGAACATCATACTTAGAACTAAGACATTTTACTGAACTAAAATTAAATAGTACGAATTTATACGCGATATCTATATTTTCGTTTTATGAATCATAGCTTCAATTTCCATGACATTACTTAACTCTTTATTTTCTTATTTTAGCTGTTTATTTATAGTTTATAACTTATTTGAAAATTGCTATCTGAATGAAAATTTTGTTTGAACAAAATTGCAGATAATTCATTATAATTAACAGTTACATATTAAATCGATAAAAGAAGGAGCTGAGGCATGGGAGGGGTAAAAACAATTGTCTCCTTCATCATCCGCTCTGCTACAAATCTTACTGGGATGTTAGTGTTTCGTTGTGTGGTACAAGTGCATCAAGTTTGTGTAATCAGATGAGAGGTATTGTACTAATTAAATCTTGCATTGTAACATCTTTATTATTTAGGTCCAGTATTATTTAATAGTATGAATTTTTATGCATAAACTAACTATAATAATTAACCTATAGATCTTATTGAGCTGTGCTGAGTAATTTATTGACATAGGTATTTCAGCAACAGACAGAATCTTCATAATATTTTATTCTAGAAATTGAAAAATGACACCGGGACACGAAAATCGAACCCGGGTCCTCTGGCTTAGTACGCCAATGCTCTTGCCACTGAGTTATCCAGGAATCTTTTCATGCCCATGGTCATTCTTCACTCATATTTTAAGGCAGAGTCTATGATGGACGTGCCACTACTTCTCTAGACCCCTCAGTACAATTTGACCTGTGAAGAGTTTGTCCTACTTTTTACACATATGGTTAATTTACTGTCACAGCCCCAAATTTTTTTCCCGTGGACGGGAGTGTGTATTGTGATTTAAATAAACCTACTTTCCACATACGGTTGCTTCCCCCACCCCCATCCCACGGATCACCAGTGGAGCAGTAAGTCCACCTACCCACTAGTTAATTAAATATGTTCATACGTCAAGTCAGTGAGATACTGACCACCTGATAGAGACCCATGTGATCTACAAATGCTCAATGTTGATGTCTAGAGGGCCATGCATCTTGGGTTATACGCTAATATGATAAGGGTGAGGAAATGCACATACAATTGCGTGGAAAAATCACCTTTAGTACACACGGCTGTGGTTCAAACCACGCTCCCTCGCTCTCAACAGGCGAGTCAAACACGAGAGTGACGCCTTACACCATTCAGACACTAAACCTCACAGTGATTTAGGGACCACCATCCCTCCCCCCGTAAAAATTGGTTGTATAGGTATCCGCCATACCCACATGTACCACGAGTAAGGTAGAAATGTTCTAGTGAACTTGACAGCAACATTTTAAACTGTTACTCCCACATATTCTAGACGGTTCTTCCTACCAAAAAATTTAAATATATTCATAGGGCAAGTCAGTGATTTGAAAATTAAGTTTTTATTTTTAAACTGCTCTTTCTACCAGAATCATACTATACTGCTGTTCAGTGATTGCAAACAATATAAGATTGTAGTTGTTCTTTCTACCAAACATATTAAATATATTCATACGTCAAGTCAGTAAGATACCGCTTAGCGTTAAAGGACTCAAGTGATCTTGGAAGAATATCAAAGTTAATTTACTAATAAAGTGTTATCTTTTCTGATTATGAGGTAGTAGAAATGATACCAAACAAATTATATATATTCATACGTCAAGACAGTAAGATACTGACCACCGGTAAATGGTTCATGTGATCTACAGATGATCAATGTTGCCTTCTATTCCTACCAGAACCATACTATAGTTCTATTCTTCCTACCAAACAATTTAAATATATTCATACGGCAAGTCCATGATCTGACCATAAAGTTTGTATTTGTTCTTCTTACTAAACAAATGAAATATATTCATACGTCAAGTCAGTGAAATACTGACCACCGGTAAAGGACTCATGTGATCTGCAGATGATCAATGTTGAAGTCTGAGAGCCATATATAGCATAATGTTTTACTATCCGATCGGGTGAGGAAGTGCACACGCAACTGCGTGGAAAAAATCATCCTCAGTGCACATGACCGGGGTTCAAACCACGCGTTCCTCGTTCTCAGCAGACAAGTCAAACACGAGAGTTACAGTACACCTCAGAGGGGATTCGAGTCATCCTCTGTTCCATAATTAAATGCGTTACACACACCCTTTCTGGATAAACATCTATATATAAACTAAGAAAATGTTCCACCAGGGATTCGATTCCAACATCCTCCACCAGAATTAGATGATGGAGTCACCACAGGGATTCGAACCTCGATATCTGTTGCGGTTATTGCGTTGTGACCGTACGCAAAAATGATCGAGACACGATCAAGTAATCGTACATTATATCGAATTTATTAACAAAACTATATTAAATTTTATTATTAGCCAATAGGGTGCAAGAAAATATGTAGGCTAGGCAAAAAAAAAGGTTTTGTTGGTCGACCAGACATTCGGTTTGATACAATTAGACCAGGTAGAATGTGTATCCACATTTGCTTCGGGTGAGTACACAAGAACGGAAAGCAAGTGCCAACCACCCTGGCATCGGCAGTCTAGTATGACACTTTAGAGA
This sequence comes from Timema shepardi, assembly GCA_902151425.1. NCBI lineage: Eukaryota > Metazoa > Arthropoda > Insecta > Phasmatodea > Timematidae > Timema > Timema shepardi. Next base: position 5,682 of record CABFVX010000836.1, read on the forward strand.
CGCCTTAGACTATGCTATCATCAATGCAGGTAAACAACAAGGTATATAAAATGAATTCCCAGTCAGTTTAATTTACTAATCGAACAAAATGAACTGTGACTAATAAAGGGGGACCAGTTTTAGAAAACACATGAGAAATTTTCAGATATAAAATATATTGATTAATAATATTACCTATATTAGTTATTATATAAATAAATAAATTAAAACTGGTAAGCTGAAACATAGTTTACATATATATTTCGGGGGGTGGGCCACCAGAGCGTGTTCACTCCGTGAAATTGCATCTATTAAACCATGCGAATAGAAGTTATTCTCTTACTATTTAATATTCTATTCATCTCCTTTCTATCTAACTGACACACCAAGTATAATATCTACCTCAAATCCTGACCAGTTAGTTTGCTTGTTAGAAGAGTATAAAAATTAATTCAATAATAAAGTGTTCTTTGCTGATTATGAGGTAATAAAAATGATACCAAACATATTAAATATATTCATACGTCAAATCAGTGAGATACCGACCGATGGTAAGCCACTGATGTGATCTGCAGATGGTCAATATTCTCTGCTCATCCTAGCAGAATCATACTATAGTTCTGTTATTTCTATCAAACAAATTAAATGTATTCATACGTCAAGTCCGTGATCTGTATCAGTCACTTTTGATAGATAACTGTTTTTAAGGCAGAAACTAATAGCCAACGAATAACCTGACACACCACATTAGATGCATTACTCACCTGAAAGGGTGTAAATACTGTCGGGAAAAGGAGTTCAATTTACTGATCAAGTGTGTGTAGTAATTCACCTTCAGTCGCTGACCTGGCGGTCTAGGGGTAAGGTGTCAGACTTCTATGCTGGTGGCCGGGGTTCAATCCTCGGTCCCGGCAAAGATTTATCTGATTACCAAACCCTTCCTTCACCTCTGACAAGACATCTTGTGAATGTGAGGAATGCCAGGCCTCCACCGTGGTTCGGATTCCACGTTAAACCGTAGGTCCTCCATTTCATCTCACAATCACCCTACCATTACACATTAGCGTAAGTGCGTATAACCCGAACGGGTAGTAAGACGTGGTGCTAATAATAATAATAATAATAATAATTCACCTTCACTCGACGAGAAAAAAAATGGCATCTACAATTAACTATAAAGGTAAGATATATCATTTTTAGCTCGACACTACCCGTTTTATTGTTGATACTCAAGAAGAAAGTAGAAAAAACTAATCTCGAGGTTTGGATACCAAATTCACCCACAAGATCTAACTTCATATTTATATATCAATTGTAAGTGTTGTGATGGTAGAATATAAGACTATTCGTAAATTACAAGATAGTCAAATACTAGGAAGGAGTAGCAATCAACCTACACATGACAAGTTAGTCTTCCAGTTGGAAGAGTGTCAAATTTACTTCACTACTAAAGTGTTATCTATGCTGATAATGAGTTAACAGAAATGACAAACAAAAAAGTATTTTTTTAAATATGGTCTCTACTATATTTTATTGACATAATAATATGTAATCGCAAATATAATTTAAAACACTTAATCCATGCTATGTACTAGTGTCATCGGGAGAGGGTAGCAACATGTCAAAAAACAGTTTTATTTTAACGGTCTCAAGCCAAAATTAGAGGATGTTTACCCACATTTTCCCGTAGGTAGAATAGAAAGCCTCACTAAATACGCTAGACACGCATGAAGACAACTATAATTTATCCTTTAAATGGATACTATGGTGTGGATTTGTTTAACTTACTCTGAATATTTATGAAAACTTATACTGTCCACTTAGAGCCTACATATCTAGTATATATAACAGTAAAGAAGTAAGGCTGAATAAATTAGATCCACTAAGGGAAATGTATACCAATTTTTCAAATTTGGAATTGTGAAACGAAATATGAAAATTATCTAAAAATAAATTGCGGGGGTGAGGTGGGGGGGGGGCAAACCCCTAACTTCCTATAATTATTATTAAAATATATTTATAAAATAATTAAATATAAATATTTATAAATTTATTTATCTGGTGATCTGGAACACATATTTTATGAGCTCGACAATTTTTAATTATTATTTAACACAGCAGCTAACCGTACGGGCTATAAGCTTAAGTATTAATGTATTAAGAATTGGAAATGTTGAATTTAGAGGAAAGCAACATCCATTGGCATGGTGTGAGAGTGGAAAACCAGACTTAGTTCACCCACCCTAGATTCGAAGGAAACCCTTGATTCAGTGGTCAAACACGCTTCCAACTAGACTAAACTAAGATGTTGGGTTAAATGGGTATTCTGGGAGTGTTTGACAACACAACAGAAAACTTATCGCCCTGAAGAGTTGATGGGAATTGTTTGATGTTTAGGTTACCTTACAAATAGCTTGAACAGATGTTTCGAGGAAAGCCTACTTAAGGGTTTCTGCACCAATACAAGACATGACAGTGTTGAGGGAGAGGGAGAATTCCCCTTAATATTTTCCCTAGCTGTAGCCACTCATGATTTGCAAGAGTGGGAAGTTGGAAAGATGTTCGTTTGCGTCCTGGGAATAAGTAGGTGACAAATAACGGACATGTAGATGTGAAATTACTTTTAATTTTTGTGTAAAATTAATAGGTTTGTACTCTGAAGCACCTCACCCTATTTCCACCGCTCTGGATCAAAAGTGAGGGGATTCTTAATCTATACACAATCTTGTTTGCTTCACTGGTCGAGTGGTCTAAAGCGTCACGTCTGCCAAAGACGGGGGGAGGTAAAGGAGGTCGTGGCTCGAACCCGTTTGGATAAAATGAGGGTGGTTTTCCTCCACGCGAATGCGAGTGCATGTCCTCTAAAGTCAACCTCCCTCGTTGCTAACACATTAGTGTACGACCCAGATTACGGTGGTGGGACAGCAATAGTTGGATTTTAGGGAAAGAAAAACCCGTGTTTATCAGGTCTTGCGATCTGAAACAGTCACTTGATCATGTACGTTTCACCCATCCTAATATTTTTCTGTTCCACATTTGTTTATTCATTGCAGTATCTGAGAGGACATTTGTAATCGATATTGAAAATTACCCTTAAGTAGACTTTAGGGGGACTATTTTTTATATTGTTAAATGGGGAACTACAATAATTAATATTGTTAAATGTTTTATTTAATATCATATTAATTTAAATAATAATTTACATGGCCTCAAAACTCCATCAGGGTTTGTGTGGAAAACCATATTAAACAAATGCTCAGTAATATAATGCGAATGTATCCAAACATGAAACATGTTCTTAAGTCAACTATGTCAGTCTGGAAGATACAATAACTCGATCTATTAACATAATGTAGGTTTCACAACAGTGAATGTTGACAAAACAACCTAAAGTGTTTACTATCCGAGAAAATTACTTTATAAATATCTAGCCAGATATTTATTGACCACAAAAAGTAAAGAGCCTAATGGGCATATTTGAAAAAGGTATGCAAGTTGTCTGCTACGCTACATTGAATACAGAGGGGGAAAAATATATATAAAAAAAGGGAAGTTAAATTTAATATCGTCCGGATATTTCGGGGAACACAAGAGTTGGGTTACCAGCCATAGGTCAAACTCCCACGGGACTATTAAATGTTGACACAACTACGGACGTTAACAAGATCCCCACTTGTTAATCAAAATTATATTACATTCAAAACAATTCCAAATAAACCCCAATTAAATTCAATTTAAATAATTTGGAAAGTAATCAAAGTCAAAATCAATCCATAAGCAAAATTTTACGTTACTTTACCAAACATTTCAAAATAAGAAAACATCGTTAAAAGATGAGTTTACATTAAAATATAATATCAGACAATTCAAATAAAATACTTCTAGCAAAAGTTGTTTCAAAAAATATGGCACTCTGATATATTCAGTGACCTCACTGACACTAGCACCTAATTGGTGGCAAAAATAATTAGGTGTCTCATTACAGAATTTAGTATTAAAAATAATATTAATTTTAGCAAATAGTTTACTTTGCTTGTTCACGTTTATTCCAATAAATACGATATTTTAATTTCAAAATTTAACAAGCCATAATTCAAGTCTATTAAAATAATATCGATGAAATAAATATATAGAGAATACGTAAACATCCTGAAAATGTCCAAGTCTAGGACCGGAACTATCCTGAAGGTGTCTAATACAATATTCTAGGACATGACTTCTCCTGAAGGTGTCTAATACAATATTCTAGGACATGACTTCTCCTGAAGGTGTCTAATACAATATTCCAGGACATGACTTCTCCTGAAGGTGTCTAATACAATATTCTAGGACATGACATCTCCTGACGGTGTCTAATACAATATTCTAGGACATGACATCTCCTGAAGGCGTCCAATTTAATAGTCAAATCGTCTTCAGAATCACCGAGCTTTAATAGTGTTTCTAGTCTCTTGGGGTGGAAAGGGAGGGGGGTTGTCCATATACGTCGGTGACAACCCATCGGCCACTTCAATGGATGAAAATCAGCACATACACCATCGACCAAGCTTGAATTGGTTGGCCTCTCTTATATCACGTCCGCCAGTGTTGAAAAAATAATTTTTTGACCAGAGCACCAGTGACGTACATACATCACGCGCTCTCTTGGTGGTAGATTCCGTCTTGCCCACAAGGGGCAGGTTAGTCGTAATTCCGGTACTGTTGTGAGCGTCATTTTTGAGTCTCATTGGAATCATTTTGACTCGTACGCTTGACACATCAGATGCAGTTACACCAAGGCTCGTTCGTCCCACTCTCCGATTTAGGGTGCGGCTAGTACAATCCAGTCTTGAAGGTTGTTCTAGCCATAAGATACACAGGGTAAGTACATGAACATTTTATTGATTGCAGGGAGTTTCTTCTTGTTTGATATGGCTTAGTTTTGTAGACGAATTCTACATTGGACTACAATAGAGAAGCTTACTATTGCAAGAAGTTTATTAATATTGCAGTTTCATACGTAGTGGGTAGTATGACTTGAAGATTAGTAAGTGGGGTGGTATGATGTAACATCACCAAATGTTACAATATTATAACTTAAAGCTCAAAACACTTTAAAATACCTTAATATGTAAACTCGAATAGTCAAACATATATTATATAAATGGGCTTAAATGATTAGAGTAAAGTGTTTTCAATTACATGGATTTATATAAAGTCTCATTTGGAATAGTTAGATGGTAGGAGGATCTGAAAGTTGTAAATATATGAATATGGCATAGTTGAATGATAAAGCTGACAGGTAAAACACCCAAAAGTATAATGAAGGTGTAACAAACATATATTTGAAAACATAGATAATATTATACGTTGAAAGTGTTAACAACTTGATGTATTGCTTGAACAGATTTACTTACATCTATTTGAAAAGTTAATTGATACCGTATCAAATTATTAATCTCAAAATTAAAAAAGAAACACATGTGGCGAAAAGTAGTATACTAGAGGGAGAAAATATTTAGGGGTCTATAATGACACAATATTCTTATGTGTGATAGAAAGTCAATATTTAAATTCTTTAACGGTTTTAAAGAAATATAGAATGCTTAAATTCATTTCTATTATTTTGTTAGTAAATTTTTTAAATAAACAAATTTGTAGTCCCTGTGGCATTAGATAACTCTAATTTGAGACAGTTTTCCAATTTTATAGAAAATATATTAACGTTTGACGGAAATATAAAATTGGTTCATTTATTTTTTAATTGTATTATGGGACCTAATAAACACACTTATATAGATATTTGAAACGTTACAAATTATGAATTTATGTAAAGTTATATAGACACCTATGTCAAAGTTATACATTATGTCATCAAAATATATAGCAACTATGATTTTCCCCTAGGTACTTACCGGGGAACATATGTAAAAGGTATACATTATTTCATCAAAATATATCCGCCGTTATAGTTCCGTATGACATTTAAAATACATTCAAGATGCTCATAATTGTATTCAATATTACTGATGAATAAATGTAACTTCTCGCAGAGTGACGTTGAATTAATACACACATGATAAAAAAAACTGTTAATTGTGTGGATTATGATAGTAAATACATATTCTTAAACCGTTATGTTTATGTTTTAACGTCTATACCCAAATACCCCCCTCCAATCCTATAAATATAATTACCTTAAACCCGTATTTGTTAAAATTATAAACCAATATTTAAGCAGTGAAACTGGGGGAAATGAAAATATTAATACTATATTTGTTCCTTCTTTCTATTCATATCTGACAGCCAAAATACATATTTTTTTGCTGCTAAATCTATATTAACTACACATATGTAATCAATAAAGTTTAAATTTATTACTCCAAGATATTTAATATTTCATTCTGGCAATGATGACACATTTATTTTTCAATCTACTGCCTGTCTTTGATTCTCCGATAATTCCCAAATAACATATTCTAGGAATTTTTTTAAATAATAAAAACAACATTTTCTAATTTGTTATTTTATTGACAGACAGAAGGTAATTAATATATCTTATTTAAAACATTTATAGTATACAACAGAAACAAAAAAGTTTTATTTTTAATGACACTCACCAATATTATTTAGGTCTTGTGAGATGTACAAGTAACTAAGCGTAGTTCGTCTGGTATGGTTGATTTATGAGGTTGGAGTTCGAACACTGCTCTATTAAACTAAGGATATTTCCAACTCTCCCTCCCCACAAATGCTGGTACACTTATCCTTCAAAAAAACTTTCAATATTCCTACCACATTAGCGTATTTAAATTATTTTATGAGTAGTAATAATACCATTAATTAATTATGGATATATCTTTGCTATCACAAGATATTGAAAAAATCATAATTACTAATTTTATTCGCTAGATGGCGCAGAATGAGAGTGATTAAGAAATGAATACAAGTTTTGCCTAACATAATAATTTTAATGCACTTTTGTACGTGTGTGTATGTGTGTGTGAACCTGCCACCACCCTAATTCAAACCAAACTTAGATCATTTATAAACGCTAAATAAACAGTGAAAATGTTTACAATAATATACTGGTTTATTCTTTCTACTCATTAATATATTAATACATATTTATATTATACAATCAAGCAGGGTTTTTTTTCTGACGTTATATTAACTCTCATGTGTAAGCAATAAACCATAACATTTACCAGTCTACCAGTCTCATTCCGGCAAAGTTGTCACGTGTGTATTGCTAGCTTTTCCCTCTCTTTGAATATCCAGGGATCTCCAAACAGCATGTTCTAGGGATTTTTTAAAAAGTAATAACAACATTTTCTTAGTATTCTTTTTATTGACAATCAGCAATTAATTAAATAATTTAAAACATTCATATCGTAAACAACGAGTTTTTTTTCAAGCAGCAATATTAATATTATTTAAGCCTTGTGATAACTCCGGCTTATTAAGTTAAGAGCTTAGTGTGCGACAAATTGTGATAGCTATAAAAATATATAATCACTCTTTCACCTAATAAAAACATCAGGAGAGAATATCATCTCTTCTACCATCTAGAAAATTAGTAGGAGTCACCTCCAAAATAGTCCAGGACACTCTGAAAAGCGCTGAACGTATATTGACAATGTCTCCACAGTTTTTACAGGGCAATCTTACTCTTCCAACAAACTCAAGCACAATAACGTTCTGTTCATTGCTAGCCTCTTCCGATAGCACAACATTATAGCTTTTGTTTTTCTCACTTTAAGCACTTGACACGGTTGTATTCCTTATTCTCAATCTGGTCTAATGCACTGCACAATACCTCCTCGTCCCAACATACATCTTGTTGAGCAGGATTGAAAGTCTTTTGATGACAATGATGTTTGTGTTAAATAAAGATTGGATAACTTTGCGTAGGACCCGCTACATTTAAATGACACAATGGAAGCTGGGGATGCAGCGAAAGAAATGGTGTAAATTAATATCCCTGTCCACTTAACTCAAGTATCAACGCCCTATACTCACAAACTGATTTATCTAATACATGTTCCCCCCTCTAACAGAGTAAACGTGTTTTAAAATGTCACCGCTAGCTCCGATGACGTCAGCAGATTGTGTGAAAATAGTAACGTGATCAAATTAGGCTATGGTAACATGAGTGCAGCTAATTTTTAAATTCACTTTTAAACATCACACTTTGTCCTCCGAGATATAACATACAGCGTGGTTTAGATTTAAATCGCTTAGAATCCAAATAATAGGAAGACTTTGAAAGGAAGACGTTACTGAAACTGCCCAGACAGATTATTTAGTTATCGGGCGTTTCACTCATAATGTTAACATTTGAATAAATGTTGTACATTGTTAAATCCTCGAGATAAATGGGTTCCTTGGACTTTACCTCCTCCTCTTCCTCCTTCTCCGTTGGTGATGGGTACATGGGTGACTCTGATGTCTGGACGACTCTTGCGGTGTGTATTCTGTTGACTCTGGGGGTGAGGTCGGTGGCTGCGGCATCGTGAAGTGTTGTGGTGGGTGTTGTGATGGCCTAGGCAACAGGACCACAATGTCCCCTTTGCGGAAATTTTACACAACCCATGTCATATCACACAGGTAAGTCTCCTCGATTCTCTCGTAGGATAGCACTTCAATCGCTCTGATCGTGTGACAGGTAGAGTCACAGAACTCGGTGTAGCCTCGCTGCTCTCTGTTGTGGCTCACTACTTTGTAAATTACATGTTTATCGCTCACGGCCACACTGTGGATATTTTCTGCTGTCATATCGGCACGCCCCACAATTGTATGACCCACAAACGTTAAATCAATTAACAGGTTCTGAGCATGCTGAGCGTACCTTACTGCTAAATGCGCTGGATGATTTGCTGAGTCTTTACCTGTCCACTGTGCAATTAGGTATAGCACGTATTTAACTCTTGCAATGATATTTAACTAGTTTTATATGCTAGTGAAGATGTGTTGCTTGATGTTATTAAATGCTCGCTGCTTCTACACTTAAACGCGTCCAAAGTTAACAATTATAGCTGCACCGGGTTTTAATTTAACGCATGTAAATATCAGTTTTTCCTCGTTAAGATCACAGACGTCTTCATCCGTTAGGATACCAAAACGACAGGTTAAAAATTCACAAAACTCGCTATCTAGGTATGCTCTTGGGCGTCTCCCAAACTTTGTATTGGCCGCTTTTAGTTTATTCACCGAGTACTTTTGATTTACGATTAGATGACACAATTTTACGGTCTGCACGGTGTCAACAATATTTACCACCTGCCTTAACTTGACCATCGTGGTCCGCTCTACAGACTCGTATAAATAGTCAACCAAGCGACCCCTACTTCCTATATATTAACCCCCGATCGACGCAGGATGTGGAAAGGGAGTTCGGGCAAAATCACAGCGGAGCCAGTGCTAGCGCGTATTTTACGGTTTGAATATGTTTGACCACTGATTAATTACCTGGGGTACCCGGATGTGTAAAAGGGGTCACAATGCCGTACTTAACCCATACCACCCAGTATTTTCTTGTTTGAACATGTTTAGACACCGAGTAATGACCTGGGTCATCCGGACGTGGAAAGGGGATCACAATGCCGTAATGAACCTATACCAGCCAGTATTTTCCTGTTTGAAACATGTATAGACACCGAGTAATGACCTGGGTCATCCGGACGTGGAAAGGGGATCACAATGCCGTAATGAACCTATACCAGCCAGTATTTTTCTGTTTGAACATGTTTAGACACCGAGTAATGACCTGGGTCATCCGGACGTGGAAAGGGGATCACAATGCCGTACTGAACCTATACCAGCCAGTATTTTCCTGTTTGAACATGTTTAGACAACGAGTAATGACCTGGGTCATCCGGACGTGGAAAGGGGATCACAATGCCGATATTGAACCAGTGCCAGCCAGTATTTTCCTGTTTGAACATGTTTAGACAACGAGTAAAGACCTAGGTCATCCGGACGTGGAAAGGGGCTCACAATGCCGTATTGAACCAGTGCCAGCCAGTATTTTCCTGTTTGAACATGTTTAGAATCCGAGTAATGACCTGAGTCATCCAGGACGTGGAAACGGGATCACAATGCCGTATTGAACCAGTGCCAGCCAGTATTTTCCTGTTTGAATATGTTTAGACACCGAGTAATGACCTGAGTCATCCGGAGGTGGAAAGGGGCTCACAATGCCGTACTGAACCCATACCAGCCAGTATTTTCTTGTTTGAACATGTTTAGACACCAAGTAATGACCTGGGTCATCCGGACGTGGAAAGAGGGTCAGGGAAAATCAGAGCGCGACATTGCCAAAAGCTCACACTTAATGTTTGATATTCGTCGAGAGAGGATGCTTCTCTACACGTCGCGGAAGGAGCGCCCGACGCCATGGACCACACGTTCCCCCAACAATAAATAAAAACCACCCAGACATATGGAGTGCACACCTAGGGGCACACTAGACCCGACGCCCAAGTTCACTCCTCAGTCTGTGGATTTCCAGGATCAAGCTCCAAACATTGTCAGTTTAATTATAGTCCTGGGTTTGAACCCCCATGCAGGTACGTAGCGGGAGGAGTGCCCGAGACTGCACGCTCCCCCCACGTAAATTTAACCCAATGGGTACACATACAAAACCATTGAGCATGCATTAAAATCTAATGGGGCTGGGGCATACATTAAAATCTAACAAGCACAAATGAAAATCAAATGTTCTAAGCCCGTCAGCCCTAACTAGTGGGCAGGAGGCTTTCCACCCCCACTAGGGGTCCGGGGGATGTGGGTAGAGGAACCAATTGGATGTGAAAAGTAGGTTAATTGACATCACAATACACACTCTCGCTCACGAAAAATATCCTCGGGGCTGTGACAGGTGGACCTCAAAACCACGGGCTGTGGGTGGGGGAATAACGATAAACTATCCGAATGTGGAAAGTAGGACAAATAACTCTCCAAAGGTCAAATTGTTCTGAGGGGTCCAGAGAGGTAGTCGTGTGGAAATCGTCGGCTACAAATGTGTGATCATAGATTCTGCCTTAATATATGAGTGAATAATGACTCTGGAAATGGGATGATTCCTGTATAGCTCAGTGGTTAGAGCATTGGCATACTAAGCCAAAGGTCCTGAGTTTGATTCCCTTGTCCAGGTGTAATTTTTCAATTTTCAGAATATGATATCCAGATGGAGTAATCCTCACCAAAATAAAAGCATAAATATTAGCTTTAGTTTTATGATTCATTTATAATATTTGTTTCATTTTTGCCTAAATGTAATTTAGCTCAATTTACTTACTGTGTACAGTTGTGCAATTTGTTTCAACCTACTACTTACTTTCACTATTCTAACGGGTCGGTATTCAGGTCCGTGAAGTTGGCAGCACCACTAACGGCACAAATTCTGAAACCTATGCCAATATTTAGTGCTGAATTTGTGCCTCAAGAATATCCTATCCCCATAATTTGTGCCGCCATAGTTTTTGTGAAAACTTCGAAAAACTGCCGTTAGTGGTGCTGCTAACTTCACGGACCTTCGGTATTCATACTATTTTCGATAGACGTCATTATTTCACTGATAAAGAAGAGAGGTTATCCCTGACATTATTCTCACTGCATGGGTGGAAGCGGCAGGTACTATTGAGCCTAGTATAAACTTATATATATATATATAATGCGTTCCGCAACTGAAGAACTAAATAATGCTCATCTTAACTGATTCCGCTATATTATGTCAAATGTGGTATTTCACAACAAATCCCCATCACAGAACATTTCATGGACTTAACCCAATTCATCGGTCAGTCAGTGTTGTATTCCACCCTCCCAGATCACGACAACTTGAGAAACATCCCCCGTCTGGATGGGGGAACACATAAACATTTGAACGTTTTGTTTGACAGTGTCGTAATACCCCACCAGAGCAGTCTCCCCTGGTTCTGGACAAGCGTGTGAGCTAGGGGAAGTGGGTGATAATTTCTTCTATTCCCCCCCACCTCGAACAAAGCAGTGCTCATGCGTCTATGTAAAATAGCTCTGTTATTGGATGTTGATGACCGCATCATGTGTTCTCCCCCACCAATTTTCCCCGTTGAGATTGAGAGTTTAAAGGCCGGTGATCATATGTGTAATCTACTCTTTGATGTTCATAAAGTTGTAGGGACTTAATCGTTGTCAATGTAAGTTTAAATTCTTTACGACCTATTTATAGATTTTATGTTTTTATTATTGAAATAACAATATGGTCTTACTCTTCAAAATTATGCGGGAAAATGTTCAAATTACGTTTCAGATTAATGTTTTTAATATATTCTTTTGCTATATTAAATTTTAGTAAGTTTCTCCATGCTCAACTTATTTTTGGGCTCAGTCAGATGTCAGACATCTTATCTATGTTTATATTTCACGCGAAGCTAGCTCGTCATTGATGCCTTCATTCTATTTTCTAAAATCTGTTTAAAATGCTAGCACCAAGAGTAAGTATTTGTAACGTGAAATCTAATGGTTAATTTAAACTAGGTATCACTTCTCTAAATAATGTCGGGAATGATATTATTCCTCATACTTGTCTTGTTCGAAGTATTAAACTTTCTATTATGCGTTTAACTTAATTGACTATGCCTGGTAATACGACTATCCCACTTAGCGGTAACGTCAACAGGATAGTTGATGCCACCTAAGCGTAATAGATGGTACAGTTAGGCGCAGAATTCCCATAATTGTTTTTAATGTTTAGCAGTTTTCTATATTCTACTTTGCTATTGTTAAAACTTATTCAATTTAGTGTAAAGTTAGGGTTTTGGATGGTTAGTCAAGATTCACTTTTGGATGAAAGCTTGTTGACCATATTTGATATGTTTATAGTGGTTATCTATCTGACATGGTTTGTGTTTACATAATTACATCTTAGCTTTTTAATCTTGTGAAACTATATATACCTTTACCCCCGTGATCATGTCTAGCATTAATGAAGTTTCGCCAAGATGTTTACTATCATTTGGTATTTATTAGACGAGATGCCACATGTTAACCTTTAATATTTGTAATTCTTGCGATTATTGATTTATTATTTTCCTCGTTTCCCCTTTAATATCATTATATATAGTTAAAAATTGTTTCTCAATATTTAAACCTATAACCTTTCCAAATTTTATGTTATTCCCTCACAGTGATCTCTAAATTATTATAATCAATACTAACTTTGTCCTCAATGCCATGATGTACCTAATATTCTCGTTTTTAACTTCTAAATCTATTTATCTGCTAGTCCCAAGTGAAATGTCTGCACATATTGCAAAATCTTCCTAAAATCTCAATCATACGCTCACAACACAGATGCCCACATAAATAATATTATTACCATCAATTTTCTTTAAGTTTTATACATAAGTAGACATGAAGAATAAATTTCAGGCTCATCTATTTTGGTTTACAGTGATGTGGAAATTGGGCTTCAAATCTCGTCTTTGCGTACAAATGGCAGTTTTTCTAAACGGTTTACCGCAATTCCTATACACTAATTCAGACAAATCTCCTTTAAATGCTACTCTGTTCATAACTACCTCATTAGGGAAATTAAATGCACCCAGCCCAGAAGCGTAGTAAAACGTGATGGAAAATAAAATATATCATAACTTGTTTCATACACACTTGAAATGCTGTAATATCTTGTTGGAATAGTTCCACGTCGTTCGTGTTTGTTGTTATAGCCCTCCCACGCGACACACACTGTTGGCAGATGTTTCGAAACTTCTCATATATAAGCAATGAGAAATCCAGGACTCCCCTTCTTCACTGATAATTAATAATGAAGTTTACCTCATCAACTTTCCCGTGAAGCTATGCCTGAAGCAATAACCCTCATACCGTAGACTTCATACCATACTTGTGTCTCAGGCGAGACGTATAGTTAATTGGAATAACGTTTTGATTCGGTATTGAAAGGCAGTATCAAAGTCATATTTATTTTATTAAATAAACATAATATTTTTTTAATATATATTTTATAAGATTTGAAGCTGTGTTTCAAAGCAGGTAAATTAAAACTAAAGGTTTGCTGTAATAAGAACTTAAAGCAGAAGATCAAGAGTGACATAAAAACTATATCTGATCTTACAATGAAGATTTTAATAAGTTAGTTAACAAAGTTGCTCCATTAATAAGTAAGAAAACACGATTATAAATGAGGCTATAAAGGGTGAGGGTAGTAAGAGGTAATACAGTTATATTAACAAGAGGAGACAACACTGATACATCCTCCCTCCTTCACCCAGTGCTCCTAGTATAATTAGAGCGTTTTGTTAGGATTTAGTCCGTTATTGTTTAGATACTAGCATGACATTTCTGTTAGACTACCTCCACTCTGCTCCCGTTTATAAACCATCGAGATACAACTCATATCCCCTTGGGCCTCGAGATACAACCCATATCCCCCTGTGCCTCGAGATACAACCCATATCCCCTTGTGCAGAAGGGGGCAGAAATAATTGGAAAATGGTGATTTTGGCATTGTTTCAAAAACTGCTAGGTTGGAAAAAATATTTTAAATGAAATCTCACTATCATAAATTTAACTAAAATAAAGTTTATTTTCATTTTATTTGATCATTCGTTAGGAAAAGTTTAAAATTATAGAACTTAAAAGAATGAATGACAAGTCTGGCGCACATATTGAGAGGGAGAAAAGGGCATAATTTGATGTATAGTAAGTATACTGCTATTGCATTACTTAAACTCTAAGAGAGGAACATTGTTTGAATAAAGAAAGAAAGAATTTTGGGTGATACTGTCTATTGAAGATTATTTACTATCATTTTCAATGAACATGTTCTATCAGGGTTTGAAAAAAAGAACCATATTTTGCACATATTATATTTTTTAAATTAAACACAATATATTCTTTTAAAGTCAGTATTTAGTAAAAGCCACTGTATTTATGATGCACACTGCCTGTCACAGATACACAGCGATTCACAGGATAGACAACACCTCGCACGTTATTTGCACATCTTGATTGGCAGTGGCAGCGGATTAGCTCATAACAGTGTTTGAAGCTTCCACAGTGGTTTGTATCCAAGGACACTCTTTCCATCAGAGAAATATCTGCATCTGGGGTTCAGGTCATTGTTTGCAGTATCGTACGCTTGGCATGAAGTCTTAAGATGGAAGTGAAGGTGAGGAGAGATTAGATCAGTATATTTGCGGTATTTATAAAAAAACGTTGTTTAAATAAATTAAAAATGTCTAGAGTAGAAACTTGGAGTTAAATTTGATACAATTAGTGAACTTAACAGTTTTTGAATATCTGTTGATGTTGTCGCAGAATTTAATAACAGCGGTTTGTCTTTATTTACAAGTTTGTCGTCTAATACCGCTATGATGATCCCAGATATTCAACAACTGTTGAGATAGCATTGTAAAGAAAAATAAACTATATGTTTCTGCAACTTGGCAGTTTGCAACTCAATACTGCTAAACTAAGTAAATTAGAAAACTGAACATTTCAATTTGACAATAGTTTTATTTAGTAGACATTAAAAGCATAAAAATGTACAAGTTTTACAACAAGGTAGAAAATTATAGAATTTTAAATTTCTTCTCAAGGCAAATAAACTTGAGGGATTACTTGATTACTTGTGGCTACCTGGGCAACACAGTGGCCAGGCATGAGGCTGTAGAATTTCTAAAAGGAGAGTAATTTGAGAACTAGTTAAAGCAAAATATAGAACAAATTTATAAGATAACTTTTATACAGTCTCACTTGGCAGGGTTGAGTATTACCAGAGATCCACTAAATTTGTTGGATAATTGGCTGGTGAATCCTGCTGGTTGATGGCTAGGGGCCAGGCGTCATTACAGTACTATGGCCGGACATGTTCCCTTACGGTACTACCAGAGCATTCAATAGTACATTATCATACTTTAGAACCAATACAAAATTTAAGAACCTATTTACAGGCCAAAACAAAATATTATTATTTGCGCGGCCCCAACTATGACTATAGGTCAATTTCCACGGGTTGCGCACCCAAACTAATACTTTCCACGAACAATGACCGCATCATCAAATCTCTACCATTTACAACTGAACTGCGTAAGGCAAAAGAAAGAAACAGACTTCCTGGCGATAACCATCAACAACAAAGAACTGATGCACATGACGTTTAGGGTGTCATGAATTACTTTTCTTTTTCAAGATTTATAGGAACTTGTGAGTTAGTGTAAATTTACCACACTAAAATTCACATTTTCCAAGCCAGAGGCTTTGACGTTAGGACAGTGTCCAAAAATACAATAATGCACTCAGCATTTGACTTTATGAGTCATTAAAATCTGACTTGACCATCAGACAAAAGGCGTAATATTGGCAAGGTACTTCTAGCATAATGAAGTTAGCTAGTTCTGAACATGATACTAGATCTAATAAAAAAAAAACATTTTCTCTTGCTAAAAAAAAGGACTTCCGAATGACTATTTACATTATGTCAAACCAAAATAAAGTATCTTCTAACTAAATACTAGGGACTAAATGACCACCGCTGGATACCGATACCCTAGCTGCGGCGTCCTTGTATCCAGCGCGTTGACTAGGACGATTCATCCTGCTTCGACGATGCTATGGTGGCGATTCCGACGACCCAGACTCCATGATCCGTCTTGGTTATTCACCGGCAGCGCTTCGTTGTAGTACCTAGGCTGTGTAAAGGCGTTCTGCAAAAATGAACTCGTGGTGCGTCCCATATATAGTCACAATCAGACACGAACATGAAAGAGAGATAAAGGAGAACGAATTAAGAAGCAGAGGTAAAAATAAGGAGGAATAAACGAGGAAGGGAAAAAGAAGAGATTGAAACTGACGAGCTTCTTCTGTCGACCACCAGAGGCGGAGTTGCGCACGAGATCGGAGCGGTGACTTCTATTTCGACGCTTCTGTCTCTACTGAACAGGCGAGAATTGCACCACGTGGAGCCGCCATTATAGATAATCCTGTGATTTTAGAAGTGAGTTACTGATATCTGCAGGCATCTGGCCGTGGGTGAGTTTATGCACACATATCCTATATCAAAATGCATCAGTATTAATTTAGTTATTGGATTTTCACTGTTATTTTTACGCAAAGAAATAATATAAACGTAAATTTTTCAATTTTTCTTGACGGCCGCATGGTCGGCTGTAAGTTTTTGTATTTGACCCCATCTTATAGCAAGGGCACGCATTCACATATCTTATTCATAACTATAATAATATTAGTCCTCTTTTTTGATATTTAGAACAGCAATTATCAAAACATAATTATTTTTTTGACTAACCACGTGTTTGAACGTAGGGCAATACGTAGTTTTTGTATGAGAGAGTATAACTTTGAGGTAGTTTATCTTCAATACCTTAATATAACTCCAACGTGGCACCCAATTACACAAATAGTGATAAATAGTTAATTTTTTTCTTGTAGGTGTTCAATCAATCTTATTGACACGCTACATTTCTATTGGGTAATTATTTTATTTATTTTGGCCAGTGAGGTTTTGCTATAAAAATTGGACAACACCTACCTATCTTTCCGTCCCCTACACTCTCAAATTAAGGCCTCTTGGGTTTATAGGATATTCTTGATTGATCTTTTTTTTGTGAGTAAACATTATCCTGTAGCACTAACAAAATTTTTGTTGTTGTAGCTGTAGTATCATATAAACCATTTGGTCATGTAGAAACCTTTCTCTTCTGTTTCCATAGTGATCGACAAGGGGTTGAAGACTGGAGTACTTTCAGGAATTTCCTTTTAAATATTATCCATTGTCTTGGTTTCCTAAATCTCTTAAAACACTGACACGGTGTCGCATCCCATGAATGCGTGTAATCACGGTGATGCTTATTGAATATAAACTGAAATATTTTCCAAGAATCCAGTCAGCGATGAATATGAATTGTCCTTTTCACTTTCAAATTCAAAAAGACGTCCTTGAAAGCCCAGTATTTTAAATCCAAAAGGTAGACACTGCAAAAATAACCATATCAGATTCCACTGTAACAATTGAAACGTTCTTGTGGTTAGAATCAACACAGTTTTTAACGTGTAAAATGAGTTTACACTATCATTTTTCTTGATTGTATGGTGCAATGCCTTCACTGTTGAATGTTCCATTATCCGAAGAAAATACTTGATCCTCGTCGATGAGTACCACGTGTTTTCTACCGGCTTTTGAAATTTACATCAATCTTGCAATAATATGAAGGAGTTGTTTCTTATTGCTATCATCGATATTAAATTTGATGTACTGTACCTCCTCAGGAAAGGTGACACGCATTCTTAATCCAAAACACGCTCCAGCTATATCACAGAGAACTCGCTTGTGGCTGAAGGGGCAAAGTCCTCAGTGTAAATTAAAATACATACAACATTAAAAATAATAGTACATTAAAATATTTATAAAAAAAGTAAAATAATCTATTTAATAAAATAGAGTATGATGTAGCTCAAAACAAACAAGCTGACATGTTTTTCGCACAGGTTTTTACACATTATTTCATTTTTTAAACTTATTATTTTCACACTTTATTTTTAAAGGAATTGGGCTTTTGGAAAGAAAAATTAGATCTGTATCAGTAAAAATGGGGTTAAACCTCTGCAAAATAAATCGAATATTGAGTAAAGAGATAATAGCGATGCAATGTATATCTGTTAAAAAGTAATAACAAATCTAAACAAACAGACCCTATTGTATGAAATAAGTTATTTTGATGAAAAAGCATACAACTTTAAATTATATTGTAATTAACGAAGAAAGATTAATATAAATAATCTTGTTAAAAGGGATCGAAAATGACTGGGCTCTAGGAGCTTGAACCTGACAATTGACTGTATAGCCTTTGCAGACGTTCTTGTGATCTTTTATGATTCCCTAGTCACAGCCATACAACAAATCAACCCACTCAAGAGGCACGCAGCAAAGGTGGTCCTCCAGATCTCCTTTGAGAAAACAGAGTGCATAACGAACATCAAGTTGGTGCCCGTGGAGCTAGATGTAGAACAAGGAAAATCAAGTGGGCAGAAACGTTTAAATACTGGTACCTAGCAAGGTGAGTGGATAGAACCTAACATTTCTGAGAAGAAACAATCAACAAGATGCCACACCAGTTAACTAAACGCCTTTACAATGAACGATCTGTGTCTCTCAATGCCAAGCTCAGACATTACGGACAGTCACTCGACCGGAGGCCCTGTGCGCAGCAGAGTGTCTCGTGATGAGACCGGAGGCCCTGTGCGCAGCAGAGTGCCCCGTGGTGAGACCGGAGGCCCTGTGCGCAGCAGAGTGCCTCGTGATGAGACCGGAGGCCCTGTGTGCAGCAGAGTGCCTCATGATGAGACCGGAGGCCCTGTGTGCAGCAGAGTGCCTCGTGATGAGACTGGAGGCCCTGTGTGCAGCAGAGTGCCTCGTGATGAGTAGGAAAACTAGAAAACAAAGAAAGAAAGATCCCGAGAAAATCTTGGGCCCAGTAAAAATACTGTGAGTACAGAAAACGGCACAACCAGACCTAAACGCATATGAGGAAATGATAACGGATACGAATCAGAAAAGTATGATTGTCTTCTATGGTCACATGGTCTAAATGATCTTGAAAAGATTGACAAACTGAGAACGAATGCGCGAGTACTGGGCAAAAGTTAAGGCCCAAGAAAGAAATCAGTTGAAATAAAATGGTCCATAGCCCACCGAAATTATAAGAGGAAAAATAATATTGTTTGAAAAATCACAAGTATATACGGGTTTAAAAAAGGATGACACCTATAAGAGAGAATTATTATAGGTTTTGAAAGATATTACCGAATTTATTGGAAAAAAATTGCTGATTTTCTACTAAAACTTAGGCTTTCTGCTGTGCTATTTAATAAAAAAACATCAATTCAATGGTAATGCACCATACTTAAATGTTAATTATTATTATTATTAGCACCGCGTCTTACTACCCGTTCGGGTTATACGCACTTACGCTAATGTGTAATGGTAGGGTGACTGTGAGATGAAATGAAGGACCTACAGTTTAACGTGGAATCCGAACCACGGTGGAGACCTGGCATTCCACACATTCACAAGATGCCTTGTCAGAGGTGAAGGAAGGGTTTGGTAATCAGATAAATCTATGCCGGGACCGAGGATTGAACCCCGGCCGCCAGCACAGAAGTCTGACACCTTACCCCTAGACCGCCAGGTCACCTTAAATGTTAATGTTTGAAAAAAATTTTCCTCTTTTAAATTATTAACTTAAGGCGAGGAAAAGTTAACTTAAGGTGGGGAAAAGTTTACGCATTGTCTTTTTGCATATTTTTAATGCATTCATAATAAATTTAAGACCTAATGGCTTGTTATATACAATATTATGTAAACTTTATTTTAGATCATCCTATGATGAACATTATTTTTGTGAAAAACATGCTTAGACATAACGTACCGTTTTCAAAACAAAGCTAAAAAACAATTTCCCGATAACTTTAGCCTCCCAGAAAGTATCTGAGTTGTGTTTCGATGGTTTATTAGAAATGTCATTCTAGAGATAGTATGTGTGATATTTCATATTGGTATCCAAACATGAACTATCCTCGGCAAGTTTTGTAATAACGGAACGCATAAAGAGCCAGGATTTTAGCTGTCGCTTTTGAAAGATATTGGGAATTTATAATATGATACA
Source organism: Timema shepardi (assembly GCA_902151425.1). NCBI lineage: Eukaryota > Metazoa > Arthropoda > Insecta > Phasmatodea > Timematidae > Timema > Timema shepardi. The sequence continues at coordinate 26,327 of CABFVX010000836.1, forward strand.
GTGAATGTGTACTTGTCAATTCTGACAATGGTGAGTGTACTTTTTAGTTTTGGTAAAGGTTTATGTTTATGTCAACACTTTTAGAAGATGTTGAAAAAATATATCTACAAGCAACCAGTATTCACAAAATAATGCATATTTATGTTAAAGTCATCAAAATTAACAGCATCCTCAAAAACTATCAGTCTAACAATATATCCTCTTATATCATTAATATCAACGGGAATTAAACTGAATATTAAAAGGGTCGGATAATATGTTCCTATACGATGATGTGACACAAAATTAATTTATTTTTACAGAGCTATGATGGAGGGTAGAATAAAAAAATATCTTACAAGTAAAAACTCAAACATCTGAATCAAACAGAACATCAAAGAACTCATTTAATGGTTATTTAGTAATAAATATAGCGTGTTTTGTACACACTTTTTTGTAGTTACATTTTTACTGTCAAAATAGAAGCGCTCTATTTAAAATGTTAAATCAGATATAATCTTCATATGGCTTGAACTGAAAAAAACCTAAAAGAGAGACATTAAAGATGTTTTTTTATAAATAGACTATTGCTATACAGTCGAATTCACAGAACAAGGTGAGCCTTCATTTCAGCATTCTTTCTTAAAGGCAGATGATCATTTAATTTGTATATGCGACGCATTTAATAACAAAGTTGACTATACTTTTATTTAGGATTGGAAACTAATACATCTTGATAAATAGATGTTTATTTAATTTTTTAAACAAGTTTCATGTGAATGGGGGGCATTTTATGGCTTTCTGAATATAATATCTATATTTAAAACAAATTCGACTAAAATAATAGTGTCAGAACTAGTGTTTCATAAGCCAAAAACCTAAACAAACTGATTGTTTTAAAGTCGTAGTAAAATGAATGTTGGGCTTGCTGCGCTCATATATTTTTACTTTACTGGCCGTTGAACTAATAATCGTTTTGGGTGAAATTTAATGAAAATTCAATTGCGATAATTTTATTTTATTTTATTTGATAACTAATATTAAATACATAATTGTTTCACTTTTATCTTCAATATGATTACAGAAAACACGAACTGACCAAATAATTTGACCGGGGTGCCCTACATCTTAAAACGAGCTGTACCATTTCTTTTCAAAGCTCCACTAGGCCAGCTCTTAACATATTTTGTCTATCTTCTACTCCAACTTGTGACAAACTTAGTAAATGTAGAAATATTTCAATGTACTATGGATAAACTAGAATTTTGTTAAAAAGAGAATAAGGTTTTTGATAGTTGATTATGGTAGCAATGATTTTGGTTATATGTACTAGTTTTTAAGTCAAATAAAACGTTATAAAGGAGATATGTTCTCGTATTATTTGTAACTAGTGAGAGTAAAATTTTGATTCTCACATTTGTGTATGCTGTGGGAAAAGCTGGAAAAAACTAGTGGGAATAAGGAAGGGGCGCTGACAGCTGAACGTGCTTCCTTCATGCAGTTTGTAGATAAGATAGAAGGCAAGTTATCACAAGGCCACACGGATGATAGTTTTCCAGGACTGAAGACCAATATGATACTACTAGAGAATAAGTCTGAAAAATGGGTTGTTTGGGATGAGGAAATGTTAGGGTCACTGGTGGATGTTGATGAAGATAATAATACTTTGTATGAAGAAATTAACGATAGACACCCATACCAGATATGTTTCAACAAAAATACACTATTTGAAGGAGATGTTGAGTCGGTGATAAAATATGTGGGAACTCACTGTAGTCAACGATGAATTGTGGAATTCGTTTGTTTAAGGGTCTGTAAAGCTGCAGAGGTTCTTGCATTGGTGAATCAAGCTGCAATATTATAACTAGACAGAACCTGACATGGATCAATATAAACCTAGCCCAAAGACGAGCCAAGACCTTTCTTCAGCGGATGGACCACCTCAACGCCACACCTTGGAGCATCTGTCACCCAAAGTGCGAGCTCTTGCCAGTTGTGACATACTCAGGCCAACGCGGGGGGGGGAGGGGGTCGGGGAGAGATGATTCCTTGGCTGTGACCACCATCATCATTTGAGGGGGTAAGAAGTAACTGGACTCAGTAGATGTCTTTTTTAATATTTCCTCTCATTAATAAAAATCTATACCTGTATCGTAAGGTGTTGGGCTGGGTAGGAGAACTAGTCTGACGTCGTTTGTTCTTATAGCTCTAACGTTTCAAAACCTAGAGCCCTGGGCTGCAGGGTGAATCCCGGTCGAGTGTACTAAAGGAGGTTTTTATCAAATAATTTCACACTCTAATCAAATATAATCTAATCACATACGGGTATGTTTACTAATAATACTACATTACTCCTGACTACACCATTATAGTAATGTGTAGTGCCCGGAGAATAGATAAGACGCAAAGCAAATAAACATTTATTTTTGATATATTATTATACAAAATGTACAAAATTTGATAGCCAAAAACGTTATTTCTATTGTTATTACTTCACTCTCAGAGAGTCTTAATCTAGAGGTCATTTAAAAATAATAGTATATATATATATATCTTGTTTATTTGAGGTATTTAACATGTACTTTATGCACCAGTTGATAATATCAGAACATGAGAATTTCTATGAGCGATATTGAAACGGCCTACCAATTTTACCAAGAAAGGTATTTTCACACACCTTCTAGGGTTCTTTTATACGCCACAAACGTCTTGAGACTAACGGCTTCCCTTCCCCACCGAATGAAGAGGCTCTACGTATTTCTAACGCTCCAGAAAAATACATCGACCTTGGCCGGGCTTGAACTAATATTTAGGACCAAAAATATCAATATGTATAAAGAAAATTTTTCTAAACATTTTTGTAAATTTTAGAGACACAATAATAATTATTCTATTTGAAATATTGTTATTGTAACTGATTATAGGCCTACACTTATTAAAGTGTATCTGATTAAATAAAAATATGTAATAAGATATATATGAACCACTAAATAAATCCCCAATTATAAATATGTAAAACCAAGATTTTACATATACTTACTTAAATTTTTTTTAGTATAATTTTATGTTTAAACTTGAAACAATAAAAAGAGTAGGAAGAAAAAATAAATGGTAAGTAGCTCCCCAAGGACTTTCTCGCTCTATTGTTTGAAAATGGAGATATTTACTCAAAACTCGTAATATATGTGAAATTAGATCATATACACTAGCAAACCCAAGCAGAAATTGCACTATACATATCTAAAACTTTTTTTTTGGGGGGGGGGGGCTGGTTTTAAATTTTATAATTTAGTTTTTAAAGAATTAATGTCATCAATTGTATGTTTGGATCGATAATAAAGACAAATGTTGGGTCCACAAGGGTCAACACTTCGTATTAAAATTTCAACTTCCGGTTAAAATTTTCCTTCGACTTATTATTAGGTGTTGCCATCGCATTGTTATTAAATTCTTCATTCATAAGTTTTGACCAACAAAAAATGTAGATTTTGACTATTGAGTCTAAAATGTATATAGATCAATGTTGTACAAACATTTGTCCTAAAAGGTATAAGGAAAAACAACATAAACTTTTAGAGCCTTACTTATATTTAATTACTCTATGGCATTGGAGAATTATTGCATTAAAACTAAACTTTAACACTTTAAAACTAAATCTCACAGAATTGTAGTAATATATTTTGCAATATCTCAGAAACTGTTGGATTTATAACAATGTATTTCATATAAAAGTTTTTAATTTTTAATATCAATACAATCTTTCAATGATAAGCTATTTAATATCTCAAAAAGTTGTGGAGATACAGAAGTTTCTGCTTCTGTAAAGTATCCTAAAAACATTATCATGGTAAAATAAAAATATCCAGTTTATTTATAATCTTAATCAACACCTAACGACGAATTTTAATTAAAATCTTTAGAGTCGATTTGGAGAAAATCGATTTTTTTCTATTTTAGCCCTTTCTAAAACTACTCTTAATTTTAAGTTTAAACAGAAACACAGACAGACGTCATTGCAAGAACCACATTTTATGGTTTTGGGGGTCTTGAGACGTCGATATCCATCAACATTTCAGGTTAGATTTTCTTTTGCGGTCGCAATACTTTTAGCTTTTGTTTTCAAAAAGTTAAACATTATATATATTTACGTATAGTTTGAAAGTTATGGTTTTATAAAAAAATGCTTCTTATAAAATATTTGTATTATAAAGAGACCTACATATTTGTTGCGATAAATAATTTCATATTTCAAATAGTTTAGGAGATAGTATAATAAAAAAAAATTGCGCATTAGACCGGAGCCCTTAAAGTCATTTTGCCAAAATATTGAGAGAAGCCATTTTGTTTGGAATATTTATAAGTGTTTAGAAATGAAATTTAATCAAAATAGTTAAAGTCAATTTTGAGAAAATCGACTTTTTCTCTTTTTGCCCTTCTGTAAACTACCCTCAATCTCAGGGTTGGATATCCAATTCCAAAAACCCCTCAGGGCAACCTTATGTTAACCCTAGATACAAAGTTTTAGCCCGATCGGTAACATATTTTTGGCTCTAGTTGGAGGTAGAGTTAGACGGAAAGTCAAAAACAACTTTTTTGGAATCGGGGGGTCATGAAACGTCAAGATTCATCAAAATATTGAGTTCGATTTTTTTACGATCACTATACTTTCTCTATCTGTAAGATAGCGAGAAAGTAAAAAAAAAAAATCCCATGAGACAAAACATAAATAATTAACTAAGTATGTAACGAAAAATTGATTTTATTAGAAAGGCAACAAAAAAGTAAAATTAATTCAGTAGTTCAATCCATTTGGGCATCGCAAAAAGAACTTACCGCTCCCCCATCACTCCTTCCAAACAGTCAAGAAATAATTTAAGGACTTAAGGCTTTCTCTAAATCTAGCCTTGGGCGTAGCTAGGCAAACTATTCTGCAGTCATGTGTGGCGGTACAGCATACCACGCGGGCTGAGCCAATAAGTTGCTACTTTACAACCTCGACGGGGTGTAAATGCTGATACAGTTTTCCTCCGGTCAGATGACAGCTGAAGTGGCTTTGCAGTTTATACAGGAAGGGTCACAGCCACTTCAAATAAAAAATAGTATGACCGAGATCAGATCAGTTCTCTGCAGTCTTGAAAACAAATTTCAGGGAGTTCAATCTCATCTGATCCGCCTTCTCTATCTCAAATTTTGAAATACAAATGCTGAGAGGGATCCGAAGAGCTACGGGAACCTATACCTCATTGGCCTTGCGAGACTTTACGGTATGACGAGTAAGAGTGATACAAGTAACTGTTCTTTGTAGACAGTGACTATGCTATTTGGTTGAGGGTAGACCATTCTCAAGGTGGGAAGATGTGACAGACATAATAAATATGGAGTTATTTCGATGTTCTGTTGGATGAACTAGAATTATTTTTTTTAAATTGCATAGTGCACAGCACTGACTTTCTCCTGCTTTTATCTTAAAATAGACATTTACAAAAAACCCGTATAATTTGTGAAACGAAATAATGGTTATGTACATTGTTGTAGAAACACTACACCAAAGATCATAAATTAAATAATATACACTGTTACTTACTCTATAGCATTACAAACTTGGAACATGGTTACATAAAATTTGAGAAAAAACAATTTGGTCACTAAGGGGACAGCTTGCATTTGGTTATAATTGTCTGTATATTTTTGCACTTTACGATTGTGCATTAAGGAGGCAGCATTCATCTATAATAATTGTCCATATTTTTCTTACTTACGTTTCATGCTTGTGCTTTAAGGGGAAAATGTTCCCTAGTCATGTTCTACCTGATATGTTTCACTAGAGCTGGCTATATTAATTTAAGGGGGCTTTGTTGCTAATGTTATATGACTTTAGAAATGAGGAGAGTACTTCAAGGGAGATTGTGTCCATTGTCAAAAATTCTAAATTTCGGCAATACGCGCTTAACGCAGCATGAGGACTCGGTTCATTGAAGCCGCGACTTTGCTTTAAGTACAGATTTGTTTAAAATGTTTTCTTTCATTTGCTCTGAAGAGCTATCTATGGTTATATAAACTTATTCTATAAATTTCTACGTATCAAATTTTGATGTGAAAACAAAGTTATTGTTGCCGAGATGGTTGTTTTTCCATTTTGGGTACAGTTTTTCCCAAATTTAGTTTTTCCCTCTCCCTCAATGCTAACTATTTAAAATATATTTTGATTAGATTTTTTTCTTTCTCATTTTAGGATAAGTTGTTTGTGATATTGTAATAGACAAACTCTAAAAAAAATTATGGCCTGAATATATTCCAATATTACATTAACTTAGACTAACATACATTACTATACTTACTAATTATATCCAAGCTTGAGACAATTATTTTTATTATTTAAGTTAGTAAATTGTTATGTTAGCCCCCGGGCATGGTACACTGTTCTATTTGGGGAGGAGGGGGATCACAAGGTTAACAAAGCGGGGGAAGTGGTATTGACCGATAAAGAGAGCCAGAGAGAGAGAGAGAGATGGCGAGAGAAGATCCTGGAACAATGTTTGAACTACCTGTGTACCATTGGTTACCATTCAAACAAGGGTACTAGGAGAAACCAATCTTTACTCTCAATAATTAAAAATATTACGAGAACAAATTTCCTCTATTCAGTTTTATTTTACTTGAGAAATGTAACATATTATCAACACCATAGCAATCATAATCAACAATAAAAACTGTTTTTACTTTCTCTCGACACCTTAGAAGGAAAGTAATGTGAACGTAAAAAATAATTGAACTCGAGATTGTGATAAATGTTAACGTTTCATAACCTTGAAACCAAATATGTAGTTTTCGCAATGTCTGCCTGTACTTTGGTCTAGAGCCAAAAATATTTTACCGTTTGGCCTAAAACTTGTTATCTGGGGCTATTATAAGATACCCCCGAGGGCTTTTAAGGGTAATTTAATGAAGGGAAAAAAGATAAAAAAAAATTGATTTTATCAAAATTCACTCTGATGGTTTTAATTAAATTTATATCTAAGCCATGTTTTTAATTATAAACTAGTGTAATTGATTATTTTCTCATGGAAATGAATTTGAGGATATTTTAATTGGGGGAAATTTTTTTAATTTTCCTCATTTCTCCGTAACTATTTGAGATATGTAATAACTTATTATTTTGCAACTGGAGTACTATTAAAGATAAAATTATTTTATTCAAAATATATTTTTATGAAACCAATAAACTGATAAGCTTTAAGCAAATATATCTACTTCTCGATTCAGGTCTGAAAATGAATGATTCTTATTTGTTTTAATGCACAAGCGTAAAGTTCAAAAATATACAGACAATTATAACCGCATGCAAGCTGCCCCCTTAATGTACAGGCGTGAAGCGTAAACAAGAGATAATCACCTTAAGGGTAGCCTCCATAGCTGTCTAGAGCCAAGTTTAATTGTAAATTAAAACCACTATAACAAGCCAATATATACTATCAGAGATAGCTACGCTACCCTAGAACATGGTCGTGGATTAAGCGACCAATGGGAACAAGGCAGGACAGAGGTGAGGGAGAGAGAGAGGGAAGATCATGACACGTGATGTTAAACCGAGCTAGCATCAGACAATAACTCCATGAGCGTATAACCCGAACGGGTAGTAAGACGCGGTGCTAAATATTATTATATTATTATTAATAACTCCATGAAATCATATTAGTCTATGTATATCTTCTGCAACGTGGGTATGTTTTTATCTTTGCACCAACACATAGTCACATCGAGTGGAAGACTCGGTTATATTGTATGTGGTCCAGGAACACAGACAAGTCCTTCAAAGGGTCTTTTCGTAACGTTTATTCCAAAACAATCCGCCAGATGTAGTCAGGAATGAAACGGAACCTAACACATCAGACACACACTTGGCTAGTCTTTAGATCCTAATGTCACTTTAAACACTAGTTCAGCATAATATACAGGGGCGGATTTACGACTCTGCAACTCATAGGCACTAGATAATTTAGCACCCACTTTTCCTACTTTACTGTATAACCTTCTTAATCCCCGTTTGCCCTTTACCAGCCCCCATACACCGACACACACATACATATCATACACAAGCGCTATCCGTGGACTGACGGATAAAAAGTGCTTTTATCATTTATTATAGTGAGGTTATAAAAGTGGTAAGAATCTAAGCAAAGATTTAAACAGTTGAAATAAACAGTCTTACACTATCATAACACACAAATTCCAGTATTATACAATTTAAAAATATAATGTTTGCATTAGTATATTGTAAAACATGCTACTACAGATAAAATATTATCATTTACACAATAAGAAAATATGCTATAATATATTTCGCTTTTATTTCTTATGAGTGAACTGGTCGATGATGCATCCAATAATTGACCTTCAATTAAGACGAATGTCAGTGAATTAAGGCGATACTCTGTCATGTTGGTACGCAGATACAGCAAACCGCAACAATCACAGACACGATGAAACAATAAAATTGTTTTAACTGATAGAAAAATGTTTGTATTTTGTTTTGTGATTCAAAATTTGCAGCCCCTAAAATCTGCCACCGTAGGCACGTGCCTACTAGGCCTATGCCTAAATCTTACCCTGAGCATATTATGGCACAGTACCGAATTTCGTGTCTCTTCCTCAAACCATATAATCTGTGGTTCTACTCTAAATGGGTGTAATGGGCTCATTTTTACACATTGCTGATTACAATATTAATCCAGCTAGTTGCTCGTGCAAATCGTTAAAATATTATATTTTGACCTCATGTGCTAGTAATGAGAGTAAATAAAGTGAAGTGTTCCCATATTAGCGCAGAGAGTAATTGGAGAATACAAGGCTATTAATTAAATTGGTAGATTACCCTTAACACTGTGAGACGGTAGATTCATATTTTACCAATGATGCATATTTCGGCCATGCCGGGAACCAAACCCGGGACCCGTAGCTCAGTAGACAGACCTAGCTAAGGTGTCGGATGGCGTGGGATATGACTGACGCACGTTAGACCAGGTCGATCGGGCCATACACTAGCTCGGTAAGGATCCGAACTAAATAAACCGGGACATGCGTGCCGTTAGACGCCTTAGAATATGTGACCATCGAATGGAGTGTTAGTTAAATAATAAATATAGGCACCATAATGTATACATTAGTAGCCTAATCACCTTACAAATTCTTAGTGAGCTCTTAGTTAAACACTAGTTAAGCCTAAACCCACCCAATGGCCTAATATAAGGATCCCTCTCACATTAGACTGGACTGTTGATTACAGGGAGATCGGGGCTCGAATCCCAGTGGGATGGCCGAAGGGTTTTTATAATTGATTTACCTCTCTCCTCCCTTGTATATGTGGATATATATTATCTCAGAAAAAAAATGTTTTTCTTATCCCTCCCTACTCCATTAGAATAATTATTATCTAATATGAGTGCAACAAAAAAAGAGCGAAAATGAGTTTTTATTTGTTTTTCTGTTAGCACTTCAACCTTCCAAGACAGGACAGTGTTTTTATGCCATTGAATGATATAAAATGTCTGCAGATACGTAGTTCAATAACTCTTCCTAAGCCTTAACAAAGATGTTTTGTTCCTGGGCGTAAAGAAACACTTCACTTTGCTGTTAGCGCCATGCTCAGCGCTGTAACAGAAAGAAACACTTCACTTTGCTGTTAGCGCCATGCTCAGCGCTGTAACAGAAAGAAACACTTCACTTTGCTGTTAGCGCCATGCTCAGCGCTGTAACAGAAAGAAACACTTCACTTTGCTGTTAGCACCATGCTCAGCGCTGTAACAGAAAGAAACACTTCACTTTGCTGTTAGCACCATGCTCAGCGCTGTAACAGAAAGAAACACTTCACTTTGCTGTTAGCAACCATGCTCAGCGCTGTAACAGAAAGAGGAAAATAAGTCGTTATTCCGAAACAGGCAAGAATAAAATTGTAAATAAACAAGTAGATGCAAAACATATTGCTTGTAACTTTGCTGTTTTTATTTCACAGGAATATATGTAATATAACATATAAAAGGGGCCTAATCTGATCAGTCCAAAAAACAACTTATAAGTGTGAAAATAAGAATGTACGGCCTTATAATATGTTCATGGTAGGGATAATTAAATCAAATCCAGACTTATTTTAACGCGTTAATTCTCTACACGTGTTTGTACCATACATTGAAATAATTAACATTGGTGTGCTGATCCCAAGGTGCCATTATTTAAAATATATTTTAAAACGTTTTATAACATTTTTAATCATTCTTACAAATGTATTACATCACCCTCAAGAAACAGACGTGAATATTCTCTCTAGGAATGATATGAACTCCTGGAACTGACAAGCTTCTCCGTATTCCTTAATACCACTCCGCGTGCGAACTTTGAAACATGTCTTCTCCATTTACCGTCTCTTATATTTGATTCAATAGCTCCGCCATGATTAGATCTGTTTAAGGTTCAAAGTGAAATTGTACTGACGACTTTATATAGTCTAAAGAAAAAAATATGAGGTGGAATGTTGAATATCTACACTATAATGTGCCCAGCACCCAAACTATACATAGGTACTAGTCTGGTTGGTCGAAGTAAGGCCCCTAGTGCAGAGATTACTATAATATTTATTTATTTTAGTAGCTGTCCACGCTGAAAAGAGACCAAGTATTATGACTATACAGTGGAACAGATTGAGAACGATAATTTATAGACTACTGAGAACCATGAATCATTTGACATGGCAAATGTGGTTAAATATTTAGGTTAAATTTTAACTAGCAACAACGATGTTAGAGTGATTAGGAAAATAATAATGTCGGAAACTGCATGCTAATTAGTCGGTCAATAAGTTGTTAACATCTCGCCTCCTCTCAAGCGATGCTAAGCTCAGAATACACACAACAATAATGTTACCGCTTGCTCTCTACAGGTGTGAAACGTGGTATCCTACCTTACAAGATGAACACAGATTTAGGATGTTCGAAAACAAGGCGCTTAGGAATATATGTATTCCATAAATGGATGAGGCAACTAATGAGTGGAGGTGGTTACATACTGATGAGTTAGATACCCTCTACTCATCACAAGACATTGACTACGATGTGAAGGATATGCAGAGCGAATGAGAGATTTTAGAACCGTGTTTAGGTACAACTGACTGACAAACCCTCAGGGAAGACCAATGCACAGATGGAGGATAACATTAGAATGTAACTGGGGGCGGGGGTGGTAGGGTGGTGGGAGGTGGTATAGCTAGCGTGTGCCCCGGCGCATGAAACAATAAAATAATATGAATCACTGGTAACCAGGCTCCGGAATAGCAAACAACTGTGGGTTCCGAGTGGAAGCTGTAATTCTAACTAAGACTCTTGGTGGATAAGATGAATTTATGATTTAGACCCTGATTATAATAATAAGATCATTATTTGCCAACTATAAACGTTATTAAAAACGGAGTCACTAATTCATACGTCAAATCATATGATCTACATACCTTTGATAAAGGCCTGTACTATAATATGTACATAAGTTATAGTCTGCACTGAATAAACTGACTACACTTTTATATCGTCAGTGCACATGGATATAATATCATGAGAAAGGGTCAAATCCTGGATAGCTCAGTGCTAAAACATTGACGCGATTTCAATCTTATTCTAATGTCATGGTGTCATTTATTAACAAACTTAAATTAATCAAAGTGTATTCTCCTCCATACGAACATTCCCGTGATTAGAGTGATTTACACCTTGTGTGTTGATATTCATTATTAAAACTCTTTGTGGTGAATTTAAATGTATGATATAGTTCCTTACCAACTCCTACAAGTAGGGAGCAACAATGTCTTTAGAAAATGATATATATGCCATATATATATCTCCTACGTTTGTTATTACTGTATTACGTACCCTAGGCTGTAGCCAGCCAATAATTTCAGGGGGGGGGGAGGGTTTGGTTGACACCTGACACCCCCCCCCCCCCANCCCCCCCCCAATTGTCGGAAGCTAGAATTAAAAAATAAGATAAAACAGTTCTAGAAGCTATCTGAAGTGTTTGATTTTTTTGCAACATAATCCACTAACTGCTAGAGGCTAGAACGAATTCTAAGTATCATGCACCTCTAGAAGCTCTCTGAAGTGTTTTTTCCGGCAACATAACCCCCTAAAGGCTGAAGGCTAGGAAAAATTATCAATATTAAACACCTCAAGTAGCTCTCTGAAGTGATTTTTTATGGTTACAAAGCCCCCTAATTAGTACTTGTATCTTAATCTTGATATTGTTTAAACCATAAATAAAGCAATATATATTTTTTTCATAAAATTTTGGAACTGCCCCCCCCCCCCTCTTGCTCCCCGTCTACGGCTTTATACGTACTTGAAGGCATCGTAGATCAAATATTTCATTGTTTTAAATTCATATCGATACTTGTTCGATCTCACCTTTTTATTTCGTTTTCTTGGTTTTGATGCACGTTGCTCTTTTAGGGTTGAACTTAGCCATATTCAATAAACAGGCAAAATTATGAACATTTTTAGAATATGCCTAAATAAATGCAGTACTCATGGGACATTAAATGCATTTTCAAAACTTTTAAGATATTTTTAATGTTCAATTTACAACCAGTAATAAAAGTGAAACGCATATATTTTTATACATTCATGAAACTAACTGTAATATTCAAATAAACAATAAGTTTAAAATCAAGACGCGTTTTGATGTACCAAGAGATGAGTTCCTTTGAACCTTTAAAGTTGAAGAATAAAACAAACACAGTAAAATACTATCCAAGATCCAAATTACTAGAGGAAGGAAAAAGTGACCAAATAAATGTCACACCTCGTCACTCAGGTAGTAAGACGCAGTGCTGAAAAAAACACTTAAGGTTGACTCATTAGACGGAGACCTGGCTAGCCCGACCCGTCCTTGGTCGGCTAGTCTGTGTTATTGGTAGGTACAGTCAAACAAAGACGTTTCAGGAAATGGACATAACAAATTTACGTTTACATTGATCAACGCGGTGTGAATAGTCAAATAAAAGAGGAGAAGTTAGACTAATAAACCAAACAAATTTGAAATAACGACATTAAGTACTACAAAATGATATGACATCAAAGTATCGGGGTAGAACACGAAAAGTACTTGTATAAGATCAAATATTATGTATTATTATTAGCACCGCGTCTTACTACCCGTTCGAGTTATAAGCACTTACCCTAATGTGTAGTGGTAGGGTGATTGTGAGATGAAATGAAGGACCTACAGTTTAACGTGGAATCCGAACCACGGTGGAGGCCTGGCAATTCCATACATTCACACGTTGTGGTTAATACACTTCTTGTCAGAGAAGAAGGAAAGGTTTGGCAATCAGATAAATCTGCGTCAGGAACTCCGGACCCCCAGAATAATAAAACTTTATTTTGAATATATTTGTATATAACCAATAGTTTCTGAGATATTTGCAAGTATATTGATACAATTTTGTGAGCTTTAGTTGTACAAAGATACTACTTAAGATTAAACGCAATAAATCTCTAATATTACAATGTAAATAATAAGTAAGTATCTCAAAATGTTTATGTTCTTTTTTCTTTATCCTCTTAGGGGAAGTAATAGAGTGAGAAAGTCCGTACGGAGTTCCATAACGTTTATTACTTTATCGCTATCCTACAGGTATTGTAATCGTAAAAAAAACAACAAAAAAACTCTAGATTTTGATGAATTTCAACGTTTTATGACCACCCGAATCTGAAAGAGTTGTTTTTGAATTCCCGTTTGTCTGTCTGTCTGTACCTCCGACTAGAGCCTAAACTGTTTTACCAATTGTACTAAATCTTGGCATAAGGTTGCCCCGAGAGGTTTTTGGAATTGGATATCTAACCCTAACATTGAGGGTAGTTTATTGAAGGACAAAAAGAGAATAAGGGTCGATTTTCTCAAACTCAGCTCTAACGATTTTGATTAAATTTTATTTCTAAACATTTATAAATACACTGTTTCGCTAATAGAGAGTACATAAAACCACACTATAAGTGTCGTCTTGTTTTAATCTGTATGATATAATATCTTAGCTAGCCCTCTTCCGTGAGGTGAGACGAGCAACAAGGACAACATATTTTGTTGATTAAAGTCGGACCTCCTCCTTTCTTCTCCAGCCTCTCACAAGGACTCGAGGCGTACAAGTCTCTGTGGTTGTCGGGAAATGTTTGAACACATAAAGTAGAGACGTTCTTGTCCAAAACACATATTAGACCCCTTTACGTGCGCAGGACAATCTTATGATCCAAACTTTATATAAAAATAACGCTATGGGAAGTTATGTGTTCCAGAAACCAAGATAAAGCTCGTGAGAGAGAAAATATGACTAAAACCACGAGAAACACAAGGACATGTAATGGTCTGCTCCTTTCCTTGGTATGCTCCTTTCCGTTTTCCTGAAACTTAACTTTTCTAAGAATCCACAAAAAAAATATCTATTAGCTTTTGTTCACTTTACAGCTTCAAGTCCCCAATGCAATATGATGGGTTTTTATGAAAGAGCTTACATGTTTTATTTTTAAAAAAATAGAGGTTTTTTTGTTCCTCCTTAAAATGATAGACAATAAAATCCTTCCTATGCTCGTCGTGTTGAAAGAATATCTCAGAGAAAAGAATTTTAGGCTAACAAATCATAATAGTGGCTTTCATGAATTTTAAATTAATAATTAGATAATTATTATAATTATTATCAATTTAATAGGTTTAAATATTAGTGTTTTGAAAGAACTTTGATTTCTTTTCCAAACACCTATCAACATTTTATAACTGATAGATTTTTATTATATTCACATTAAAATTATAATTATTATTTGTGCTGCACGTCTTTCCACCCGTCGAGGATATCCGCTCATCTTCACGGGTAGTGTACGGATGGGGAAAATATACACCATTTGCTTGAAGGGAAAGAAGAAAACCATATGCATGAAAACATATCAACAGGAATTTGAAACCTGATCTCACTTTCAGTGGCAAACCAGACCAGATTAAACAGACGCTCTTATTGTTCACATACTCACTGGTTTAACTTACTAATGTATTAGTTAGCTACGATATTAAACACGTATTTATATAGCATGTTAGGATGGAAATGAGATTTCTCACATTTGGACAAAAGATACATTTTGATAAAAAAAAAGTATTTAACTTAAATTCGGCAAATATTAAATTTTTTATTATAAACAAGAATTGAGATGGACCATCTTTAAATTAGTCAATCAAGCAGAACTACTGGATATTCTTCAAATAAGTGTAGCTTAAAATAAAATTACACAATGGATAATTTAATAAATGCCTCAACAAGCTATGTAAAAAACAGGGAATTGTTTTTGTTGTGAGCTACATGTATTTATTTATATTTTTTGAGAAAAGTTCATATTCTCACTCTCGTAAAAACTTCTATTTGGTTTAGCATTGAATTCCAATAAAAAGGAATGAACTTAATTTGAATGAAACGAAGTTTTATGTACACCAAACTATTTGATTGATACTTAATACATTACTTGAGCTTTGTAAAAGATTTGCCTCAAATTTTTTTAAAGGATTTGAACTTTTTCATTTCCGTTATTATTATTGACAAAAACCAACCAATAAACTACGATGGTACTCTGGTCTTTGAAAGGAAAATAAATGATAGTAAACGGTTTATTATATTTAACGATTTGTTATATTAAAAACGACCCTCCCATTGACTGAACTGACATAACTATGAGCCAGAAGAGAGTCTTCGTCACCAACCTTTTATGTCTGAACCTATCAGACCATCGAACACACGGGTTGTTTCACGTTTAGTAGACATTTGACTTTTGTTTCCGAGTGATATATTGAACGTTTTGAAAAGTTTAAAGATATATATCGAAACTGGAGAAAACATTTAAGGAAAAACAGTTCCGTGATTGTTCCCGTTCATATCATTCAAAATAACGTGGCAAACATGTTAATTTTTTATGATAAAGTTGCAAGATTGAGATATTTATCACTTGACCGCAATAAATAACGTGTCCCGGTTAAAAAACAAGCAACTGTGCTTAACATCAGCTCATGGGCTTCGTTATTTTTGCGAAATGTTTCAGACCTGTTTTTTTGATTGAAAATAAGCTCGCAAAGCACAAATTGACATTGTAATATCCTCAATTGTGAATGCTTATTTTGTTTCAAGTGCATGAATAAGGTATGTCCTGTTTTAGTTCATCTGTTTCTGTGTAAAATACTGTTAGTAAATTTCCTCACATACAAGGATAATATGCCAGTTTTGAACGTTACCTATCATTTCTATTTCATATTTTAAATTCGGGTTTTATCTTTATTAATAATTTTGTTTTAATTAGTTATTATCTATTTTAACATATTTAAGCCCTCTAGGTACTTTAAAAGTAAATTAATTTTTATTTTATTAAATTTGCTTACTGGGTGAATTGGGCGGTTAACAAGGCTGTCTCTTTTCAACATTTTGGTATCACTGATGTGGCAGATGATTTTCCATTCCAAAAACTTTCTATACGTTCTGATGCATTGGATGATGCCAATGTCCAATCAATCAAAAGACTGATAATTAAGTGTCATTTTTATTATAGGCTGAGAACATCGTACGAGAAAAAGACACTTTCTGATGTCAACAGAGAATAAGGAGTGGTATTATTCTCAGGATAACAATGCTCTGGAACTAGCCAGACATAGCTTTCTCTGTATATCTCTGGAGAAATATGTGTCATACCTTGAAACTAACAAGCTTAAACCTACTCGCAAGTGTCATTACGATGACTAACGTTTCAAACTGGTTTGCCGTAAAGAAATGATCCCATACGACTGTATCGACTGTTTCAACTTGTGTATGAAACAAAGTTAGCAGGTAGAGATACATTTTACAACGCCCTTGCAGATAGTATTGTCTTGAAGGAAGGCTATGATTATTACATGTGAGGTTTGTCTTAGGTTCAAGTGTAAAACCTTCTGAGATTACTTGAATCTGTATCTTCATACAAACGTAACACTACTGGCCGATGTCTTTAAAAATATTCGAGATCTATGCATGAGAACTTATAGAGACAAACTGGGCTGCTCCCTCACAGTTCCTAGCCTATCGTACTAAGCTTTATTGAGAATAACCATGCTACAGCTAGAAATAATGGATTATGTGCATATTCATCAATTCAATGAATTATCTATCTATGATGGAATATGTTATTTTAGCAATAGTCATGCAATTGCAAAAAATAGTTATATGTATTCGTTTGATTGCTTGAACCAGAATCTTAAATTATCTATCACAATATAAATGGACTCTAGTCATTTTCAATGCTCATTTGCATGCCCTTTAGAGGCTTCAGATGGCTTGAGGAAAAATAAATATTGATTGGAGGTGTAAACAATAGAATACAATACGGACATTTGGTATATCTTTGAGCTAGATCTCAAGTATCGTTTAAGATGTACACTAGTCTCATTTCAATTAGCCGTTAAGCCTGAAGAAAGGGGTACCATCCACGGAGAAATATTTAACGACGTTAGCTGGTAAAACAGGGTACGTAATTCACTACCGTCTTCTAAAGCTATGTTTGGTAAATGGATTGAAACTGAGTATAATCCAGTTTCAAATAGTAATCATGAAAGGCTAGGTATATAGCACTAAACACAAAGATGAGACGTAAAACGACAAATTAATTTGAAAGCATATTTTTCAAACTGATGAAAAATGCCAAAATCGGTCATCTAATATCTATCAAATAATCATTCTGCACGATAAGGATCGCTAATAGGTGGGGAGGGAAGATTAGAGCTGATAATTTCATCACTAACCCTAGCTTTAATAGCCCTAAAATAGTATCGGAAAACCTGATAGTCATAGAGATGGAAACTCAAGAGATTTTCTTTGGTATTCCGATATATATAGCGTTCGCCATATTGGACATCTCAGAGGTTATAAGTTACGGTTTCTATTATCGAGTCATGGCTCTGGCCTTCCCGCCAGTTACGTTAAGACTCCAGTGCATTGATACTGACTAGTCTGTACGAGATGAATGTCGAGGATGTGTACAAGTGTAGCATGCCTTTATCCCAGGGATGCTTAACCTTTTTTGGCCGAGACCAGAAATCAACAGAAGAGCAACTTGGCGACCCATGGGTCTCTTTTGAAGTTAAACAGTGATAATATAATAATTTAAATAAGTGTGATAATTATTTATTATTATATAGAGATGTATATTTTTATTATAACTATTATGGCTTTGTATTTGTCTAATATTTCATCTACGGTCTTTGGTAAACGTTATGCTGTTTTTTGCAAAATGTTTTGTAATAAGGCATATTACTTCGTTTTACTTATTTTACTATCGCACTTTGACAAATATTGTGTAGTGAATATATTGTATTCATTTGTGCACTAAGTTTAGGGGGTTAGTAATATTAAAATAAAAACAGTTATGTTTTAACAATGAAACATCGGGTGCATCCTAATAATCAGCCACTTTTTTAAGTATAACTAGCCTATAGTGTAGCTGAAAGTAAATGAAACCTGCTTCGGTGATCGAGGTGTCTAAGTCTTCACTCTTACGATAGACAAAGCTGCTGCTGCTGCTGATGACAGAGAGACTGGGGTTCACTGCCCGGTTGATTGTTCTGAGGGTTGTTTTCCCTAAATAGTTTTCATCACTTCCTCCAAGCAACTCCCGGTACACTCCCGCTCAATTCAATCTTTTTAATCAATGACTCTTTAGAGTATTGCTTGAACAGGTACTTTAACGGGTTAACCAGTCCAGCCCCATACTACTTAAATCTGCTGCAGATAATAATTACCCGAAAAAATGTATATAGTTCTTTAATCATGTATACAAATCTATAAATATATATTTCTATATTTTATGAAACATCGTTTATCAAGAACAAACGACTCCATTAGAAGAGTTAACCACTCTTGCAGTCCATCCAACACGGCACGTGACACTCCCGAGAAATCTAAGCAACCGACCGGAGTTCGGCGTTGCCAGTCAGTGCGTGGTTTATGCGACTGGCACCTACGTGATATCTTCAGCGTAGAGGGGTGTCTCCCCTCCTTCCTTTCCCATGATGCATCACGTTCAGCCACTATAAGAGTCCACGGTTCACTGGGAACAAAACACAGTAACACAGCAGCACTCAAATAGTCTGCACGTTCAACGTCTCTTCTTCCAGTCTAAACTACAGTGCTCAGTGGTTGGGACGATGCTGCCGACGGACAGCCGTTACATTTGAACATTCAAATTTGTAGGGAGTAGGTGGTACAATTGCCAGCATTAGGGATAGTTTTATTTCTTGTCGAGAGTATTAATAGCTCTCGTGGTTATTATATATGTTATAAGGTTAACCGTTTTATGACATATGTACATGCCATTAGTGATCTCTCAAATCACATTTTTTTCTGCTTGGTCCCTAAGACTAGCAGCTTCATCAAGGGTGGGTCTCACTTATTATCTTATATTACCATGTTTTAGTCACCCAGGCATTCAGAGGGGAAAGGGGCTGATTAGGTTGTTCAAGGCCTAATCATTATACCTAGCTAGGTTTAGGTTTGAATAAGTAGCTAGGATGGCCGGATAGGCTGTAATAGGCTGAATTTGATCATGTGACCATGCCCCTTTACTATCTGATTAGCTAATGGTTTTCCTCCTCCCTTTCTCCTTTCCACCTTTCCGATGTTCCAAACTTGTTTATTTTTATCTGTTTTGCTATTTTTTGTGTGCTCAGTGATAATTTACAACTGGGAAGGATTCGGATAAGCCGTTGGAGTCTTTTATTAGTGTGGGGAGTTTATTGCTATAGGATTGTGATGGAGCGTTGGAGTTATTTATTTATTTGTTGGCATGCAGTCTACGGGGCTAGCCGCTCCTCCTTTGGCATCGCTAGTGAGCGCTGTGAGCATATTCTCTGGCAGGTCGATTAGCAAAGAGTGTGAAAAATAGTTCCCAGCCGTAAGATCTCTTTAATTTCCCCTCACTCCCCCCTCCATCAAGGCATGTGTCGAAACCCCTTATGTGGTAATGGGTTTTCCTGGTGTCTCAACCCCCATGGTGGTAACAGGTCTACCCTGATGACTGGCACCAGCTTGGTGGCTCGACAAGACAGGAATAGAACACGACCTTGAATGATTTTGAAAACCTTCTCTCTTCTATGTGGCAATGGGTTATCCCGGTGTCGTCATTGCAATGTCACAACCCTCTATGTGGCAATGGGTTTTTCCCGGTGATGGCGCAACTAGAAAGCATTAACACAGCTCTAATTATGCACAATCAGGTGCCTCGACAGCCTTACGGTGATTTAAAATCTTCAGTTAGGGGCCGCTATCTCTCACCACAAAAGTCTACAAATTCGGTTGTTTGGTATCGTCAGTCGACAAGCTTGAATGTAGGTTTCCATCATGGATCGGAGGAGTTTACGTGGAGTGAGGGAGAGAAGAAAAACACCCCAGTTAACCCGAGCGAGATTCAAACCCACGACCTCCCCCGCCATAAATACATGAGTGACAAGTACCTATTCTGGAAAACGTGCGGTAGGGAGGATTAATAAAATGTTCTGGATGGAAAAATACCTACAGTTTACACCATTGGGGATTCGATTTTTAACCTCTCCCACCAGAATTAAAAGAGCCTGACATTAAGATGGCGTGAACACCGGGATTGGAACATCGATATCTTTAGCACAGCTAATGTATGTTAGAATGGTCATACTTCCTTCCGAGTGCACCCCCACCATGTTCTAAGGGGTTTTGTTGGTCGATCAGATTTTTCTAAACCAGGTAGAATTCGTGCCCGCATTTGCTTAGGGTGAGGAAATAAAATGTCGATCACTATGCTATTGACCATATAGTGACACCTTAGCACATGCGACCATCAATACATGTATAAAAAAATTATTATAAAATGCATTGTGACGGTAGATTGCTACCCAAGGATTTATGTCTGATTACTTTATGGGGCAGTTTGACGCCCTCTTCATGATTGTAAGACTTATATTGTTGTGTTTTTTTATTTTACTGGCCTAGACCAATTTGTTGTCTTCCAGGCCATGTTAAGTCAAGGCCTAAAACCCTGAATTTTAACTTTCCCTTTATATTTATCCGGCTCATATATGACCGGATCAGACAGATAACTGACTTATACCTTTATAACCTAACTTAATAGGATCAAGCTAGCTTGACTAGCGCGAATATTCCTCTTCTCTTATAATAGGATTGTTAATACAATATGCTGACCAGGTTCTGTTTTGACCCTGCTCACGTGTAGTAGCTTGTAAGTATTTTGTTGCAACAAACTACCTGTTGCTATCATATTTTGTTCAATGTCTTGACTTCCCAACTAGAGGGAGGAATTATCTATTATTATTAATTTTTCTAGCTAGAATAACAATACCTTTTAAAGGGCGACAATAGTTATATGAGTTTGCCGGGGTTTTTCCAGTTAGGCTAAACCATTGGCATTCAACCCCGAATTCACTCTTTAAGAGTGTCTACCTTTTAACTTTCTGTTATGTTAATTGTTAAGGCCGACACAATTGGCCGTTTTAGGAAATCCTAGATTGGGTTCTGATGTTACTCTATGAATTGGCTTGGTTTCTTGCTACATTAAACTAATATGTCAAAATGCATTTCTATCTTCTACTTTTAAGTGTTCTCTTATAGTGTTTTTTTACCTTGTTTACGTAATCGGTGTCTCTAGTGTTAATTAGAGCGCTCGGTACAGTACAATACGTTTTATTAGAGCGCTCGGTACAGTACAATACGTGTTATTAGAGCGCTCGGTACAGTACAATACGTGTTATTAGAGTGCTCGGTACAGTACAATACGTGTTAGTTAGAGCGCTCGGTACAGTACAATACGTGTTATTAAAGAAAAGTACTACGTGAAGTACAATTAACATGATTGAGTTTATTAATGAGGAATTTAGAAAAGTATGTTCCAAATGATTTCTTAACACCAACTAAACATTACTAAAGGAGTTAAATGACTGGAATTATAGTAAAATGTATGATTGTGTTCAATAAACTGTTGTGTAAAAGCTAAATAAATACATTTAAATCAGTCAAAAGAAACTTTGAAAATTTAAAAAGTATATATTTGTATATTCTTTTTTCCAAACAATGAAATTCCTTAATCTATCATGCATGCATGTCCTTGTTTTAAATAATGGCTTATGCTAAAATGGCATTACCTATAATGCAAAACCAATGAAAGGGAGCTTAGAAAATAATTTTAACCTGTCGCCTCACTCAATGGCAAGGTTCATAGTAGGTGAACAACATTACACCTGTTTATCTCAATATGTGTAGTTACTCGGCTCCCCGCTCTGCCCTAACTTGAGACTCAACTTTATAGAACCATATAAAGCTCTAGCTCTTGTGTTGGCAATGAAATGTCGCCTTTCTACGTGTATAGGATTTGTCACGTAGTGTGCAGACTTCTCGTTGTTTGTCAACGTGTTCACAATTCTTAGTTTTCTTCACAAATGGAAGTGGCGAGACGCTTCCGAAGTAAAACAACGCAACCGACAATTTAGGAATGTACACATTTGAAGACAGCTACTACTGTATTTATATATCTCTGTAAAATTTTGTGAACTACTTGCTTTGCTAATATTCTTTCATAACCAATTGGTTCTATTAATATCATAGTTCTGTGAACAGTGAACCTCGCTCCCTACATGTTTTTAAATTACGGAATTTTAACGTAGCATTAGAAAACCTACTCACTTTATTAAAAATCCAAGATTATTAACGAGGGGGTCGGGGCAAAAACGTAATAACTCACATTTGACGACAAGATATTTAAGTAGTGATTTCTGGTTGCATACCACTTGAACTACAATTTGTTTTTTTAGTCAGTCAAGACCTTGAGGATAACCAATATCCATGAATAATTTACTTATTTTTTATAGCTAGATTTCAGGATCTAATAGACGTTTAAATAGTGACAATACCCCATCTAAAGCAGTGAGGGCTACCATGTTTCTCCTCCACCCCCTCCTTGTTCGTATAAAAACAACTAATTCCCTTGAGACCTTCTCATGTGGACACTGTCGATTGGTGTGTTTGGTGCAGGTCTATATCGCTTCACACTTCTTGGTAGGTGGAGATTTACTTTGTAAAAATATACTGTAAGTAAATTCATACCTTTTTTTAAAAAGATATCTTACAGTTTGTCAAATTATTATTTCTAGCCACTGTTGTGACTGCATGGTCTAGGATGCTATTCTCGCAATGAACTAGACTTCCATAGATAGGGGAGATCGTGGATCGATCCCAGTCGGGCTTACTGACGGTGTTCTTTACTAAATGGTTTTCTTTTCTCTCTCTCTCGATCTAATTAAATGTGGGTACACTTCCTCTAAATTCAACCTTCATAAGTACTAGCCTGTTATAATTACTAGTAGATAAGCGTGTAACCTAAATGGTTAGTAAGATGTGGTTATAAAAATATCAAGATTGTTATTTTAGTAGATATGCATATACTAATCCTTGACAAAAACATCATGACCAGACACAAATCGAACAGTTGCAGTTGTTCTTATTTTTACCCTTAATATTTCTCTTTGTTGAATATTACTCCTTAGATTTCAAGTTGAAAAACACACTATCATTTCTCCTTGCATTTTAAGCTGATACTTTCTTTTCGGTTCAAGTTAGACAGAAAAAACAAAACAAATTACGATGTTCAAATGGACAGTGTATTCATTAAAGAAACACCTATTTCACGAAGTTTAAGAAATCAGTTTAGTAGTTTATGTTGCAAAAATTTAAAATCTTAGACACTTGATTAATAATTGCTTAAGACTTTATTTAAGTCGATGATATATATAGTTTTACTACTACACCCATTGATAGTATTATATTACTCCCCCAGCATTTGGAACAAGGCTACCAACAAATTTGAGAAAATTACGGAACTTTTGAACCGACACTAAACTCTGTATGATACGACCATTACAGGATTACGGTGTAACCATGTAAATATGAGCACTTTGTGCTATAAGGTGGCAACCTCCACATTGATGCAATCAAAACAGGCTCTAGATTGAGAACAAGGTCAGCTAGGAACAGGCTCTAGATTGGGAACAAGGTCAGCTAGGAACAGGCTCTAGATAGGGAACAAGGTCAGCTAGGAACAGGCTCTAGATTGGGAACAAGGTCAGCTAGGACACGTGCTTATACTAACTTAGGTATTTCACTATTTGGGTCTCGAAACCACCACTGAAGTGGGTCCCACCCATGAAGGTACACCCCGTAAATATATATATACCTATATATATAGAGAGAGAGACAGAGACATATACTTATATTTACATTTATATAAATGTATATAGATAGATATATTTTTATTTATATATCTATAAATATCTATATATTTAAATGTATATAAATATTTATCTATATTTATTTGGTATAGATATCAATATACATATCTATAAATACATAGAAAGAGATATATACATTCATAGATGTATATATACATAATCTATCTATGTGTATGTAAAAATATATATATATTTGTATCCATCTCTATCTATATATATATATACATTTAATCTACAATTTAATACAATATATATACTTTATTTATTTAATAAATTCTCAAACAACATGGTGATGCTACTCTAAGTCTCTATTTGGAGTACAAATCAATTTCTAAATGTAAATTCTACCAGATACGTCATTGAACTACATTTATTAAGTTTAAAATATGTATTAATATTCGAGATAAACTCCAAATAAATATCTATAAATATGTACCTTAGTATGTATTGATATAATTGATGAACTAAACGGAAAGCAACGTTGTCTTCCAAGTATAAATGTATTATTTTGTGTGCGTGTTTGGAGGTCTCACTTTGATAAAAGATTTAATTAGTGTCCGGGTTTAATTATATTTTTAACAGTTCAAAGCATAATCTTATCTTATAAATATAAAAGCAGAAATTATGTATCTGTATGAATGTGTGTGGGTCCAGAAAGATATAATCCATTTCTAAAATAGCTGGAAGATTGAAAATTGGTAAGAAGGTAAAGGGATCGCCCCATATAGCCATAAAAAAATCTAAACTTGGGAAATTTAAAAATTGGTCCCCGGGAAATGGGGTTGATATAATTAGAAAAAAAAACACATTTTAGAGAATTTAAATATATAAAATATGGCAGACCGTTATAGGTACCACTACAAACAATTCTAAGAATCTTAAGACTTTATATTTATAAATTAAACTCGTGGAAATAGGAGAGGGGGTTATAGACAGAGAAATTACCTTTGAAGATGGTAGAAAATTTAGATTGGTCGGGTAGGTAGAAGAACAAATCCAAATAAACAAAATAATCTTATAATTTGATTGGTATTTGAAAGAATCGGGGATGGGTTATAGGGTTTAAAATTTCAAAATTTTTAGAAAAAACTTATTTTTAATCGTGGTAGAAAAGGAAAATTCCATCAGCGTCTCATAATTTTAAATAGTATATATTAAGTTAATTAAAATGTTGGAAGTATCATAAAAACACTTTTAAGTGTACTATAACATATAAATGTGTCAAGCAGGTAGAAGGACTCCTTCAAATAACCAAATAAAATTAGAAAGTTATGTGTGGTTATTTGAGAAATGACAGGGAGGGGTCTCGGGGTTTCAAAATTTCTAAAACTATTATAAACACCTAATTCTTTGGGTGATAGAGAATTTAAATTTGGAAAGTAGATTAAGGGACCGTTTCGAATAAGCATAAATATATGAACATTTTAATTTTAAAAATGTATTATTCTGGAAGATTGGAAAAGAGACTATATTGAGGGGGAAACATTTAAGGGGTGGTATAAAGTTAAATTTTCTAGAGATGTAGAAGGAACAATTCAATTTACATAATTAGTGTTAGGTATGGTGAAATAAGGGAGGGGTGCTACAGAACTGCCAGAACTAAAAGTATAATCTAATTATTAGTTACGTAGAAGATTGAAATCTGTCAGACAGCTGTAAGGACCTCCACAATCCGCAATGAAGGGCTAGACATTCTTACATTTCAAAATGTAAAAAGGGGCTTCCGTCAATTTACAAAACTACCAAAAACTTTATGGTATAATATACAATTGAAATATTTTATTAAATATAAAGGGTGAAACTGAAATATCCCGGAAGAGATTGTACATTTAAAATTTAAAATAAATGTAAGGTAAATATTCAGGACTTGAAATTTCCAAAGCTAAAATTATCAAGCAGATTTTGCTGAGGTAGAAAATTTAAATATAGTGAGATGATGAAAGCCCAAAGCCAAACAATTTAAAAATTTTAATATTTATATTGTTTTTGGAAGAAGACAAATAATTTCAAAATTTTGTAAAAAAAATTATAAGTGTTGTAGAAAATTTAAAAATTTGCAGACCCAAAATATTCAAAAATAATAAAATACAGATAATTTTTAATTTGAAAATTGGTTTCAAGATATGGGGGGAAGGCCAAAATTGTCCAAGCTAATAGAAAATAATAGAATTGAAATTCGGCATAAATGTAATTTCAAAATTGAATACTGTTAAATAGAAGCACTAAAAATTATTCCTACAACTAATGTAGAACACTATTTTTGTTGTTGTTTATACTTGTAATATGGCAGACACGTAACAGAACCATGTCAGTTAAAAAATAATTCTTAAAATTTCAAAATGGAAAATTTAAAAGCTGAAATGTGTTAAATAACTTGAAGTCTCTGCAAACATATTCTAAAATCTACTTTTAATTGTGAAGGAAATTTGAATAGAGAAAATTGGTAATAGGAACACCCAAGATGGCATTAAAATGAAAATTTCAAAATTTCAAAATAGAGATATGGGAAACATAAGAAAAATTGGGAGCTCCTAAAATTGTTAAACTAACCGAAAAACAAATCGATATGGAATATAGTTTAAATTTTGTAGTGGAAGACGAAAAAAAACTTAAAAAATAAAATACAAAAAGTTATAGGCCTATTATTAAAGGAGATCCATATCGTTGATATTACTACGCTATTTGTTGAAGAATAAGCTGTCCTCTCGACAGGAGCGACCTAATAGTGAAAATAAACCAGATATATTAACATAGATTGGTTAACCATGATGCTCTTTGGTAAGCCATAATGCTCACTTATTCCATTTGACTTTATATTTGTCTTTTATTTAATTTACGCTTTCGGGTAAACGTTATGTTCTTTTTTGCAAAATGTTTTCGTTTCACTAATCTTTCTACCATACTTTGACAAATATCGTGTAGTAAATGGATTGGATTCGTTTGTACACTCAGTTTAGGGGGTAGGTAATATTCAAACTAAAAACAATAATATTTTAACAAAGTTTAAGTTGTAAATCGGATAAAGATTAATAGGAATTTAATGTCATTAGCTGCTATTGTTAAAAGCCCTTCATTACACTCGTCTATAATTTGAACCCTGACCTCCACGTCACTAGTAATGCTGTCTATTGAGAGAGTAACGCTTGGAACATAAGACCACAGATATATTTTATATTCGTATAACTCTTGTACGAACTCAAGATACACGTATTGATATATTGAATACATAATATAGTATTGCTTACTGCAGGTAACAAGATTGTTGTAGATGGTCTCTACCAACAGGATAGTACCTAACTTTGGTATCACAGCTCAACCCACACGTCATATCATGGTGCATTTCATTGTATTCTCTTTATAATGTTGGGGGATCCAAACCAGAGACATAATTTTACTATATTAAAATATAATATACCTAAAGTAGCCCCATGGCTTCTTTGGTGCTGACTGACAGCTAGCAGCTGACTTCTGACCGTCAACATTTAGGTATATACCTAAATTTTGACTGTCAGAAGTGACAGCTGTTAAACATATGTGTTTGCAGATCATATGGTTCGGTGTAGGGATACATAATTTAGTCTGGTAACTTTTCAAAGCTGTCAGTCAGCACCAAAGAAGTCATGGGGCTACTGTAGTTTAATTTAAAATCGATAACTTGATTTAAAATTGCTTCTGGTCATGCGAAAAATGAGTGAAAACTGAACTTCTGTATTATTTTTTGTTCGAGCGAAATTTCCCTGTGAATCTGCGCTTGAATTTCTGAAGGATTACTTTTCTTACTTTTTTAATAGCTAGTGATGTTTAAGCGTTAGTTCAGACAGGGTTTGTTTCAAGATGAAGACTAAGCGCAATCAAATTAAATGTTACTTCATAACGCCTAAGTTACTGCCAAGGAATAGTAATAGAATGTTGGAAGAAGATTGAAATTTGAATTGCCTCCTCCGTGCCTTGAAACAATATTAATATGTCGATGGGACGATGTAATAGTATGCAATTATCTTCAAACTTGCAGTGCTGTGTAAAATATTCTGTTTGGTCGATTATACAGGGGTTGAACTCAGAGGCATGCGAGGGAATTTATTCGTGGAGGTGTTTTTTTTATATTGCAGGATACATTATTGTAGTCATACAATATATTTGAGTAACCATGTAAAGATTATTTTTTGTATTTATTTATGGCTGTCTATATGTGACGTAGTGGCAAGTAAAGCCAAGATTTTTGTATGGACGCAAGTCTTTTTACCCTCTAGGGGTACAACCCTATGTTTATATAGAATATTTAGCTTTTATTCAACGAGCCTTATTGATATTACACTGAAACAAAAACTATACATACATTATTAAATAATTCTAAATATAGTTTTACATTGATATTTTTTTTATCTTAAAGAATTTTCTTTTATAACTAAAAAAAATCATCTACAGCTCAGATTATGTTTTGGTTTTCTATGATAATTGGTATTAGTAATTGCCATTAGTAATAGCTATTGGGAATCTTCTTGTGTGGATGTAAATTAAAAAATGCCATTGAAGCTCATGCCTATTTATAAAAGTAAGCAATACAGAGTTTATTTTAAACGAATGTAGTTCAATACTGTTCAGGTTCAGGTTTTGTATATCCGACCCTAACAAACCCGGAAAACTACCATTGGAGGAACATCGTCATCCAGAAGTTATACAAAGCACCAAAGAGGTCGCTGAAGAGGGCTTTATATGTTTTGTTCCTACAGAGAGGCTCTGAGCTAATGCTAAACGTATTATTTATTTAGGGGAATGATCAGTGATGTTAAAATAAGTAAGCTTCTTGATGGGGTTTGAAATATTTTTACCTACGAGATGACATCAACAATTGTCCGTGAATTTAATGCATTATTGAAAAATTATTTAGTCTAAATTGATCAAAAAAGGAAAATATCTACTTGAGAGCCAAAGGAGAAATTACGGAAGGTATTTCAAAATCAAAAAAGAGATTTCGTTTTTATTTTATTGGTTATTTATTTACAGAATTAAGTAAATAGTGTTTCTTTGACAAATAACGTAACGTATAAATAACTTTCCATAACCATATTTTATTTCACCATATATTGACACTAGTATTCAGGCATATATAGATATATGTATATTCTTTAATATTAGAGGAAGGAAATAATTAAACATCTAAGATATAATGTATATTGGCGTGTAAACAATTTAATCCCAAGACTAAGAAATTTGGATAAGTACATGTAGATACCTAAAAGTGTACACCTAAAGCATCATTTTCTTAACTTTTATTTGTAAACCCCACCATTCGACCAAAGGTTCGAGTAACTTAAAAATCAAGAAACATTTAGAGCTGATGTTTGACGTCTTCCCCACTACTCTTTGTTTACGGTGTGGACATGTTTTTTCCTTGTCTTTGATTTTTAGATTATTTTATATATTTAGGAATTCCAGTCCTTGATGTAGCCAAATGGCTACATATTAAAATATCTTTTTTTTGTGATCTATAAGGCTACATATATTTTTAAATATAATTCTAAAAAAAATATGTCTTTGAATATATATATCTTTGTTAATTTGGGCTGGGGAGGGTTAAAAAACCTTAGAGTGTACAACATGATTGAGGGTGCACTCCTTGAACTCTTTTCTTTTTAGCTTCTGCATGTTGCAGGCTTGCCTTGTGCCTACAGGTGGTGGTAACTTTGAAATAAAAATCTTAGAAATATTTTACGTTGCATTTGCACCTCAGGAATATTTTTTTTTTACTGATAGCTATCGTTTATTTCTTATTGAGTCAATATTCATTATGAGCATGACAGGTTAGGCTATGATTCCATGTTTTGGTGAATATCCAGACAAATAACCGCGAGAAAGAAAACTTGACATTGGCCTAAGTACAGTACTTCTGTAAATCTGTTTATTTCTACACATATTGAAAATATTACGTACTCACCGGACTATTAATAATTGTAAACTTGGTATAAATATGTAGGGCTACCATCAGAGGTCTGGTTTGAAGGTTCTCCCAGCCTCACGTCTTAGACTGTGTGACTGCTGGTGCGGATGGCTACCAAAATATAACATAAGAGTTAATACTTTAGCCTACATACGTTCTAAGTTAAGAATAAGTATAAAAATAGTGTCTTTTACTTTTACATATCTCTTATTACAAGCATGAACACCTTAAATGGCGTGAATTGTGTTTTGTAAGGGAAAAAGGTTTTTCGATATTGTTAATTATAGGTATGCACTGGTGATTATAGTAGCTATTTGTTCTATATAGTAAAATATCACAAAGAAGAAATTATAATCTGTAATATAAATACATTACATAATAACGTTAACGTCCTCAAACAACTACGGCTCCTTACAGCCAATAATTAATAAACGTACAGCAAAACCCCAAAATAAGGTGACATATTTTACCCAAAATGAAGAAATTCAAGAAATATGTAAGACTGCGAAAAAAAACTTCTAAATGTAATTGTGTAAAATAATCGTAAGTGTTTTATTGATAGTCATATTATACGTTCAAACATATTTTCAGATAAATATATGAGCAATTACGCTCGTCATGACTCGTTGCGCACGGGATACACGAAGCCAATATAAATATATGAACTAATACGCTCGTCATGACTCGTTGCGCACGGGATACACGAAGCCAATATAAATATATGAGCAAGTACGCTCGTAATGACTCGTGGCGCACGGGATACATGAAGCCAATATAAATTACTAATTTTATCACGTGAATACCACGTGGCGAGTTTTCTGAGGAAAACGCATGACGACTGCTCGTGATAACTAAAATGCCATCTTATGGCAAAATTTATAAATACGAGATCACTTTGATAGCAGATATCACAAAAATATTATAAATATATTTTTTTGGTCAAAATGTAAGCCATTTTGGAGTTTTTGAAAATTCCTTCTCTACACTGGACATATTGCTGAAATGTAGGAAATTTTTGTGAAAAAAAAAGTCATGTCATCCTAATTTGATATTAACTAAAATATTATACAGTTACGTTATTTAATAAAGTTTATTTCAATTTTCATTAAGAGTATTAAGTTATATATCTTTATATATAAAAATATAAATTTATATATACATAAATAAATGTATATATAATATATATATCTATAAATATAACCGTTTGTGATTATCTAAAGAGATGTCTTCTAAAATTAAAGAAATTAAACAGTATAAGTCAGTAGAGTTGAATCAGAAAAGTCAATTTAAATGAATGTCTTAAATATTTTAAACTCACTTAAAGATAGCTTTTATAATCTCCTTTCACTCCTTTCATTACCAAAGTATTGTTCCTTTTCACAGGAATAGATGACGCTTTCAATTTATGCCATCTTAGTAATATGAATTCACAATATCAGTTTATTTTCTCTTTTGTGTGTAGAATTAATTATCAAAGTTATTATCGTTCAATTACAGACTATACATCCTACCTTTGTTCACCTTAAGGTATCGTTTTCTCGACAGGGGTAGAAACCCATCAACCAAAAAAGGACAGTGCACATCTGAAATATCAAAAGGAAGCGGTTTTTTTTTGGTGTTGGAACCAGTCGGCGTCTGCTGCTAATATAGTTTCAATTTGTAAAGCTTACTCGTAGTGTATGCACGCCAGTTTTACATAAAGTATACATATATATTGAACAGGGCAGGAGCACACACGTCAGAAAAAAATGAGTTGGAAACTTCATCGTCTTATAACTGGTCTGTGCCAATGTAGGGTTAGACAAGTTGGTTTAGCTTATAATGAATACAGAATACGGAGGATTGGTAAAGTATGACAGAAGGCCTATTTAGATATTTTTTGAAATATTAACTTATTCAGTTACCGTAGCTCAGTCATGCTTTCACCTAATATATATATATATATATATGTATATATTTCTTTACTGTATGACATCACTGACCTGGAGGAACGTGCCATTTAGTTCGGTCGCCTTGTGTGTAGACTATAACAAAGAACGTTGTCCAGGTATAGCTTCTATTCATTAAACCACTTTACGCGATACAAAAGACCCCAAGCCATTTCGATGTTACGCGTGCATAGTTCTGTTGAACGCGTGAACTCCCTTTTTCCCGTTCAATTAGAATGGTAGTAATTATTGGTTGATTGGAATAGTGTTTGTTTTATATTTCACTGGCGATTAAACATTTTGTACTGTATCTAGTGTGATTGTTTTCTTAATACACACTTTACAATTAAATACTGATATTTTGATTGGGTTGTTATAAATTGACAAATGATATGAACTCAATTCCTAACCCAAAAACCTAATTAGTAGGGTCCAAATACAAAATAAAATATACAACAAAAGACGGATAAGAGTGCGTATTGTGAGTCATGAATACTAAGAAAACCTGGGTATGTAAACCATACCCAGAAAACGCAATCTGATCCGATTGCGGAACCTGCCCCACGGTCACCCTCAATAACGAAAAATTGTCCTCAATACAATTTACCTAACAAAAAACCTCAGAGGTTGAGTAGTATTAAACTTAAGGATATGTAAGTAAAAGAGATATTGCGTAAATAGTGAAGTCATTGAAAATGAATCATTTATTTAATATTTCAATATAATATGAACAATAAATAACAAGGAAAATTCTTAAAGCACACAGAAAAGGTTGTGATCCCCACAGCAAAGTTTTATTTGAAGGATGCGCGAAATAGTATAATGATTACCTTCATTAATTCAAGTTAACAATATCGTCAGTTAAATGCGTAGTTTTTATATTAAATCTATCTGAAATACTAATTTTTCTACATGAAATATAAATCAATTTAATTATTGTTTACAGCTCTCACACACGATTAAATATCGATATAAATAATATGCCTTACATCAGCTTACCCTAAACATAAATCAAGTAAAAATTGTTTACTATTGATCTTAACATTGATTAGTACACATTTAGTTATTATAGTTTAAATACTACTTTTTTTATTACTTTCTATTAACAACATCATCACCTGCACTATTGTCTAACTAGCGTCTAATAAACTAGGTTCATATATAGTTTTCAATGATTCTCTCCCTTGCGCTACCAGTGTTCAACTCCATACCTATTATCTCAAAACCTTGAATCCGAGTTTTAACACTAAGACAAAATATAATTCCAAATAAAATTTCCAAGACGTTACATTTGACCAAATGTTGTTGATATTCTTCTACAAAAGTTAAATAAATATTTATTGCGCCAAAAAAGACTTTGATATTCCTGTATTATGTAAACTATCTGAAGTTTCAGCTTAGTCATATCCAACCAGAGTCTTATATTTTGGTTTATAAAATAAACAATTAAATAATATTTAGCCCGAAGGAATTTAGAAGAAAGGATAAATAATTAATTATTAGTCGAAAGAGAATATTGCTTACATTATAATTCCTAGTCTCCAAAGCCTTAGCTTCGCCCTGCTATTGCTGAAGCCAGTCCAAGAGTACTCTTCCAATGGCACAATCAGTCTTATATATGGTTTGGCACAGCTCACTGAACATAGAAGGACGGGTTCGCAAGGGGAAGGGAGGCGAATCAAAGAAAGTAAACAGGGGACGGATCCACACGCAACATAGGTTTCCACACTATTATAGAATAATTGAGAGTTAACTGGACACTGGTCGAAGAGTCTCTTCTTTCTTCTGAAGTTCTTTGGTCTGGGATTTTTTGCGTTGTGTACATGTGACGGATCCGCCTCAGTGTCTCGTTGCTTGTTGTCACGGCCGGGTTCGTTTTTGTGGCGGGGAGTATAGAGTTCGTAGCTGGGTCAACAGCAGTCGGCGTCCAAGTAAGGGGTTAAATCTATGTTTTATTTACCTTGGCATTTTCGACTTGCATCTAATGCTACAGACATAATTGGTACACCATATGTGGTTATCTACACGCCGCGCCGTACCGGTAATGATATGTTGTCATGATAGTGAATATGGAGGAATGGGCTAGTGAGAGTCTTAGGGCGGTATGCAAGAACGTTAGTAGATGATTAGTGGTCCCGAACACTATATCACTCCACCTCTTAGCCTAGGAAGAACCAATAAAACCCACGCTATTACCCACTTAGCATCCACTTAGTGAGGTTCTTGCATATGACCCTTAAACCTAAACTTAAGCCTAATTTACTAACCCCTGGTAACCTTTGGGATAATTAATCTTAAGACAAAAATACCCAAGGCACTAGTCGGGAATGGCGCCCGGGACCCCTTGGCCCATAGCTACACCACTGAGCCGGTAGCCTCCCTGTTAATACTAAGGTAAATTATTTGATTCCCTGCAGAGACAATATGTTTTAATTTAAAGGCTGAGTACATTTCTTTTCATAAATTGCTTAATTGACTGCCGTGTAATACGTCATATGAGGTACATATATCACATAGACAGCTCAACTACAATAAAACAAACTAAATTCACATATATATATATAAGATCATTCTATACCATATATATATATATATATTTAAATAACAGAAATTAAGTTAAAATAAAACTAAGCTGAGCCGTCTTTTACTTTAGAGCAGTGCTACTCAAGTGGTGGTCCGTGGACTGCTATGCGCGCCTCTCCCTTTAGTTTTGTAAGATAAAAAACCATACACAATGTGATAACCTTGTGAAGGGTTGTATTAATGACGTATGCAACGAAATATTAGATGAGATGGTGGTAAAGAAAGTTGCTCAGATCCCATTCTCAAATGACTATAGCTCAAAGAATTCATGATCTTGCCGATATGAAAGAACAGCTCGTATAACACGTTTAATTTTCAAAGTACTTTTCTTTGTAGCTTGATGAATCCACCGATGTGACTAATATTGCAATTTAAGGGGGGTGTGTGCGTTATAATTATGAAGGTGATTTGAGCGAAGAATTTGTTTCAGCTTCACTGCCAACAAACACAACTATCTCTGAACTTTTCAGGCTACATCTTCGGCAAATGTGAATTTAATTATTAATTTTGTGAAGGCGTATGTACTGATAGTGCTGCAGCAATGACAGGGAGACATTCCGGAGTGAGTTCCCAGATTAAGGCGTTGGTACCCAGATGAAAATCTTCACACTGTTTAATTCACAGAGAAAGTCTCCTTACAAAGAAATTGTCTACAGAATTGAACAACCTGTTAAGTGAAGTGGTAAAAACTGCAAACCACGAAAAGTACTGCTTTAAACTACAGATTGTTTGCAGCACTATGCCAAGATATGCTTGTTAACAATAAACAGCTACTATTGCATTACGATGTATGTTGGCCAATTGTCAAGAAGTAAATTCATGTAAAGAGTGTTTGACATGTGGAATGATCTTGCTGAATTTCTAAAAGAAAAAAACCCACTTGGTAATAATTGTTTGAAAACAATGATTGAATATGAGGTAGTATCCTCTCTAAAATGCATCAACAATAGCTTCGGCTATTTGTTTCATCAATGATTGAATAGCTATACTGGCCAATTTTACATATATGTTTCCCATTTTAAATGAACTTAACACGCCCATGCAAGGAAGAATGTCCTCTTGTTTTACAATTGTTGAAAAGATTGAAGGTTTGAAACGTAAGCTTAAAATAATGAAGACAAGAATTTAAAGGGGATATGTTTCACCATTTGGCTGATAATATTATCGAAGGAGGTGAGGATCTTGGCGTAACATCTTTGCACAAGGTCATTTTTTATCATTTGACAAACTTAGGAGAGTGGTTTGATTTCTATTTCCCAGAAGAAGAGGATCCATGTAGAGGGACTTGATGGAACCGAAATCAATATATGATATGTCTGTGAACATAGAAGATAGCCTGATTGACCTAGCTGCTAATGAAGAATTTAAAAATTATTTCTAAAGTTCAACTTCACCTGCTTACTTCTGGATTAAAGTGAAAACCGAATTCCCAGATCTTTGTGAAATTGCAATGAAAACTCATTAACCATTTACATCGATCTACCTTTGCCCGACTGGTTTCTCTACTAAGAGTGTAATTAAGACGGAACATTGTAATTGTGTGGATATTCACTGTCCATAACAAGTGGCACTGTCCACAATAAAGCCAAGTCTTGATAGAATTAAGCAAGCTCATTTGTCCCATTATGTGGTATATTATGTTTATTCTTTAATATCAATAAAACTGTGCTTCTATACAAAAATTGTAATGCCTACCCCAAAAGGGATTAACTTTCCACCAAGCTGGCCCTTAAGGGCCACTGAAAAAATATACCAGTTCATCACACGGTAAAGTTTTGATAGCACTGCTTTAAAATGCAGTATATTTTTCAATATTACATTTCCAAAATATTTTAGATTTATAACTATCACAATAATTCTACTTTCATACTAAAGCCTCTATATTCTATCTATAATAATATTTTTCATATTCTGTGTTCAATAACAGTTGTAATGCTTGTACCAATGTGAGCTCTTGGAAGACGTACCCTAATATAGAAGGATCTATAAAGGAGTACACTAGAGTCTCCATCGTCCAGCCGTCAATTATCCGGCCTGGTTCTTGGTGTTAATAATTACGTTTTAAAGTAAACCAACACACTATAAAACATTTACTGAATTTATAATGCAATCCATCTTGCTTTGTAGCCGATGTCCCATTTCCAAAATAAAGTACTGTATAGTAAAGAATTTAAAAATTGATTTTTTGTTTTATTTTTACTGTCCCCTTAATAATTAATGTATTCATGGAGATTCATTTAAAAAAAGTTAAATGTTCTGTGAAAATTAAAAAAACAAATTGGCAAACTCATAATGAAAATTATTTTCACTCGGATTTATTAATATCCGGCTTTTCCGTTACCCTGACCGGAATGCCATCACTTTAGGCCGGATAATCGTGACACAAGTGTCCCTACCTATTTAGAAAATGTCTATAATAGACGCAATAGCACTGATTACAAATATCTACATTATATTGATCGAAAGTTTAGTAATAATGGCTCCATATGTTATCAATAACCAAAAACATATGAAAGTGAATCTATTAACTCTCAGATAAGATTGTGAATAAAGAAGTTATGGGATACTTTGATTGGTATTCAATCTAGGATTTTATAAACAAAATACAATACTCATCAAACTTTCTCTGTTGCATGCATAGACTAATAACTTGTGTAGAGATTACTAAATCATGTTCATAACTTCATATTTAAAATATTATTATTATTATTATTATTATTATTATTATTAGCACCGCGTCTTACTACCCGTTCGGGCTATACGCACTTACGCTAATGTAATGTGTAATGGTAGGGTGATTGTGAGATGAAATGGAGGACCTACAGTTTAACGTGGAATCCGAACCATGGTGGAGGCCTGGCTTTACCCACATTAACAAGATATCTTGTCAGAGGTGAAGGAAGGGTTTGGTAATCAGATAAATCTGTGCCGGGACCGAGGATTCAACCCCGGACCCCCAGCACAGAAGTCCGACAACTTACCCCTAGACCACCAGGTCACCCTTTAAAATAATAAAATCCTGCTTCTCTGGCCGCGTGGTCTAAGGCTCAAATCTCGGAGTAGACTAGACTGCCGATCATGGAAAGATCCAGGTTCGACTCCCTGTCGGGTTTACTGAGCATGGTTTATAAAAAATAATCCATTCTACCTCCATGCAAATGCGGGTACACTTCCTATAAATATAACCTTTCTAATCTCTAAATCCATTAGCGTTATTATTAGATAAGTGTATACTCGTAATCCGAACGGGTAGTAAAATGCGGTCCTATAAAAATAAAGTTGCGTGATGAGATATAACTGTTCTGAGAAACTTTATTACGAGGGATATTTATGAGTTCCCCCGATGAAGAAGTTCTTAGAAGCGCACTTAAGATAACCTTCACAAGTAATGGTTTGGATAAAGAGGATTACAAACTCTTTTGTTTATTTTATTTCTTAAACAAAAGTCAGTGCACAAAACCAGGATCTAAACCCAAAGCGTGATTAAACATACCAGAGACAAGCAAGTCATTATTACTTACATAACGCAATACTACCCGTCCAGGCTACTCACATTTAATCACGCTAATGGGGTAGTAATTAGAAAGGTATAACTCAAAGGTTATGAACGATCATTTTTTAGCCCGGAGAGTGGGCAACAATCTATGAACAAACACTCAAATAAAATGAATATCTACAAATATTCTGAAAATCATTGTAATTATGGCAGAGTCCACCAGAGTGTGGAGGAATCCACAATATAATTATTAATATGAATTAGTTGAAAAATGACACCTGGTCATTGGAATCGAAGACGGAACTTTAAGCTTAGTGGGATAATGCTCTACCAGGACTAGTCTCATGCTCAGGGTCACTCTCCCCTCATATTATAAGGTTGAGTCTGCTATGGACGTGTGGAAATCGTTGACTAGATGTGAGCGACGCATAATATCGTGATCTATCAGACAACACAGACACCCGAGACTCAAGAGGCCTGTTACGCTCTCAAGTAAACAAACCACACAAGATGACATTAAAGGGAGATTTAAAATAATATCAACACACAAATAATTGTAATAAGGCAGTGTTCGTATAGAGGAGACAACAACTCAATTAATTTAGCCTTCCTTGTCCTGGTGTCAATTTTTTACATATTTAGATTAATTAAAATAAAGTCCCGGCACAGATTTATCAGATTACTAAACCCTTCCTTCACCTCTGACAAGACATCTTGTGAATGTGGAGAATGCCAGGCCTCCACCGTGGTTCGGATCCCACGTTAAACTGTAGGTCCTCCATTTCATATCACAATCACCCTACCATTACACATTAGCGTAAGTGCGTATAACCCAAACGGGTAGTAAGACGTGGTGCTAATAATAATAATAATAATAATAATAATAATAATAATAATAATAATAAAAATAATAATAATAAAAATAAATTGCTATGAGAATATCCACCCGGTAGTGAAATCCCAGCATTCCCGTCATCAGTAAACCAGACTAGATGAGCTTGCAGTTTACTCCGCCTTCCCACTGTTGTATATCTGTCAGCGATTATGAATAAAATGATAATGATCCATATTTTAAAGACTTTGTATTTTTGAATTACAGGTGGTTCCCCTCGCTCTGGGGCTGTGAGTACTTCTCATACACCAATTACATCCATTAGTTTGGAAGCTATGAGGGGAACTCAGAGGCCGGGTGCGAGCTAAACACCCTGTATAGTTAACTTATTTACTGTAACTTGAAAATAACCTGAACTAGTTCTAAGGCTAAACACTAAGAAGACAATCTCACTATAAGCTGCTAGTGTAGAGCTAAAGGTCCAAAAAGTGACTGTAGGTTTTTAGTCCCCCAAAAATGTGAATATTTGAATTTCATTAGCTATTCTATTGTCATCATAAATACATGTAGATTTTCTGAAAGAGATACATATAATTAGATACACCTATAGCTATAAAAACAAACAAAAATTAATGAGTTTGGTCGAAGTTAAGGCCATACATAGCCTGTTATTAACACCGTAATAGTCTGGTCCTTCAGCTAATATTAATAGTCGTGTAAGTTATGTTGATATATTTGGATGTTATCCCTCGTTGTTGTTACTGTCATATAGTAGGTAACTTACAGATAAGAAGGCGCTCACCAGTGGTCCCATGGTCTTGGATGCTAAGCTCACATTATATTGGATTGTCTGTTTCATAAAGGTTGATGTTCGAGGATCGCCCGGGGTTGTTTACTACATGCAATTTTCTCCTTTGGGCTTCCCATCCCATCCTACATTAGTTCTGACTTTTTTCCGTTGAATCACCTTCTTCGTCCCCTTCAATTGGGTTAAGTTGCTCAGGTGGGGATGAAGGAGACGCGCGAGAAGGGCAGTGTTCTTGCCGTTTTATAGCAAAGCTTATTGGGGTGGGCACCATTACATCGCAGGTCCATTAAATCGCGTTTTGGGAACAAATACATTGCAGGTCCATCACGTCGCATTTCCCCCACCTCTCTACACACAGCTAGCCCTACTCTGACGTACAAACAATAGGATTTAAGGGGCGTATATATACAATTACATCGCATGTCCATTTCATTGCGCATATTTTAATTTAAAGATTATATTCTTATTTTATTATTTCATGTTTGATTTTCGTTGCACGATAGCAATCGGAATTTACAAATTCAAGTCTCCAAGTTTGTTTAAGGACATTCGATTTCTGGAAAGTTAGAAACTCTCCCCCCCTTCCGAACGGAAAATTTAAGGTGGGTGAAATAAATTAGAGTGGATATGATAACTTTTGCCCTGTCTGGAACAGATGAATACTTTTAAAATCTAACTAACTACTTAACTTCAAGATGAGAGTCGGGTACACCATCTGTGTAATCAACTTTGCAAACAAGGGGAATTAGGCACACAATCCTTTCAACCAAGCCTACCTTCATAGTGAGAGTGAAGCCTCGTTTATTATGTAACAAGTTGGGTCCAGCATGTTGGAAGACAAGACACGTGAAAAACTAATCTTTGTTTATTCTAGCCAACTTGTTGGACAATCATCCTGGTTCCTCCACCTTTTTTTAATCAATCTACACATTTCTAGCCATGGATAACGACGTATTACTTGCCGTTTCTTCTTTTATTTGATGACAGGAAGTGTATTCTTGCAGAAGAACCAAAACTTAAGAAACGGTAGGCCACTCGAAGTTGTTTTTTTTTTGCTAGACGTCGAATTGAAGGTGTGTATATGGTAATAATGAGTTACCTACATTTATAAAGTGGAGATGATAGCTTTGTACACATGTAACATCACAAAAAACCAAATACTTTTGATATAACTCAATTAAGAATCTAATAGCCGAAGCTATTGGACACCAGGACACGGGTCCTGGGTTCAATTCTCATGTCCAGGTGTAATTTTTCCATTTTCAGAATTTAAATCAATTAGTTTAACTGTATTAGCCTTGATTCATTCCATGATCACAAAATTATGCAAGCCCCGATTTTAAAAGTTAAACTAATCTGAAAATAAAACACAAGGTTAGACACTCATTCAACTCTATAGCGCATGCGCAGAACCTCCCAACTCAGCCAACATGTTGGGCTGGTCGTTTATTATCTCTAACAAATGATCCAACACAACCCAACACAACTTGATGGCTCTGACCGGCTCTCCCAACACCAACATGTTGGCCAATATCCTCAACCAGTTGGGAGTGCGTTTATATTGTAACACAACTTGTTGGAATCGTGTTGGCCAATATGGTTAGCTGTGTGTAGAGAGGTGGGGGAAATGCGACGTGATGGACCTGCAATGTATTTGTTCCCAAAACGCGATGTAATGGACATGCGATGTAATGGTATACACCGAGCTTATTGTGGTCAAGACAAGTCAAATATTATTACTTCTCTATGAACATATAGTTTAGTTTTCTTCACATGCTGACCTCAGAAGTGGTTGAATATCGGTCGAGGGTGTCCTGGAATGTAATGACAACTCTCTTCGCTCGCCTCAGTGGCGTAGTTAGATAACGCTCTGGTAACGCGTTGAGCTAGACTGCTGAGTACGGGGAGGTCGAGGTTTGAATCTCAGTCGGGTGAACTGAGGGCGTTTTTTAAATAAATGGTTTTCCACTCCCCTTACAAGCAAATGTGGGTTCTACATTCTAAATGCAACCATCCCCATTCCTAATCCATTAGGATAATTAGTACTCAAGCGTATAGCCCGAACAGGTGGTAAGACGCGTTGATAAATAGTATTTTTTCTCTTCAATTAAAGGTTGGTTAGATAACGTTACTATCTTCATGACAGATATTAAACTACTGTTAGTATCGACATGCGAGAAAATAAACTCTATGTTTCATTTATTTTAAGAAAATACGTGTTTTGCTATATATCTTTAGTAGCGCATCTCATTATGTTTATTAGTTTTATTGACATTAATATAATTTGTTAGAATAATTGTATTGGAAAATTTTTATTTTATGTCCACCTATTTTTTTATCCCGAGCTTTACTAGCTGTTTTGGTTATACGCCTAAGTACTAGTTACGCTAGTGGTTTTAAGGATTAGGAAAGCTATATTTCAAGGAAGTGTACGCACATTTGCGTGCACAGAGAGTGGAAGACCATTTTATAAAAAAAAACTCAGAACACCCGACCGAAATTATAGCCCCAATCTCCCAGTCTAGTTCAACACGAGAGTAGAGCATTAGACCACATGGCCACCAAAGTGGGTCAATGTGTTTTTTATAAAAACTTCAAAAAACACTATAATTTTCTCGCCTACCCTACATCCCATCTTAATTTTGAAAACTGAATGGTACTGCAGTTTCGAGAATACTAGATCATACACTATGTTGAAAACTGAATTGTACTACAGTATCGAGAATACTAGATCATACACTATGTTGAAAACTGAATGGTACTACAGTTTCGAGAATACTAGATCATACACTATATTGAAAACTTAATGGTACTAAAGTTTCGAGAATACTAGATCATACACTATGTTGAAAACTTAATAGTGCTACAGTTTCGAGAATACTAGATCATACACTATGTTGAAAACTTAATGGTACTACAGTTTCGAGAATACTAGATCATATACTATATTGAAAACTGAATGGTACTACAGTTTCGAGAATACTAGATCATACACTATGTTGAAAACTGAATGGTACTACAGTCTCGAGAATACTAGATCATACACTATATTGAAAACTTAATGGTACTACAGTTTCGAGAATACTTGATCATACACTATGTTGAAAACTTAATAGTACTACAGTTTCGAGAATACTAGATCATACACTATGTTGAAAACTGAATGGTACTACAGTTTCGAGAATACTAGATCATACACTATATTGAAAACTTAATGGTACTACAGTTTCGAGAATACTAGATCATACACTATGTTGAAAACTTAATAGTACTACAGTTTCGAGAATACTAGATCATACACTATATTGAAAACTTAATGGTACTATAGTTTCGAGAATACTAGATCATACACTATTTTGAAAACTTAATGGTACTACAGTTTCGAGAATACTAGATCACACACCATATTGAAAACTTAATGGTACTACAGTTTCGAGAATACTAGATCATACACTATACTGAAAACTTAATGGTACTACAGTTTCGAGAATACTAGATCATACACTATGTTAAAAACTTAATAGTACTACAGTTTCGAGAATACTAGATCATACACTATGTTGAAAACTGAATGGTACTACAGTTTCGAGAGTAATAGATCATACACTATGATGAAAACTGAATGGTACTACAGTCTCGAGGATACTAGATCATAAACTATGTTGAAAACAGAATGGTACTACAGTTTCGAGGATACTAGATTATACACTATGTTGAAAACTGAATGGTACTGCAGTTTCGAGAATACTAGATGATACACTATGTTGAAAACTGAATGGTACTACAGTTTCGAGAATACTAGATCATACACTATGTTGAAAACTGAATGGTACTACAGTTTCGAGAATACTAGATCATACAGTATGTTGAAAACTGAATGGTACTACAGTTTCGAGAATACTAGATCATACACTATGTTGAAAACTGAATAGTACTACAGTTTCGAGGATACTAGATCATACACTATGTTGAAAAAATTATATTT
Source organism: Timema shepardi (assembly GCA_902151425.1). Classification (NCBI taxonomy): domain Eukaryota; kingdom Metazoa; phylum Arthropoda; class Insecta; order Phasmatodea; family Timematidae; genus Timema; species Timema shepardi. The sequence continues at coordinate 70,227 of CABFVX010000836.1, forward strand.
GTTCAGTAAACCAGCACCATCTTTAGTTGCTGCATGGTATGAGGCGTCATCTTCGCAATAGACAAGACTGTTGATGACAGGGATGTCGGGGTTCGGGTCCTAGTCGTGTGTACTTAAGTTTTCTTTCCAAAATGGTTCTTCATGCTCTATCTTTATATTCATGAAATTGAGAGTACACTTCCTAGAAATCCTACCATACTCATCCTTAACCAATCAGCGTGATAAGCATATAGGCGTATAAACCAAACGAGTATTAAGTAGTAGTAATAAATAAAAGTAAACCAGCGTTAGATAGATATTTTCCGAAAAAGCCTCTTTTCGTGATATTTTCAATAAAAAAACTCCTCAGTAGCTTGTTATGAAGAAGTGGCTTGAGTCGTTTCCACAACAATCCGAAATTTAAAAAATAATAATTAAATTAACACTCCAAATAATGAGATATACATTATCCCCATGGCTTCTTTGGTGCTGACTGACAGCTCACAGCTGACAGCTGATGGCTTTGACAAGTTACCAGACCAAATTATGTATCCCTACGCTGAACCATATGATCTGCAAAAACATGTGTTTAACAGCTATCGCATCTGAGAGACAAAATGTAGGTATATACCTAAATGTTGACTGCCAGAAGTAAGCTGTGAGCTGTCAGTCAGCACCAAAGAAGCCACGGGGCTACTGTACTTAAAATCGTTTATTTACATAAATATAAGGTTTAAATGAAATCCTTCAGATCTTTCCGACTGTATCCCCTGATGGAGACAGTTTAAAAAACAAATAGAGAATCTTATAACTCTTGCTTGAAATTTCAGCCCATTGGCACATTTAATATCAAACTCCATTATAATCTTGAAAGAAAATATTTTAACGATTAAAATATTTTCTTTATTCCAGAAATTATTAAAGCATCTAAGAAAAGTTTTATAAACTCAACTGGTTTCAGCAAAATGATGCCAGTGTAAAGAGTTTGATCAAAAGGCCCTTGAAATGGAAAATGTCTCAAACTCAGAAATAAGCTTTTGAGGCTCTCTCGGCCCCCCCACCCCACCTTTTTTTCTTACAACAGCAAAGAAATGTGTTCTCCTTCACAATACTAATGATGTAAGAAGTAAGTAATTATGTTGAAATTACAGCTCGGCTCTTAGAATAAAATTAATTAGAAAAATAAACTATCGTAATCAAGTTTGCGTCAAATATATCCTCTAAAGATTGACTATTGGAAGACTAAATTAGTGACATTAAATTAATTTAATGGAAATGGTTTATTTTAAAATAACTTTCATTTCTTGTGAATATTTAATCCTCGGCACAGCCAAGACAATCTATGTTGGTATATTAAGGTGTATATATAGAAAATTTAAATTAGACTATTCAAAACATAGATCTATATCTGATCGTAATTCATCGGCTACCATATTTTACACGATAAAAACTTAATGCCCAAACCAATGTCATGTTGTGGAGTGTCGCCATGGCAAGAAGAGCTATTACAGATATTATAATGTTCACCCTACTAGGCCATTATTTTCCCTATGGCAATGTCTGCTGGTTTATACCTTAAAAATGAGTATTATACTGAGTGATCAGAACATATAGCAAGTAGGATACAGTAAGAACAATACCTGCTTACTCAGGAAACACTCGACCACACGATGCTTACCCAGGAAACACTCGACCACACGATGCTTACCCAGGAAACAATTGACCACACGATGCTTAACCAGGAAACAATTGACCACACGATGCTTACCCAGGAAACATTCGACCATAAGATGCTTACCTAAACGAATTACAAACAATGTGATATTTTGGAAATGAGCAACTTTATATAATATTATGTATAGTGAAATATTATTTATGGGAGACACTTATAATCATTCCAATATAATAAAAATAAATTAGCTTTCTTAACAAATGCATCACAAGGGATATATTTGAATTTTCTATACAAATTGCTGTCTTTAGTGTTATAGGAATTAATTTCCCATGGGTTTATACATTTTAATCACTAAAATAAACCCAGTGAAAGCATTTTGAATAGGTTAATTATTAGTAGCCTATCTTAGCCATAAAATTTCACAACACCTCATTTTACACTAAGATTAGCTACAGTAGTGGTACAATGAGGTCAGCTACATTAGTGGTACAATGAGGTCAGCTACATTAGTGGTACAATGAGGTCAGTTACATTAGTGGAACACTGAGGTTAGATACATTAGTGAAACACTGAGGTCAGCTACATTTGTGAAACACTGAGGTTAGCTACATTAGTGAAACACTGAGGTTAGATACATTAGTGAAACACTGAGGTAAGCTACAGTAGTGGAACACTGAGGTTAGCTACAGTAGTGGAACACTGAGGTCAGCTACATTAGTGGAACACTGAGGTCAGCTACATTAGTGAAACACTGAGGTCAGCTACATTAGTGAAACACTGAGGTTAGCTACAGTAGTGGAACACTGAGGTTAGCTACGTTAGTGGAACACTGAGGTTAGCTACATAAGTGGAACACTGAGGTCAGCTACATTAGTGGAACACTAAGGTCATCTACATAAGTGGAACACTGAGGTCAGCTACATTAGTGGAACACTGAGGTCAGCTACAGTAGTGGAACACTGAGGTCAGCTACAGTAGTGGAACACTGAGGTTAGATACATTAGTGAAACACTGAGGTTAGATACATTAGTGAAACACTGAGGTTAGATACATTAGTGAAACACTGAAGGTCAGCTACAGTAGTGGAACACTGAGGTTTGATACATTAGTGGAACACTGAGGTTTGATACATTAGTGAAACACTGAGGTTAGATACATTAGTGGAACACTGAGGTTAGCTACATTAGTGGAACACTGAGGTCAGCTACATTAGTGGAACACTGAGGTTAGATACATTAGTGAAAAACTGAGGTCAGCTACAGTAGTGGAACACTGAGGTTAGCTACATTAGTGGAACACTGAGGTTAGATACATTAGTGAAACACTGAGGTC
>CABFVX010000836.1:77729-97277 GCA_902151425.1 Timema shepardi
AGCTACATTAGTGGAACACTGAGGTCAGCTACATTAGTGGAACACTAAGGTCAGCTACATAAGTGGAACACTGAGGTCAGCTACATTAGTGGAACACTGAGGTCAGCTACATAATTGGAACACTGAGGTTAGCTACATAAGTGGAACACTGAGGTCAGCTACATTAGTGGAACACTGAGGTTAGCTACATTAGTGGAACACTCAGGTTAGCTACATAAGTGGAACACTGAGGTCAGCTACATTAGTGGAACACTGAGGTCAGCTACATTAGTGATTCACTGAGGTCAGCTACATTAGTGGAACACTGAGGTCAGCTACATAATTGGAACACTGAAGTCAGCTACATAATTGGAACACTGAGGTTAGCTACATAAGTGGAACACTGAGGTCAGCTACATTAGTGGAACACTGAGGTCAGCTACATTAGTGTAACACTGAGGTCAGCTACATAAGTGGAACACTGAGGTCAGCTACATAAGTGGAACACTGAGGTCAGCTACATTAGTGGAACACTGAGGTCAGCTACATTAGTGGAACACTGAGGTCAGCTACATTAGTGGAACACTGAGGTCAGCTACATTAGTGGAACACTGAGGTCAGCTACATTAGTGGAACACTGAGGTCAGCTACATTAGTGGAACACTGAGATCAGCTACATAATTGGAACACTGAGGTTAGATACATTAGTGAAACACTGAGGTCAGCTACATTAGTGGAACACTGAGGTTAGCTACATTAGTGGAACACTCAGGTTAGCTATATTAGTGGAACACTGAGGTCAGCTACTTTAGTGGAACACTTAGGTCAGCTACATTAGTGGAACACTTAGGTCAGCTACATTAGTGGAACACTTAGGTCAGCTACATTAGTGGAACACTTAGGTCAGCTACATAAGTGGAACACTGAGGTCAGCTACATTAGTGGAACACTGAGGTTAGCTACATAAGTGGAACACTGAGGTCAGCTACATTATTGAATCACTGAGGTTAGATACATTAGTGGGACAGTGAGGTCAGCTACATTAGTAGAACACTGAGGTCAGCTACATTAGTTAAACACTGAGGTCAACTACAGTAGTGAAACACTGAGGTCAGCTACAGTAGTGAAACACTGAGGTCAGCTACATTAGTAGAACTCTGACAATGGTGGACACTTGAATTCTATTTCAGACTCATCTAGTGTTGTTAGTTGGAAAAGTGGAGGACATTGTTCAAATATCACTTGACTGGATTGAAGGTATTTTCTTAAATGGTTTTTCACTATTCCTTAACGCAAATAATGTTATATATCCTCCTAAGTATTCGCTATCAATCCCTATCTTAATATTATAATTTAACGTGTAAAAACCTATAGCCCAGACGGTTAAAAATCACCTGTGTCTAAATAAACAACAATGCTGTCTTATGAGATTAGTCACCTTGTATCCTTAAGCTAGAGGTTTGTTAAACCTTGGTATAGTCTAGTTTTGTTTAAACATTTAAAGGTCAATTTTAAAATGTGGGTGGTGTACCTTTTTCTAAAAATAATTACTAATTTAAACCCTTAAATTATAATGTTAAAGCATTCTAAAGCCTATCCGCTTGTAGGATAAATGGTTTTTCAAAGTCGTATGTTCAATGTACTTGTATAGAAGTTATATTTCATTTTATATGTTGGAAGATATTTTGGTCATATTTGATTTAAATGATAATGGGGAACTAGATTCAGTTTTCCCCACCCTACTACCCACGCTTAGGGGAGCTACAATGACGCGTAGTAACACCATATGATTTGGTTACGAGGCTATGACTACTCTATGGTCCTTTCAAAGTAGTTAATTTCTTAATGTTTTTTATGTAGGAATAGGCTTTTCTTAGTTTTATATTTATTCTAATTGGGACAAAAAACTTATCATCTACATTTATAATGGAATGAGTACATTTCGTCTTCTTTATTTAAATCAAGGAAATAAACATGTGACTGCTGTGCAGCGCAAGTGGCAATAGAGATTACACGAAACAATTTTAAATTTGTAAAAAGCTGCGATACTTGATGAGTTTGGCGACACCTTTACTTAGATCATTCAACTTCTCATGTGGCTACATAATCCTCTAAATATCATTTCAATAAATAAATAGCAGTGTTATTGTTTGTATTGCATATATAAACCATTAATGTATCTTCTAAGTTCCTTTGTTAGTCATCGTATTCATTTAGAAACCACCCTGTATAAGGTATTAGAAATGAGATAGTATTATTATTACCTACATTCATACATTTACTTTGTACACGTATTCCCATGTTTGGCAGCCAGCCTCATAATAAATAGCTGACTTCAGCCGGTATTATTAATACAATATTTACATCCTCGGCTCTGTGAACTGAAAGGCGTGTGTCTGATTTCTACTAGATGCTGTCCCAAAAAGTGATTACGTTGTGTAGCTTTTCATCATTTTTCCAGACAACTTTTGGTTCATTTTCCTTAAATTTATTCTTTTCGACCTTTTAATGATAATTTAAAAATATATGTTTTACTTTTCAATTTTTTTTGCTATTATTATTATTATTATTATTATTATTATTATTATTATTATTATTAGCACCGCGTCTTACTACCCGTTCAGGTTGTACGCACTTACGCTAATGTGTAATGGTAGGGTGATTGTGAGATGAAATGAAGGACCTACAGTTTAACGTGGAATCCAAACCACGGCGGAGGCCTGGAATTCCTCACATTCACAATATGTCTTGTCAGAGGTGAAGGAAGGGTTTGGTAATCCGATAAATCTTTGCTGGGACCAAGGATTGAACCCCGGCCGCCAGCACAGAAGTCTGACACCTTACCCCAAGACCTCCAGGTCACCTTAAAAACATTTTAAAGCATAAGGTAATCATTTGATTGTATTCAAAATTATTACTAAGACCGGTAGTTCAGCCCATAAGTCTTGAGATGGTATTTCACTTATCAGAACTTGAGAACAGGGATAGTAAGTTTAGGTCAGCCTTTTGTGTGTGTGTGTGTGTGTGTGTGTGTGTGTGTGTGTGGGAAGTTTGCAAATCATAGAGTGAAATATACCAGATAATATATATATATATACCTTGATTATTCCCTTTACCAATAAAGACACATGTTATTGAAGCAAATTGAACCATCATATTTTTAAATATGTTGGTAGTTTTGTTTCTAGATGGATTGTCTAAAGGCAGTGATTTCCTTCAAGCATTAGCTCCCATTGCTTGCATTTCTACTGTTTTTGTTATTCTTATCTTATTTGAATCTGTCCTTAGGTTTAACTATCATATACATTTTACTATTTGAATAGTATATTTATGGTGACCTGGCGGTCTAGGGGTAAGGTGTCAGACTTCTATGCTGGCGGACGGGGTTCAATCCTCGGTCCCGGCATAGATTTATCAGATTGCCAAACCCTTCCTTCACCTCTGACAAGACATCTTGTGAATGTGGGGAATGCCAGGCCTCCACCGTGGTTCGGATTCCACGTTAAACTGTAGGTCCTCCATTTCATCTCACAATCACCCTACCATTACACATTAGCGTAAGTGCGTATAACCCGAACGGGTAGTAAGACGCGGTGCTAATAATAATAATAATAATAATAATAATAGTATCTTTACTACATAAACAAGCTCTCCACACATGCACATGAGCAACAGAATATCGCACAGCCTTGTTCAATGACAGGACAGCTCTGATCTGTAGTCTCTTACTCACGTTGAATGTCCTACCCATCATTATCTACGAGACTTGATTATCCTAACAATGTCTTGTGAAGAGTAAAGGTTTGTCACTAATCAGTTATTAACTTCCTCCACTCCCCAGTACCCTCATAACCTTTTGGACCAAATATCTCCCTAAACACCATTTTTTTCGAAAACCCTAAATTTGTTTTCGTCATGTAAGGTAAAAGACCACGTTTCATACCCATAAAGAACAACCAGTAAAATTATTGTTTTATATATTCTGAGTTCTACATTCCTTGATATGGGTGTACTCTTTTAATTATATACTTTTTGTATCACGTTTTAATACTCGTTTAGGCAATACGCATTTGAAATATTTATTTATTTACTTACCATTCAAAAACCAAATATTTTTTAATGTTTTCTTTTTAATTTTAATAATCTGGGTATATTATTTTTATATTACAACATTGTCTTATCCTTTGCGTTCTGAAGGCTATCTCTAAGCTTAACAACTTTTGGCAAATATTCTAAATTAACATATTATAAAATGTGTTGGAGTAGTGGGAAGCCTTATTCCAGAAGTGTCAGGTGTGATTGGGAAGAGGGGGGGGGGGTGTTTTCACCTCTTAATACATAGTAAACAATAATTACTGATCAACCAAAGATAGCTAAGAACATATTATATTGTTCTAATAAGTGCATGTTTATAGATTTATAGTTCTACATACAAATGGATGACACAGGCTTTTACTACCCCTTGAGTCTAAAAAAAATGTTTTAATCAAAATAGGAATAAATGAGGTCAGCCAACTTACCTATATTGTCAATACACGGTTTTATTCAGTATTTTAATTTGAGCGAAGCCGTACTGTTTGGACATTCTAATAATGGGAAAGTCGTTTTGATAAACTGGTGGATTGAGCTACCCACACCCACCTCTTCTACTTAGATAACTATTAACATATTTCTCAGACCTACGAAATATATCAAATACAACACGGCTATAATATTACAAATCATTTAAACAATATTACTTTTTAAGCTATTTTTTTATCGTTAAATATAATGCCAATTAATTCTCTAATTAGCATTTCCTACTTTCTTACTTGTCTACTTTATCCTTCTTTCAGTTCATTAAACTAATTTGACTCTTGTCTTCTTATTTTGATATTTTCTTTCCAATTCAGTGTGTTCTTTAGATCAAAGTGTTCCGCGAGAGATAGAATATGAATGATAATATTCTCTGCATGTCAAGTGGAGCTATATATATGATTTCCAGCTGGACGGCTTCAATAAATCAGGACGCAATGTAAAGGCTCCTTTTACAACAAATGCATAAAGTAAATAAGTACATACTTAATATGTAGATTTACTAGGAGATAATTAGCAAAATATTCCTCATTTACAAATCTAAATTTATTAAACGTATTGATTTGAATTACTACTCCTACATCTTATATTTTGTAATTTTCTGAAATATTACATCAAATAAATTCGTGATTGGATACAATAATAATAATAATAATAATAATAATTTTATTTATACTTCCTTTTTTTGGGGGGTATCTGGATTCACTGCCTAGTACAGAGTTTCTCAAACTGTGAGGCGCGAGGGTGTTCCAGGTGAGGCGCCGCATCGATAAACTGTTTGTTCACCGATGAACTTCCAATTATGACTAAAATTTGCACAATATATACAAGACAGGCGACATATTCCATTCTCTCCCCTTCCTTATTGCTTTACAACTCACATTCTTTATTGGTCGGTAAATAAAAGGGTTTAATCAAGATCTTACTTAGAAAAATAGTTTGTAAGTAGCTTTTTGTAATCTGGCAACACTGTTTTTGACTTGCAACATTGAAGTATCAGCAGTAGATCATAATCCCGGAGGAAATGTGGTCTGTTTAGTACTTCGTGCCTGAAATACGATATTATTATGTTTAGTACTTCGTGCGTGAAATACGATATTATTATGTTTAGTACTTCATGCCTGAAATACGATATTATTATGTTTAGTACTTCATGCCTGAAATACGATATTATTATATTTAGTACTTCATGCCTGAAATACGATATTATTATGTTTAATACTTTGTGCGTGAAATACGATATTATTATGTTTAGTACTTCGTGCCTGAAATACGATATTATTATGTTTAATACTTCATGCCTGAAATACGATATTATTATGTTTAGTACTTCGTGCCTGAAATACGATATTATTATGTTTAATACTTCGTGCCTGAAATACGATATTATTATGTTTAGTACTTCGTGCCTGAAATACGATATTATTATGTTTTGCTGTGTTGTGTTGGTTGTACATATAAATAGTAATTTTGTCATTTCCATCTAATTGAAATGGATCGTTGTTTGTAATGAGCTTTCCCAATTCAAACGGAGGCTGTGAAAAATGTGAATAATAAAAAGAAGCTTGCTAGCAGACAATGTAATTCTTCTCATATTAATTTGATTGAAGGAAGTGATTGATAATCCAAAGTTTTAGTGTCATAATATGTTGTCAAACTCGATAAAATGATATTATGCAGCCATATAAAGTAAAAGAACATTTCCATCCTAAGCAACCAGATTGTTTTAATAAATCAAGTGATTTTTTCCTTCGAAAATTAGGTGAACTTCAACAACAAAAGTGAATTATTTCCAAAAAAGCTAATGTATCAACAAAAGCATTAATGGCATCATACAGAGTCACGCCACATGTTGCTAAATCAAAAAAAGAGCCTACAATGGCCAACTCCCAGCAACGAGGTTCGACACCCTACCACTTGACCGCCAGGTCACCCAATTTTCTAATTAAGAGGAAGCTTGATTTTCTCGATCCAGTAGGATGAATCGACAGATATGGAGCTCAAAAGCTGCTATGAATTATATATAAGATTCGCAATTGAGAAATATATAATTGAGGAACTACTATTTTACAAGTAAGTCGTTTCTAGAACCACAGGAGAAGTAGTGATTGAGTGAATTTATTTATAAAGAAGGTTTTGAATGGAGTAAATGTGTAGGGCCGTATACAGATGGTGCTGCTGTAATGACCAGGAAACTTACAGGTCTTGTAAAACGAGTTAAAAATGTAACCCATAGTGTAAAATAGATTCATTGCTCCATTCAAAGAGAAGCTCTTGCCGCAAAATATATGCAATCAGAGGTTCATGATGTGCTTTGCTTGGTTGTGAAAATAGTGAATGTAATCGAAACAAGTGCAGGGGAAACAAGAGGTTGTGCGATGAACTGGGCAGCTCCCACCGTCCACGTGGTGTTCCAGACCGAGGTAAGATGGCGGTCACGTGGACGAGCGCTTCAACGGCTGTTCGAACCACGTGATTGCAAGGAAGGTCTGCATTGTCAGAGCATCTTCAGAACAAACACTTTGTAATACTATCGATTTATCGCGCCACTCTTTTGGGCGTCAATCGTAGTACTATGTGATCAATCGCCCCGCTTCGGGCGTCGATTGATTCACTGCGGATTAATTCCCTGATATATAAATGCTGTGATGTTTTTTAGGTTGTATAAAGCTCCGTGATCGAGCTCCTATCATCACTGTACGGAAAATATACCGTTTAATCAGCTGTCTATAGCTCCGTGTTCGAGCACTAATTAAATCGGTATATTAATATAATTAAAGAAAGAGAAATGTTGATGGCTGTTATTTCACACACGGTTTATTTATATTACACCAGTTAATTACTTGTACATATTTCAATTAAATGTTTTATACCACTGCACTCTGGCGACAGGTGTTGTAAAGGCTAGCTTCTTATTGGTATAGAGAAATGGCGTCTTCTGCCAAATACTACGAAGTTGTTCCTTTTAACAAGAATTGACGCAGTAGATATTTTAACAGGAAAGATGGTATAAAAAATATATTTTAGGGGTGAAATCCTTTTCACATTGTTTCTAAGAAGCGCATGTTTCTTCATGGATGAATCTTAAAAGGATACTCTACCTATATTACTTTAAAGAAAAATTACCTTCATCCATGACTTTTTACATAATTTAGATTAATCCAAATCAATATCATTACAACTTTTGGGGGAAATTAGCATATTTGTGTAATATTTTTTACAAGTTGAATTTATTGAATATGTATCTGCAGGGACATTATTCAAAAATATAATGTAGTGAGGAATGGTTTCACGATTAAGCTGTTGTTGTGGAAAAGTAGAGTTGAGAATGTAAATGTGGAAATTTTTACATTGTTGGATGTGTTTTAGAACAAATTAAACTAAATGTAAATGAATCAACTATTCAGAAAGTTATTTTCAACCATTTATCAGCGGTATAGAAAATATTAAGGAATCATTTTAAAGAAATAAATTTTGACAACTCTTTGTGGATTCGTAATCTCTTTGTAGCAAATTCTGAAAGTTTTAATAATCTTCCATGTATTGCAACCACAAGAAAACTTTGCAGAATTGACTTGTGACATATGTTGAAGGAAGTGTAAAGTTCCTCCGACTTGGCGAAGTTTTGGTTACCTTTACCAAATGAATATCCTGCCTTGACAAATGTCGCTATTAAAAACGATTATTACATTTCATCAACATATCTATGATAAAGTGGTTTCTCATCTATGACGGCAATAAAAACAAAATACATAAATCGACTGACAGCGGTAAACTACCTTTGTCTGACTCTCACAAAAATAGAGCTTTAATTATCATCCTTAGATAATTCACATGGATTAAGCTCTTAACAACACGTATATTAAATATACTAATGATATAATAGGTATATAATTACACTAGAACTTTAAGATCTTACCGTACTTTTATGAACTCGTACGCGATGTAAAATATTATGATACTTTTAGTTTAAACATAATTTATGCTCGCTATTTTGATGGATGTAAAGCCTATATATTGGTTGACCTATTGACGGTGTTGGCTATTGGACCTTTATATCCTCCCTAAGATTATATATATCGCAGTCCTACTATATCTGACAAACACAAAACTTCAGGCTCCTAGCTGTGACGTCAAGATATGTTTTGGTTGTTTTCCAAACGCGACCAACAGCTGTTTTTCACATGTGTTGGATATTGGATTTTCAATTTGTCCCGATGCACCTGAACTCTGACCTCAAAACCGACAAATATTTACTTTAAGATTGAGACAAAGTTAAATGAGGTAACACGACTGTGTTGAGAGCAAGACAGAGACAAAGATACGGTTGCCCTCATCAGAAAATGACAATAATTACAAGCTCTAATATTGTTAGATTGTTTAAAACACTAGTTTACTTTATTTTATAAAAATAATGACTGTACCATTACTATTGATCAAAATGGCAAATAAGTTACAAACGAGCTTAAAACGTATGCATAATATTACAGTAAATTAAGGTTTACAAAATAATTTTGCTTGGAATAGAAAATCCTCCACAAATATAATGAAAAAAAATGTAATTTCTGAAAGTAGGTGATAATATGTCACATTTGTCCTCATTATTGATTCAAATTACGGAAAGGTCGGGGATAAAATCCTGACCTCACCTCTTTTTAATGGTTTTCCCCTCTCTCTCTCACGCAAATGACCGGTACCTACACTCTCTCTAGGTTGTATCTTAGCCATCCTTACCACCTCTATTACTTATAAAAAAAAGTACGGGTATGTCTGTGGCCTAAAATCTTTGGAACCGCTTAGATGATTGCGATGTAGTTTTTTTATAATAAATGGATAAGACAAATAGAATAAAATTGATTTTATTTAAAGATTTTGTCTCTAAACGCGTGATCAATTATGGATTCTTCTATTGAATGTAGAATGAATTAATTTTCTGTATAACCTGATCGCCAAATCTAAAGAGTAATTACATTTCAATATTAGATCCGAGGAAAAATCATATTTTAGTTTAGTTTGTGGTTTTGAATGCACAGATCCTTATACAGGACAGTTTCTGTTCCTTTGTTCGCTTACAACTAGAGAACTACTTAATAGATTATAATGCAGAATTTTTAAATGAAGTTTAATTTCCCTAGAAATGTCATGAGATACTTAAAAATTAATTATATCTTCGGGTAGCTGAGCGGTGACGTTAGAGGCAATAGAATGGTTTTATGTACACTGTGGAGAGGCAACAGGTGTAGTTACATTTATGGCTTCAAGAAAATAATAAATAAAACCCTATTCAGTGATAGGTTTGGGGATTCCCGATTCTAACATCTAACCTCAACTTCATGTGAGTGTAACTATGGCCTATATGTACTTTTGAATCTATCGTATCCATGCATGCAGAATATCTTATTCTAAGAGCTATCAAAGAGATACGTTAAACGTGTATGACGGCTATCCTAAATACCATGGATAGTAATTGCTCGGCAACGATCCGTTCTTGAGCGGTGCTGATCGACAATCGTTCGATTTTCACGATACTATGGAGTTGTGTAGCTGTGCACTTTCATCTAATACATCTAAGTACGATTGTGTCGTTATTGGCTAAGCTCTGGTTTGCAGGAGATTCATCGGGTACAGCCGATACTTTGTTAAAATGGGTCTGAACAGCGTATGCGACATTTAAATTACCTTTGTATTTTTCTAATTACCAAATTGCCGTCTGAAACATTTCGAAGCAAAGTTTCACATAAAAATTGGTTCCATAAGTATCTCTTATTATTACGGAATGAGAGTGTACGATGTCACATAAAACATAAATTATTAAAGATCTATTTAGGACTCTGAAAGATCTCAGGAAAACAATATGCTCAAAGGAGCCTTGTTAGCATATTTTTCTCAGTGGACTTCCAACCAACTATACCAGTAATTCTGAGAGTCACAGGTGCTGATGAGGTTAGTGGTTTAACAAAACGTATGTTACGCAGGTCAAAACTCTCTCTCTCTTTATATATATAAGGACCTTGATTTTTTAATATACATAATTATTAATTAATGAGACCAATAAAAATAAATATAAAACATACAGATTCGGGGAAATTCTGCTGGATAGTATATGGAGGAATGTTTGGCTAGCCCATAGTTAACATGTGCTAATCAAATAAACAACCTTAGCTGTGAACATAAAGCTGATCCAGGTCACAAACCCATACATACATACCTCGGCTAGGGTTGAGTGGAAGAGCACAAGAACAATTTTAACTATTATAGAAAAAATATTAAACTTACATAGAGGGTACTAGAATGTACAGGCATTCGCAAAAACAAGAAACCCGATAGATAAGTCAATAAAGACAAACATTATATAATGTACTTGGGAAGAAAATATTTATTTACTCTGTTTATTTATCCAGTATTTTTAAATCAGGTTCCCTACCTATCGGGTCGACCAGACAACTTGCAACATTGTGTACAGTACTACTTTCCTTTAAAATAAAGGTTGCTACAGTAGACCCATGGCTTCTTTGGTTCTGACTGACAGCTTTGAAAAGCTACCAGACCAAATTATGTATCCCTACGCCGAACCATATGATCTGCAAAAACATGTGTTTAGCAGAATAGAAAAAATATTAAACTTACATAGAGGGTACTAGAATGTACAGGCATTCGCAAAAACAAGAAACCCGATAGATAAGTCAATAAAGACAAACATTATATAATGTACTTGGGAAGAAAATATTTATTTACTCTGTTTATTTATCCAGTATTTTTAAATCAGGTTCCCTACCTATCGGGTCGACCAGACAACTTGCAACATTGTGTACAGTACTACTTTCCTTTAAAATAAAGGTTGCTACAGTAGACCCATGGCTTCTTTGGTTCTGACTGACAGCTTTGAAAAGCTACCAGACCAAATTATGTATCCCTACGCCGAACCATATGATCTGCAAAAACATGTGTTTAGCAGCTGTCACTTCTGACGGTCAAAATTTAGGTATATACCTAAATGTTGACTGTCAGAAGTCAGCTGTGAGCTGTCAGTCAGCACCAAAGAAGCCGTGGGGCTACTGTAGAAATATGGCTACATGTTTATTGGATAAATTAAGTGATAAAAAAGGACTACAAATAAAAAATAAAAATAATGTTATTCGCACGATGACTCAATTTCCCACGACCAGCTGAGAGATACCGGGTTCCTGTTCTCCCCATATCCTTAAAGGGCCGAAAATAGTTTAGATAGTTGTTTAGCTTTTTATACACGGGGTTCTTGAACTCACCCAATAAAATAGAGAGAAGTGATAATTCAGAAACTCAAATGAATTTTTTTTAAATCTTGCCTGCTTTGTTCTCTGCAGAGATGTAACAGGTTCACCATATACCGGCATCCCGAGTTGCGAAGGGACATTTCCCCACAGGACTATGCTGGGTAGAATTTCACCTCTGTTAAAACTGATGCACACACATCCATATTAGTTTTATTTATTTAGGTAAATTCTCCAGTTCTAGAAAGTTCTGCTTTCCATAAAATTAAATATTTCCATAGCTCCGCTCACTTCCGACGCTTTCACCCCACAACCTCTATTTTTTTTTCAGGAACCCTCCCACCTAGGCCACTTTGCCGCGAATATTCTGAGAACCACCCCAAAGTTGGCCTTAATTGGTGGCAATATTCCCTCAAAATATTCAACCTTCCAAAATATCCCTGTTATAAACAAATACCAAATTGTGAAAACTCCTAAAATTAACAATAACAATAACAAAATTCTGATCCCTAAAACCATTACAAAAAACATTTCTGGCCTTCTTCAACGTCAAAGAAACTACCCACCAGAAAAAATAAATAAGAAACTTATTTCTCACTCTACCATCGCGCGGCAGAAACGCTCGGCTAGCAACACGCCCGTGTGGCGGGTTCGAGAACTACATCAATACAAGACAAGTTACAATGCAAACATTAATATAATATTATATTTCAAATTGGTTTTTTTTGTCCTCTAAAGATGTAAGCTACCAGGGAACCCCCTCAAATAGTTAAGCTCCTCGGGTAACAGAGACTAAAACAAACATACTGCCAAGACGGCCATTACTAACACCCAGAAATATACATAAAAGAGGTTCTAAAAACAATTAACTAATAAAGTAATTAATTAAATTACGGGAGGGTAAAAAATATATATATAGCTAGGGATTATTGAAACTTTTCATAATGACTGCAAGAAAGTATCCTAAATAATGTACAGTACATAAGGTATGTTGTGAAAATGTCCCTGTCAACAAACAGGCCTATCCATCTGTGCGAAGACCAAGCCTATACTTATTGGTCGATATACTGAAACTCCCCAATGGAGTTTTCGCAAAGCACGAGGACGAGGTGTCCTTGAATGACTTTCAGATATTCGTTGTGGTCGAGGATATTGAGGAATTAGTCCCATATACCTTTTCTGCAAAACTATCCTCTTCTGTGGTTTCAGGAGCAAGCTATTTATTTTATCATAAAAAATGAATCGACTAGTATAATTAACCAATATATTTTAGACCAGTTAGAAACACCATAACGCGATTACATGTCTATAGGCACTACCCTGCATATTTTTTTTAATTCCCTTAATCCATTTTGCTTACTAAACTCCACTCTACATTTAAAATAACACCCATAATTTAGCTGTGCAATTTGAACCCACCTAAACTGTGTAATGAAACCGGCCTACAGATAAACAGTCTATAACACTATCATAGAGGTGACTGTCATGACAGGCTGACAAGTAAAGAATGGGTCGTGATACCAATATTACCCATGGTCACATCAGACCTGCCCTTCCAGTTTATATGCATACAATTTCCAATCAAGTATCTTCATGCGATGAGCATCAACACAGCGCAAGGACAAACCCTCCGCGGGGAATGTCTCTCCCATGTACTACTACTAGTAGCTGCTGCTCCAGATAGTAGTTCCACTGTCGTTGTTTACAGTTTTGTTACTTCATTTCCTTCAATTAATACAAATATGCGGTCTGTTTATAATACTTAAACAGAAATAAATACACTAAATTGAGACTTTAGATTTTGAAGACCAGTACTTTATCTATTTTATTTATTTATTCTATTTAGGTGTTTTCTGAACAGACTAAGTATCAGCACTCGAATTATAGGTCAACTTAAATTTAGAACAGACACAACATACAGCCGTTAATTTATCACTGTAAAGGGGGAAACCCTCATTTAACCACAGATATATTTTTCGGCCATGGTAGGAATTGAACTCGAGACCTTTATCTCAGTAGACACTCTACCATCTGAGATATGGTGTTGTAACATCTTTTATCAACTGTAAAGTTTTAATCTTGGTAGTCTCTACAGAATTTACGTGATGTCTTCTCTGGACGGGAAATTAAGGACTATTGGATTAGAAACATCATTGTTTTGATGATAATGTCTTTAAAACTGACAAGAGAGCGCAGCTGCTGCAATAACTTTTATTATATAAAACTGTCTGAAAGCTGGATAAATTGTGGTTTATCTAATAAATCACAGCTCCATATTAATAGTATATTATACAAAAAAAAATTCAATTTAATAATAATAATAGTAGTAATTTTAATTAATTTTAATTTTTCTTTAATATTGTGCTTGGCAACAGTCACCAGATCCATACAGGCCAACAATGAGATTTAACAAGTACAAGTGATCGTAATAATTTCATAACATAGAATTAACAATACCATGTAAATAATTATACATACAGATGAATAGTTACTAAATATAGGGGTAAAAACCCACTAAATGTATAGAAGAGTAGAATCATAACAAAAAAATACCGGTAATGTACCTAATTTTAAATATTTGGGGTAGAACCCCTACTGAAAAATTTAATAATAATTGAGTTCCTTAAACAATTCTATGACTTTGGTTCTACATGAATACCTACATGATAAATGGCCAATTTACAATCAATATTATTGAAAATACTAAAAACAAAAGTTCATAAAAGTTTTACAATTCTTTCATAGTTTTAACAAATCCTGTTAATAAAGAAATTAAAAATTTACGTAGAAATATTTTAAATCCCAGAGTCAGTTAATGTGATTTTATTCCCCAAACAACACATACATATTCAGGCTTATATCTAAACCCAAGTCATAGCTACAGGCATAGAATACATCTATCATTGGCCATTTTATAAGTAAAAATATAGAATTAGTTTTACCAGCAAAATATATGGATTTGGTTTTAAATTTATTAATAAACATTCCATTTTAAAGAAACCATTGTAGAATAAATATATGTATGTAGTTTTGTAAATCCATATTATCTGTAATTGATTTAATAACTTTAAATAGTTTTACATAATCCACTATGAATAAATAGCTTGATGAGTTTAATAATCTACCAATATCATTAATAAACACATTATAGAGAAGAGGACCTAAATTAGAACCCAAGTCTGTACCACAAGGAGCTAAAAATGTGTTAGAACTTTGTTAGTATATTTTAATAGCAAATTATCTACTATGCAAATAGCTGATAAACCAAGCTACATGTGAATGAGATAGGCCAAAATTACGAAGTTTTAGAGACTTATACTATGCTGACATAAGTCAAAATCTTAGTTCCGTCAAAATACATAGCATCAACCTGGCCTTGATAAGATATTTGAGCGATATATAACATGTCTGAGAGTTTATTTTCTAGGTGTAGAAAAGTATGTTCTTGTAATATTTTCTTGATGACTTTAGAGAAAATATTTGTAAATAATAGGTTTATATTTAAAAAAAATATTTTTGCCCCATTAATATTAATAGGGAATATAATAGATTGTGCCCATATTATGAGAAAAGTTTCGTTGATACGCTAGAATTAAATATATGGGCACATACTTTAACAGTAAAGGTTGGAATCCCATCTGTCCCTGCACATCTAGATGAACTCAACTCTCTAAGAGCATTAACGACACCCGTGGGTGTAATTTGGCATAGATACAAGCACACATTAGTTGCAAGAACGATCCAGAGAATGAACGTGTAAGGCTGAATTATACACAGATTTAAAGTAGGTCCCAAACACATTTGCAATTAATAAAGTAACCGTTATAATCTTGCCATTGTCTGAGTTTAACTGAAATACTTTACGAGCAGCATTATTTTTAACAACTTTCAAAAAAATCCTTGGGTTTGCTTTTGATACTATTTTCTATTGAGTTAAAACAAATAACTATAGTAATAACATAATTTCAATGACCTTTATTATAGTTCTGGCCAATAGTCGTAAAACCCTAACAGGCCAGGACTGAAAAATACATAAAAAGACGAACAGAGAATAATTATAAAGGAAAGCAACTGGTGGTTAAAAACAAATAAAAGTGACGAACAAAATATGACTTTTACAATAAAAAGGACACAGTTCATAATTTACATTGCTGCTATTATACTTGCTAAACTGGGAACTATGTTTTTCTTTCATTGTAAAAGTCATATTGTGTTCATCCCTTTGATATGTTTTTATCCACATTTCCTGTACCTCTCCCTTTTATAGGCATATGTTTTATCCACATTTCCCGTACCTGTCCCTTTTATAGGCCTATGTTTTATCCACATTTACTGTACCTGACACTTTTAGAGGCCTATGTTTTTATCCACATTTACTGTACCTGACACTTTTAGAGGCCTATATTTTTATCCTTATTTCCCGTACCTTATCCCCAATATAATACAATTACCCCATAAAGTGAAAAGAGGTTTTCCTTATACAGATGTGTTATAGAAATTCAATAATTACTATTAACCAATACAAAATAATAATTTGTAAGTGGAGACACTGAGTTGATAAAGAGGAATATAGTTATTAAATAAAAAAATAAAGTTATTTTAATAAAACCACTCAAAGAGAAAAGTTTAGAATAAAGTTTTAATAAATAACATAAAGTTAAATTTCCTTATTGTAGAGAAGTACTTAAATAACTCTCTCAGGTTGTCTCTCTTTTAATGAAAATATGTCAAAGTCAGTAAATCTGGAGTTTGCGCTATAACTACAAGGGGCAAGAAAAGAGTTTGGAGACCTACAAAGTTTCGTATTGTGTCATTTGCAGTTGTGCGGCAGGAGAGTGAGAAACCATTATATACAACTACTCCAGAGTGAGCCTGTTTGTGACCCGTACTGAACCCTTCATATGTATTGAAATACACACCAAACAAACTTGAAGTACCTTTGATACGGGCAAATAACAGTATCGCTTTCAAACATTTGTGACTTTGTGTATACAGTCAGTCCAATACTCTTTAACGTAAGAATGTTTGCGTAGATTACTTACACTCATTACTCAATTTGTCACGATATGGTATCTTCTACACGTACCTACGATCTACGATTTAAATATCTTATAATTTAAACACATTTTATTATGTTATTTGATATAACTTTTATTTAGAAATTACAGAAATCATTTTTGTTTAATACTCGAAAAAAGTACATGCTTGAAAGTTGATTCACTTTATATATAGATCATAATGAATTTGACATATCGGCACACGCACGTCTTAGCCCGGATCGACCGTTAACAACTCTGTCTAATAAAAGCAAAAACAAACACTAATTATCAGACTTCCTACTCAAACTGTGCCCGAGAGCTGCTGAGCTCTTAATTACACAAGTAAAACTACGTCTAGAAAAAGAACATAAAAACAATATAATTTACAAATTAAGTATATTGCTCTCTTTCTCGCACCTACGTGCGAGGTTTTTTCTTTAATTATTGCGAGGGCTGTAAACAAGCAAACTTAATGTTATTCACCGTAGCCTGCTTGCACGTGTACGGAAATAAATTAGCAGCATTACAGTCAGACTAAATAAGATAGACACAAACTTAATTTAAATGCACTAGAAATCAATTCAATAAAACAGGATCATTACAAATAGTTTGAATAGATTTATCAAATAAAGAGTACAATACTAATTTAAAAAGTCTAACCAATGTTACTTACATTGGTTTGGGCATGTTGAGAGGAAGAGTTTGAATCGAGTGGCGAAACAAATAATATATGAAGGTAGAGTATGTGTGGATCAAAAGAAAGGGGTAGGCCATGTAGAATGTGGTTAAATTTTGTAGACAAAGGTGTGGAAAAGAGAAACATAAAAAGTTTTAAGGATAAAAGAGCCCATATTACTCTGTGTCTGGATGTTGAAGCTAAGTAAATATGCAAGAATAGGGAAGTGTGGAGAAAGTTAGTGAGCATTGTTATATATGAAGTTGTTTTTTAGCTATATGCACAGTTCCTGGCCTATTCCAAAATAAACGGTGTGAATAGTTACGTATGTATGTATGCACACATGTTTTTAGGATTCAAGTTTTAATTAATAACTTATTATATATTTTTACTTGAATAAATTAATATATAAAGTGATGCTCATGCTACAACTAAGTGTAAAGAATGCATTGAGAATATTCTCCACAAGTTCACGGTTGTTAGCGGCCTTATGGTTCCCAAGAAAATTTTGTACAACCATTAAAAATGACGGCTGTCCAAAAACATGCCTCTATATTTTTAATTGAGTCTTGGAAAATCTGGTATTTAAGTTGTTCCCGGATTTGTGGTCAATCGAATATACCTGCCTTTATTTTATCCATGCTCAAAGCTGGAAATTTTCTACATAAGCAGCCGAAACACATTCCATCTCTCTTAAGGACCCTTAAAATTGTTTTTTCAAGCCAAGTTTGGTGTACAATGGTGGCAATATGAGCTTTTCTCTGTTCACCAAAGATTCTGTGGTGATATTTTTCTCTCCAGCTACCATATTCTCTCTCGAAAATCACGTTTTTCTCACGCAGTGTTGCTCTTTATATCTACTGTCCCATAGACAAATAAATCATGGGTACTTGTAGTACCCAACCTGCTGCCCTGGGAGAAAATTCACCATCTTCAAATTCACACAGATGACCGATTGGTGATGATGGTATGCTAACTTCTCTATGACTATGGATTTCGTCAACAAATATTCCCGCATTCCAACTGAGTGAACTATTGGGACCGATCTTAATATGTTCCGGGTATGTAGGAGTACAGATTTTAGGCTGCGTTTGAAACTATCTATGAATAACAGCCATTCACTGGGTATGTATTCCTGAACGCACAATCTCATCAAAAATCCTTGAAGATTGCTGCAGAAAAAAGAAAGTAATTTTTTTTTTGCGAATAATGGCAGTAACTCATCTTCTATGTTGCAATTCAGTGTGTTTTTTGTTCCCGGTAGTAGTACTTTTTTCTGCCAGCCCAGAAGCTAACAATTCAACTACCTTCTTTGGAAGACTTAGGTACCTTATGAGGTCATTCAATTCCATTTGACTGAAACCTGATTAATCTGATGAAAGTAATTGAAAATCAATATCATATTGCTCGGTATAGCTTTCTTTCTCACCAGCCATTCAACTGACTCTTTTTGGAGCTCTGGAAGCCTACTACATGTTGGGACAGGCATATTTTCTGAGTGTGGAACAGGGAGTCTGTCGGAGGCTATATCAGGGTACATCCACTTACTCTGGTTCTCCCCATTGATGCCCTTTATATTCACCAGACAATAATGACAGCCATCACTGTGGCTGATCTGCTGGCACCATACCATTGGTATAAATAATTCCATGCACTTTCCTTTCTCATTCATCCACTGTTGCAGAGGCTTGATACAAGTTATACGCGTGACATACGTTGCCAAAAGATTATCTTGGTCCCCAAGTATTACTGGGAAATAGGCAAAATAAGCTCTTTTCACAAAGTCCGTTAAGCTTGTCTTCTTTGAGCGAATGTCTACTCTCCACAAATGTAACAAAAAAAACATCCGGATGATGGACACATTGTCTTCGTGATGAATCCATGTCAACACTTGAAAGGTAAATAAAACACGTCTTAATATGTAACGTGCACACGCAATCACAGACAGAAACAGAAAATTCAAACGTATGTATACAAACAGGTAACAAATGCTGGGGGGGGGGGGGGGAAAAGAAAAAAAAGGAAAAAA
>CABFVX010000836.1:97378-131687 GCA_902151425.1 Timema shepardi
GGGGAGTAAAGTAATACAAGGTAATAATGCCAACGACATCTCAAAAATTAAAACAGCTTGATCTAAAAGGATACAATTTTCATTATCAGCGGCACGAAAATACCCCTAATCAAATAGAAAAACTTAGGCCCCATGAAGAAACATTTTTTACAGGTAGCAAGTACTGGCAGGAAAATAACATAATACTATATAATAATAGCAAATTATCTAAAAAAAACTAGAGCTGCCAGAAAAAAAATGATACCATTTCCGTAATCAGCAGCATAATATTACCCAGAGTCAAGTCAGAAATTCCAGGTGGCATGAAACCCCATTTTCTTACAGGTAGAAAATATTGTCGGGAAAATAACATAATAATATAAAAATAAAACCAAAATATCTAAAAGATAGAGATTATAGAGCCAAAAGGATACGAATTCCGTAATCAGCACCACTAAATTACCCAAAATAAGATCGAAAATTCCTGACCCATGGAAAAATAAAATATATTTTGGTTCGCCAGTGTTATCTGTTGCTTTCCACAAACTTTTTCGTTCATTTATCTAAATAATATACAATGTTGCAGATAAATCACGGATAAAAGATCATCATAGTCCCTTAAGAGCATAAAACAAATAATATAGATATATTTTTAGAGAAACATTTAGAAAAAAGGAGATTATAGCTCATCAAAGCACATAACATTCATCTCAAGTCCTCGGAACTACACATATAAAATTATATATTATATAGTTTTTTATCTCGGAAATGATTGGTTTTACAAAAATATATTTCAAATAAATATTAATTATTTTTAATGTTCCTACAAATTTCGTATCTGAAAGAGTTGCGGAAATATGACCAAAATTAGAAATATCCACTTATATACAGTAACCTCTTAGTAAATTTTTCCTGAAAAATTGCACAAGCCATTAATTACTATTTGGAGTGATACCTCCACACTCAGGGAACATTTCCGTGTTATAAATTCTCTAAATGGCATTATTATCTACTCATACTCCCCTCCCTAACCTCAATACTTCTGGAGCTTCAATTTAAAATTTAATTTATCAGAATTGTATTTGTTATCTTTGCTTGCCAAATTTCAGTTAAGAGAATACATATAAGTAGTTATTTATATTAGTTCTGGAAATGTTGAGCATCCCTTCCCCTATCATTTATCAACTAACGCATATAAATTTAAAATTTTAAAGTTTAGGTTTGAATTTGGAGGCGTCCTTATATCTGCTGCCAAATTTTAACTGTATACCCCACCTATGAGTATTTTTAACTTATTTATATACTCCTCTTACCCCCTATTTAACGGGATCCTCTTTAAAATATAAGATTTTCAGTTTTTTTTAGGGTTATTTGAAGTGGTCACTTCATCTTGCATCCAAATTAGATATTTCTACTCCAATATAAAGTAGCACTCTCGTAAACATGGCCGGTGGTATCACCTAGTAGAACAGGGGCAGCTTTGATTAGTTCTTATCTTAGCTTTCCAAAATATATGTTTCATGAGAAAACATTTACAATGAACACAAAAAACCATAAATATATATTTAATAACAATAAATAAATAAATGGTACGAAACAATCACAGAAAATTTCCCATATTGTGTAACATATTTAGGAAGAATATTTTCATAAATAGGATTTAATAAAACAATCCTATAAAAGAAGATCTTCTTGTTAATTCTAATAATCACTATTTATATAATTTTTAAAATAAAATTTTCAAATATAATAAACCAAATTTAAATTTTCAAAAATAAATGATTTGTAAGTCACCATAAAATTTATTTATTATTTCCAAAAATAAAAATAAATTGTATCTATAATTAAAAACATATTTGTATTTATCCTAAAAACAATTCATATATTCTAAATTTGAATTAAATCTTATATTATTATTTAGCACCGTGTCTTACTACCCGTTCGGGTTATACGCTTTATGTACTAATTACGCTAACGGATTAGAAATTGGGAAGGTTGAATCAGAGGAAGTGAACTCGCATTTGCGTGGAGGGAGAGTGTAAAACCATTTAGGACTCCCCCCCCCCAGTTCATCCGACCAAGATTCGAACCTCGATCTCTCCGTCCTCAGCAGTCGAGCTCAACACGACAAGCGTGTTAGCCAACTACACCACCGAGGCGGGTTAAATCTTATAGATCGATTTCCAAAACATACGAATTCTCCATCATTTGTTGAAACTAAACTACACTTTCATTTAATTTGACAAGGTATTAATAATAATTTTAATACTCGAAATAATAAGTTATTTCCTTGAAACTAATTAAATAAATATACAGATTTGAATATAAATTCAAAGAAAGGAAAGTTATTACAAAATTAAAATAAATTGATTCCGTCCAGGATCGAACTGGAGACCTTCTGCGTGTAAAGCAGATGTGATAACCACTACACCACGGAACCATATAAAAGGTGTTATTACTCGATAGTATGTTAAAATTATTGTATCGCAAATATTCTACTAATATACTACATGAGAGACTTGTCAGAGACCACCAACGTTGTAAAATTATTTATTAATATTCCTCATCAACTTTCTTAGCCATAATCATATCCACACGTCACAGCAAGGTCAGTCAATTACTATCGTAAGTTGTCCTCTTGTGACACATATACTTGTAGTATGTCTTCATTTACTTACACTACCTTTATTAGTCCCACAACTCGCAAACAAACTCAGCCAGTGGCTTCACTAAAGATTACTGGAGGTCGGATGTGATTTCATTTATATAAACAGCGTCTTACTATCCGTCCAGCAAACTCACATTCACACTTATTGAGTAATGTATAATGTTAGAGGTAACTGTAAGAACAATTGAAGTGAGGTAAAATGAAAACTAATTTTTTTTTAACCAGCCTCAGCAAAGGTTGAGCCCTATACATCTTCTTCAACTACCAATTAACTAAACAAATCCGACGATTTGTCCAAGTAATGTAGGTAATACGTTTAATAAGTCAGTGACATAATATACAGCACAATCAACAAAAATACATTTTAAAACGTAGCATTTCCGTTTCGAGATCAAATCTCTCCGGTTATACTTCTTGCGGGACTAAAAATGTATTATTTGTAAATTTGTTTAAGTTTGTCTCGCTGAGTTAGTATTAATTATACTGCCAGATAGGTCAGTATTAGTATCAAGGTAAGATATACAAACGTTAGTATTGTCTTGGTTGAATTAATGGTTTGAATTGCTTGATGACACCTTCTCATATGGTTCCGTGGTGAAGTGGTTATCACAACTGATTTACACGTCTATGGTCTCCAGTTAGATCCAGGACTGAATAAATCCATTAAATATTTTTTTAAATTCTAAACGACATCATATATTTAGAATTTAGCTAATTTACATATATGTAATTTTAATTATAGCAGATATTATATTGAGCCTTAAAATAATTATTTTGTACGCACACTAATTGAATGTATTTATAACTTTTTCCAACCGTATATTTAAACATAACGTAAGAGTTGTAAATGTTATCTCAAGAAATACATCAGTCCAAACTGTTAGAAGGTAAGATAATATATAATCAATGCGTCCTTTGATCTATAATATCTGCAATGTTTTGTGAATGAGCTTGAGAGTGCAGGGAGCAGATAGATAGATAGATAGCAGCTAAAAGTGAATATAGTGTTACAGCGATACTGTTTAAGTTGACACCGTGGTTTAGTTGTTAAATCGGACGTCACAAATGTCATTTTGGAGCTTTGGTCCAGGTAAGAGCGTATCATTAAGGGACACGTTAGTTGAGGTACGAGCACTAGCGTCGAACACTACCCGAAGTTTCGTGGTGGAACTATTTTGTTTGAAAACACCGTGATGAGGTAAGAAATAGTGTGGCACGTCTGGAAAGGGGTGAGTGTCACACAATATCATATGGCCAGAGTCGAGATAATCTTGCATGAATTCAGAGTACATGCTTTTGAGTTGAGGCTGAGCTTGCAGTTTTCTTTCAAGTGAGTTGAATCTGTTTTTGGCGGCAATATCTGACGTTCCAAGATGGGAGTGAGATTCTTTGAACGGAAGTCGAACGACATACTGTCCTGTGTCATCCCGGGAATGAGTGGAGAGAAAATGGTCTTCACACATTATTTATTCTTTAGTTGGTCCAGCTTCATAGGGTTGTCCTTCAGCCTGCCAAAAACGTTGTAAGGATTCATGAAGGTCATGATCTGAGGTTGAGAGGAGCGTCACCAGACCACCAAAATCATTTCGTTTGTTGTTGAGAAAAAGTGACAAAGAAGTAGTTGTTCCCATAATGACATAACTAAATATTGATCCAAATGCCACAGGCAAGTTATAGCCCGAGAGTGTGGTGATCGCCAGTGAGAGCATTAGCAAATAGGTCCACTCCAATTAGAATGTCAATCGGACTTGGGATATCAAACGTGGGGTCAGCTAAAACAAAGTTTTTGAGTTTCTGTTGATATTAGAGTCAATATAGGTACGTGGCAAATTCGAAGTAATCTTGTCCAAGATTGTTACTGGATGTGAACGAGCTAGAACAGTGCCATTAATGGACGGACAGATTTAGTTTTGTCATTCCCATGGTGTTTACATGACAAAGAGATATGCCATTTATGTATCGTGCCAAGTGGGACCTAGTTACGTTCAAAATCTGAGCACTGCGCTCGGTGATAAAGCTGCACTGAGCCGCAGAGTCTAGTACCCCTCGCACTATTTGGGGAGGACTATGGGGAGTAGTGAGTTGAACAAGAGTAGTTGCTAAAAGCACTGTGGTCTTTGGTTGACTTGTAAGACCGATGAAGGGAATAGCTGGAGTAGTATCCCCTGAATGATTTCCATGGGGTGATTCTGTTGACTGGTGAGCGTCGTGACCTTGAGCTGAATGTGGGCTTGAGGAGGAGGTCAAGTGAAGCAATGTGTGGTGTCTTTTGCTACATTGTATGCAGGTTCGCGTCGATTTACAGTCTCTTAAAGTGTGGGCATTTCCGAGACAAATCAAAATTTACAAGAACGTACGAAATATTGGGAAGGTCCAAAATCATGTCAAGATGGAGATAAACTAGTCGGCTCACCTGGTGGAATCTTTTTTGAATTAGGTTCCAAGCGATTGAGTAATTATTATTGGAAATGGGGAAGCTTTAAATGATCTTGAGCACATCACCTTAAAGAGAACTTAACAAATATTGACTGTTTTACAAAAGTCAATGATGTAATTAGAGAACAGCATCCATGGTTGCAGGTTTACATTAAAATAGGGCAAATCCAACTTAGGTAGCTGGACTGCGTGGGCGTGAGAAACAGGAGGGGTAGGGACAGTTGCGTTGATATTAAACATTGGATCCTGAATTTATGGAATTAATAATTTAATTTGGCAATCAATTGTTGTGTGTAAATCTAATATAGTCTCTTGCAAAGAGGATAGTAAAGTTTCATCAAAGTCTTTGTGATCAGATTCTAAAAAATTATCAAGAAAAACACTGAATTTTACGTTTCTTTATTTAGCTTTTTTTTGACTAGATAATAATCATTGAGTTTGCACGTCATTTAATTGTTGAAGTTCTTCAACCGAGTCAATGTAATTGTTGATTGTGGTGAGTCTAATACTAATTAAGCCACATTGGCGTTGAAATTTACTAAACTTCATTGTTGAGAGTATTAGTTTGAGCGTGAGAATTTAGATAAATTTTAGTGTAAATAAATTTAAAACAACACTAAAACATTAGCAAAACGACACTCATTGAGAAAATGTTTGTGTGACCAATTAAAAATGAAGGCTTATTAAATTTGCAACAATATCACTCTTAAGTAATACGAGTTTAGTAGTGATTAATGATATAACACTTGAGAATTGTAAGAGATATAAAATGCACACGCACACGAAATTATTTCTTGATGCAACAAATAATTTTTAGATTTATTTTTAACATTGAGCTAAAAGGAAGACAAAAGATGAATATAATTTCCATTGCGCGTGAACAATATTAGCTGGCCCGCGAGGAAATGTGTTAAAGATCTGTTTATCAAAATTATAGTTATAGTAAAATACAATTTTTTTTGGAGGACCAGTTTTATTAACACTAAAACAGAGGCAGGATTTGAGCTTTGGTATATATAAATGTATTTTGTGGAGCCTACATTTAGGGGGTGTCTTCGGCTGGAGATACACATATGAGTCTGAGAGCGATGGTCTTGACGTCGAGTATGTTCTTCTTTGGTATATTAATGTACGTCCCTCCCTTAACACTCGCATTTAATGTGTACATATTATAATACGGAAACACTCAGCGATTGAACACTTCTTAGGAAAGAGAGCGAGAGAGTATCACCGAGATGTGACCAAGATTGGTTCTTAAAACACAGAGCGAGAGAGTATCACCGAGATGTGACCAAGATTGGTTCTTAAAACACAGAGCGAGAGAGTCTCACCGAGATGTGACCAAGATTGGTTCTTAAAACACAGAGCAAGAGAGTCTCACCGAGATGTGACCAAGATTGGTTCTTAAAACACAGAGCGAGAGAGTATCACCGAGATGTGACCAAGATTGCTTCTTAAAACACACTGTTTGTAGAGTACCAATCATCAGGTTAACAGGGTTGGCTTTAGGAAGGTGGAAGAGGTTAGGGGTAGCGAAACACGAGAAATCTGCAGGAACGCACTGTATAGTGAGAGGAAATAGGTGGGAAGAGTAACCAGTAAACGGTACCTTAACAACGAGAAGTGTTTAAAGTGAAAATAGTGAATAGTGGAATATTCAACATATATCTTGTTACAATTACCATCAAACTAAGATTAAAGGTTTTACCACCCATTCAAGGCATATTCATATTTATGAATAGTAATTTATAGAAACGTATTAGTTATAAAATATAAATTTCAGGATATCTCTATTGTTAATTGTCGAAATGATGTACATACAGACCAATATTATAAAAGGATTGTCTGAACGTGGCCAGTATACCTACTGACAATGTATTATAAGTCTTGACCTATGAAGGAATATAATAATTTAAGGTATCATTTTTCCACCTAAGATAAAAATTAAATATGCCTGGGCTTCTCCAGATAGGTTATTTACTAATAATATTGGATATGTTTTAGTGGAATGGTGAAGACATTTTAGTATCACCGATATTTGTCATTGAAGAGGAGTTGATTGCAGCTCGGATAAATTATTGGTGAGAGTAACCGTTAGAGAACGCTCCCTTTGGTTAAAACCAGATTACTTTATTATGATTTTGAAAAAAATAACGAACATAATATTCAAGACACGACAACTAAATTATAGTGTCAGGCTAAGGTTGCAAATAAGTTTATTATATTACAACCAATAGATGAAATCATACATAAATAATAAAATTAGTAATAGTAACAATTGAGAATTTCTTGACGACACCATTAGAGAATAAGTGGTTGAAAACTTAAGACATGCTACCTAAAGGGTGAAATGGATTTATGTGAATTGCTCTAAAATGGTGAATTATTGAAACAGGGCAATATTACTATGGTTAAATGACCCACTATAGGTAGTTAAAATATTTCAAACAGCAAATATAAACAAGAGGGGGGACTATCCAAAATAAAAATAACTGATCCTGAAAGGAATAGATATATAATTACATAAAGAAAGGATAAATGTATCACTGCATCTAAGAAGAAATTTTAGGGGGTTAAAGTTCGGTTAAAACTGAGAACAATAATTTACTTGCAGCCAGAAAGATAATGTATATACTCTAAAACTTATATTAGTAATCTACTGAATGTCCACGAAAGGGAAGATTTAAAAAAAAAACATATCCAGATGAGATCGAGGATCCAAAAAACATTACACTGGGGAAAATCTTTTAACACAATTTCTTTTGAGTTCGATTTTTCAGCTGTTTTAAAGTTAAATATGCATGCTGATTTCAAAACTGTAGTTAGTTTTCTTATATCACGTCAAGATTTTTCTCTACAGCTTATCTTAAGATTCGGATGGATACCTACTGTATAAGAAAAATAATGTTGTTTACTCTGTTGCTTAGAAAAAATGCGTAGTAACCACATGCGGTATTTGGTATTATATTAAACTTTCAAATTTAGAATGAACTATATCAATAAAAGACCTACAAGTTAGTATTTACTTTTTTACAATCAGACGTTATTTCAATTAAATTGAAATTAAATAAAACATGAAATACAAGAATATAATTTTTAAGTTATCATATTATTATAGAGAATAAGATAATGTTCTATCATACACGACGAATATTAACGATACAATATTTTTTACAAAATTTGATATTTTCAAATTAAATCATGTATAAACTGTTGAAATGGTTCAGTATCTTCTTGGTAGATTGCTCTGTCTTCGAAAGCACCTCTCCCTCTCCACCCCAACCCCTCTTTGTCATTCACTATCTTTCCATTTTCCCCCCTCTGTAAACACCACTACTAACCCCATTTATATCCTGTGCAGGTAAAACCCTTGACTTGACACTAATTGTCTGTCACCTCCAAACCTGAACTATTGAAAATATTTTCTGTGATGTATTTGTATGATCTATGTTAAAAGTTTTTTATAGTTAGCTTGATTATATTTACCTTTTAAATAATTTGCATAAACAATGTTTCCTTGATTAGATAAAACCTATTTGTATAACGTTGGTTTTGTAAGAATAGATAGGTGAAATGTATTTCTCTAAATATCTGTATTCATGTTTTAAAGACGAACAAGACCTTTTCCCACTTATAGCAGAATTAATATTGAAGATATTAAGACTCAGTGGCACATCCAGGAATTTACTTAGGAGAGGGTGTTCATGCGTATCATAGCTATTATTTCTATTCCCTTAAAATATTCATCAAATTAATTTAATTTAAGACATCTATTTTTAGATAAATTACACACACACATATGTATATACAGGTGGTTTAAAAAAGGGGTTTAGAAATTATGGATCTTGTTGTATAAATTAACAGGAGTAGAATGTTTTTAATGATGTTTTATGACCTCTAGTTAAGTCGATACGTCAGTAAACTCAAATAATAATAATAATAAAAAAATTATTTTAGAGATTATAGGTCCCAAACCTACTCACATAGAGATAAAGACAATTTTGTATTTTAGTAATAAAAAATAAATGGTATGGTGCACGACACAATGACATTCTCCTGCTCTTATTGAAATAGACATTTACTAACATCTCGCTAGGATTTTTGAAACTAAATAATATACACTGTTACTTACTCTATACAGGGGCCGCTTAAGGGCCGTGCGAACTTGCGGCTACCCGGGGTGCCAGCTTGAGGGGGCACCAAACAAAGCTAGACATGACCTAACGTAGCCAGAGCGTGATATGAATATAGTCCCCCAACCTAACATATACAGGGCGTGCTAATGGAGTTGCTAAACTTAACAAACATTCAATTTTTATACTAACATGAAATTTTACACATTAGTATAATTTTGAGGTGAGTTAAATAGAATCTAGTTTAACTCTTAAAAAGTTATTTTATATTTGCCAGCTTGAAAAAAAATGGCGCCCTAAAACATTTTTTTTTGCAATTATAACTTAAACCATTTATAATGTCCAAGTGTTTGCTAAACTTATAATAAAAAATAGAGAATGACATTATCTACAAAACAAGTTCCTATTGTTTTATTTGTAATCATAGCAGTTTTTGTTCAATCTCGAAGTGAAGTGTTTAGCTTATGTTTAACATATATGGAGTTTCTCCATCAATTATTTTCCTATCATGCCCAGGCTACGTTATATTCGGAGTTGTTAGGTTTGGGGATTATTTTAATTTTTTCCGACAGTACAATCACCGTGATAGATGTGATAGCTGGCAGAAGATTTAAGAACTGCCAAAAGAAAAACCAAATTAAAAATATTTTTTTTTTGTGAAAGTTTTGACTGCCAAAAGTGAAAATAAATCCACATATTATGCTGATAATACGGTTTGTCAAATGGATACATGCTATTTATTCTAGTGACTTTTGCTAACTGTTTGTTACTTACACTCCTATGGTGATTGGACTATACTATCCATCGGTTACGTAGAAAGACGCCAAAAAGCAAAACCAGCCGGGCGCGAAATGTACCTTTGACCGCCCCTGACTCTATGGCATCAAGAATTAGGAACACTGTTACAAAAAAATTGAGAAAAGAGAAACATCTTTGTCAACCAAAGAGAATAAGAATCTAATTCATTTTCAAAAACCTGTAGGTATTAAAAACAGTGGTGTAGTCGTAAATT
The DNA here is from genome assembly GCA_902151425.1 of Timema shepardi. Lineage (NCBI taxonomy): Eukaryota > Metazoa > Arthropoda > Insecta > Phasmatodea > Timematidae > Timema > Timema shepardi. The sequence goes on from CABFVX010000836.1 coordinate 107,607, forward strand.
TGGCAGTGCTGGAACGCAAGGTCGTAGAAATACCAAAGTTGAAGAGGGGTTCTGGGACCCCCAACCGCCGTGGAGGAAAAACTTGCACGAACATAAGTGCCTGTAGGAGCTATTTGGAGCATCTTAATGATTACTAAGGCAGAAACTTTCTTAATGCACTTCCCCTAAATTTCCAGGAATACACATAGAGCTCTGTAAATGTCATCAGAATTTATTGATTAAAAGTATGAAAATAGTGTTAACATAATAGTGTTATAAAATCAATTATTTAACTTGGAATTAAAAAGTATAGAACTTTACTAAAAAAATATTTGGAATATTTTTCCACGAAAAGCAGTGCCAGAAAGGCGTTCCCCCGCTTTTCCACTCCACTACAACCCTAATTAAAAAGTATATATATTTTTGTTTATAGCTCAAAATTTATTTGTTTTATAAAAAAAATAGATTTAATGGTACTACAACCTTAAAATGATAAGTAATTACGAGTCTCAAATAGTTGCGGAGAAATGATGAATCAAAATCATTAGAGAAAATTTCGAGAAAAAAGATGTATTTTATGTTTGCCTTTCAATAAATTAACCTTTATTTAGGGTTAGATACTTAATTCCAAAAACCCTTCGGGGAAGGAGGCGGGGGGGAGGGGGCTATGTAAACCCCAGATGCAATGGTTTAACCCAAACGGTAAAAGGTTGTGTTCTAGCCCAAACCAAAGTACATACAGTCAAACAGATGGCATTGCGGAAACAATTTTTGTTTGTTTCAAGGGGCTATATGAAACATTGACATTTATCAAACTTTCGATTTCGAATTTTTGAAGATCAAAATAATTTTCACCCTGAAGTGTCGAGACAAAGAAAATATTAGTTTATAAAGTTTAGTTACTCACAGCCGTTATATTTCCGTTGGTTGTATCGCCATTGATGGGGAGGTCGAGGTTCGACTCTCATCTGCCTGAACTTAAAATAGTTTTCCTGTTAAATGTGTGTATACATACCTTAAATGGTTTTCCACAAGTGATTTATCACTCTGGTTTTCCCATCTTTACTCCAAGCAAATGCGGGTTCAATTCTTCTTATCTACCTTCCTCATCTCTACACTATCATATTAAGCCGTTAATAACCTGTGTTCTGAACGTACCAATAAAAAATAAAATACTTGGTTTTGGACGGGTTATAATCATATGATAATAATGAATTAATGATTTTAAATGGAAACATGGTTTATCTAGTTTTATTTAATTCTGATTTTTTTAGAGCATACAATACAATGTTCGTGTTAGTATGGTGTTCGAAAAAAGTTAACAGTAGGGCCTATTTGTAAAATGACGTAGGCGTATAGTGCGTAAACTATATTTAATCAAAATAAAATGTAAATAATTGCAAATTTTTGCCAACTTTGGACACCTTTTTCTAACTCATAAATTTTTTAAAATATATTTCTAAATGGTTTTAACAGTCTATCACCTAGAAAAAAGTGGGATATTCACTTTAGTTTTTCTATCTTCTGTATAAACAAATTGTGGAGCACTTATTTTAATTCTAACCTTCTTATACCATGTATTTAAATAATTCGCCTAAGTAGTGACCGTAAAATATATATCTGTTGAAAAAACAACAAAATTAAATTGCTATATTTTTTTAAAATAGGGAAGAAAAAATATTTTTATATATTTATACAGTATAAATTTCACAATTGACTGTAAATAATGATTTCCTAAGGTGATAACTCAGAGACAATATACTTTGACAGGGATTCGAACCCTTTTCCTTTGACTTTGGACATAAGTCAATAAAACCCCGAAATTGCAGTTAAAATCTCAGCATCACTCCTTGGATTGAACAGCGGTAATAGCTTGACTTTTGTTGAGTAGCAAGCAGAAAAGTTGAAAGGATTACGCAGATGTTAGGGGGGCTGTGGATTGTAAGGACACTCTGAAAGGGGTGTGGTATAGAGGGGGGGAGGGGCCGGTGTGTTTACCGCAATAGATACAGCAGCGAGCCTCTGGTGAGGTGATAGTACATGGAACTACTTGGAAGAAAGATTTGCAAAACCTCGAGATGTCCATACGAATCTTAATGTGAGCCCTCTCCGCTGGATCGAGCCTGGATCATAGGAAGCACTAGTGCTTGGGGAGGGGTGAATAACGCCGTAAGATACCAGCGACATGTTCATACTTGTCTAGGCTATTCAGTTACACCTGAGATAGTGTAGTGAGACGTTGAGTGTCACTCTATATAGTGAAGCGCATTCCGAAGTAGATTCCGAGCTCCTGTCTCTATACAAGGAATTAGCAGTGTTTAAATTTGTATCCATCTCCTTTTCTTTAGATCATGTCTGCCTCTGGTATTTCGCGTCGTAGGTGTCTAAATATCCCCGATTCATTTTGTTATATATGTGGCAATTTCACCACTCCTGGTCAAAGGACAAACATCAACGAATTTGTAAGGCAAGTCTATTTTGCATATTTTAAAGTGAAAATTGCTGATCAAGATATATCTTGGGCCCCTAAAAAGGAGTGCAAGGAGTGTGTCGAGAGCTTACGGATGTGTACGAATTACCATCTGGTATACCTAAGAGCCCATAGATCCTTCAAGTGACTTTATTTTATATAATGAAAATGTCAGGATGTAATAATAAAAACAAATGTAAAATAGAACACCTTAGTTTATCATCAGCTATACGCCCAGTGCCACATTCATTTGAAATTCCAGTACCAGTTTTCAAAGAACTACCCTTATTCGAAATACAGGAATACGAGTATGGCTAGGATTGAAGTGACACCAACGATGAAGATTTTGAAATTGAAGATGACTCCGTTCGTAAGGGATTTTATCAGCATAGTTTAATTATTTGGACGAGATTCGGGACTATCCAAAAAGGTTTTAGAACTCCTAGTATCAAGACTGCACGAAAAAAACTTATTGAAAAAGGAGCTGAGGTATACTACTTTCGATCAAGAAAAATTGAATTTCTGCAAAACTCTTGAAGTGACGGTGAATTAGTATATTCCCATAACGTATATGGGTTAATGGAGGATTGGGAATTCCAGACTATATCGAAATTGAATGGCGACTGTTCATCAATAGCTCAAAGCTTAGCTCTAAGTGTGTCTTCCTCCAAAATGGAAATTTATTTGGTGGAGTCCCAATAGGCCAATTAATTTGTTTGCGTGAATAATGTGAAGACATAAATATATTCATAGATTTGTTGCAATATCATATGAACAAATGTAACATCTGTGTTGACCTTAAAATGGTCTGCTTCCTTCTTGGTCAGCAACGTGGATATACCAAACATCACTGTTTATTGTGTATGTGGGATTGCAGAGCACTTGAGAAGCATTGGATGTAGTCCAATTGGCCACCAAGATCTGACCTCAAACCTGGTGATCCAAATATTTTACATCAGCCACTTGTTGACAGAAAAAAACATTATATTTTCCGCTATACATATAAAACTGTGTCTCATGAAGCATTTTGTTAAAGCGTCTCCAACTGGTGTAGACTGTTCCAAGTATCTCATTTCGGCATTTCCTAGTCTGTCTTTTGAAAAAAATAAACGCCAGTGTATTTGACGGTCCACATATCTGGCAGCTTGTTAAAGATGAACATTTCATCGGAACAACTACAGAACTCCAAAATAATGCTTGGCTAGCAATCAAAAACCTTGTCAAAGACATTCTTCGAAATACACGAGCACATAATTACACCGAAATTGTCCAGCAATTCTTGGAGAGCATCAAAATTCTTGGTTGCAACATAAACATCAAGGTACATTTTCTGCATAGCCATCTTGATGACACCCCTAAATATCTTGGTGCAGTCAGTGATGATCAGGGCGAGCGATTCCACCAAGATGTAAAGATCATGGAGGCATGGTATCAGGGTTGATGGGATGTACATATATGATGGCTGACTATTGTTGGAGCATCAGGCGAGATTGTCCACAGATTTAACACTCCAGGAAAAGTTTTAGGCAAGAATTTTTACCTTAATATGTATGTTTGCCATTTGGTATAAAAACTTTACTACTTGTATGAACACAATTTTACTTACAGCAACTATATATAGCCTTTGTATGAATAAAATTATTTTCTGTGAACATTATATTTGGTAATTTTTTCCTTTATTATCCTTGTATGCACATTTTGAATGACTTTTGGGACAAAGAAATGGAATTATGCCTGTAGCTTAAAGAGTTGACGTGATGGACAAAAACTAGGGTCATTTTTAATTCAGATGCCAAAAGTTAGTCAAAAACAAATGTCAGACCTAAGTCAACGAAATTTGTGTTTCCCAGTGATTGATGTGCTTGAAGCAGTAATTGATAAATAAAAAAATTTCAAAGCCCCAGCTATTGATTCAATTCCGGTCCGGAATTAATAAAAGTGGGAGGGAGGCCAATACTTGATAGGACTCCAAAAATTTATCCATTGAATTTGTGAAAAGTAATTGTTTCCCAACAATAAAATATGTCGATTATTATGCTAATTTAGAAAAAAAAGGTAAATAAAATTTTGTCATAAATACGGTGTTATCTCATTGTTTTCAAATGATTAAAAAATCTCCTGTCAAAATTAGGGTTAATTAACTCTACAAATAGATTAAATTATTTAAAATCAATATTGGTGATTAAAAGGATTATATCAACCCCACACCAAACTTTCAGTACAATACAAATAATAGATAGAAAAATGGTACGGTGCACTGCAAAACATTTTTCCAGCTTTTGTATTCAAATAAACATGCTTTGTTAAATATTAAAATATTTGAAAAGGAAATACTAGGTATATACATTGTTGTAGAAACATTACACATAATTCATAATTTAAATAATGAACACTGTTACTTACTCTATGGCATTAGGAACTAGAAATGCGGTTATAGAAAGATTGAGAAAACAGAAACATCTTTGTACACCTAAGATAATAAGAATCAAATTCATTTTAAAGTCCTGAATTAGGACGTTAGGATATTTGCTTATAGTTCACCAAAAATTTTAGTTTTTATAAAAAAATCTTTCAAAAAACATATGTTTATATTTAATAGTACTACTATTTTATAATGGTAAGTTATTTTGTTTCTCAAATAGTTGTGGAGAAATTTTTGAAATTACCTCTATGTAAGGCAACATTTAAGTAATTTTCATAAGAAAATTAGAATCGTCACCCTATTTAAAATGATAAACAATTTCTTGATGTAATCAAAATGTTCAAAGATAATTTTAGATAAAAATAGTGGGGTTTTTTTTTGCCCTTCAGAAAACTGCTTTTAATTTTAGGGATAGATATCTAATTTCAATAACACCTCGGGGGTCTTTATGAAAACATCAGATACCAAGTTATAGCCCAATCGGTAAAATATTATTGCCCGACGTACAGACAGACAGACAGTAATACGAAAACAACTTTTACTTTCTCGCTATATTATAAGTAGAGAAAGTACTGTGATCGCCAAAAAAAAAAAAATCTGCTCGAGATGCATTTCAACGTTGCATGAACCCCCGAATCCAAAAAAGTAGTTTTTGAATCTCCTTCTATCTGTCTGTATGTCTGCACTTTGAACTAGAGCCTAAACTATTTTACCGATCAGGCTAAGACTTGGTATCTAGGGTTTCCATAGGGTTGCCCCAAGGGTTTTTGGAATTGGATATACAACCCTAAAATCAAGGAAAGTTTACTAAACGGCAAAAAGAGAACCAACCAATTTTCTAAAAATCGGCTCTAACAGTTTTGATTAAATTTCATTTCTAAGCATTGTTCAATATTATAAACAAAATGTAAACTCTCATTTTTTTGGCAACATAATTTTAAGCCCTCCGTTCTGATTGGTAAATTCTCATATTTTTTCTCACATCTTTGAAACTATTTGTGATATGAAATTATTTAGCATTGCAAATATGTAGATATATTTATAATGCAAATATTTTATTTGAATATATTTTTATAAAACCAATAATTTTCAAGTTAAACTCAAATATATATATTTGAGTTTAACTTTTCGAACACTAAAGGACAAATATTGCTAGCGTAAACAAATTCTAACCCGAGAAGTTGATGGGTGTCAACGTTTAGTCACAGCCTGAATACTAAAAAACGTTTTTGCAATGTCGTCTGTCTGTGTGTCTATTTAACCCTAAAATTGAAAATAGTTTAGTAATAAGTGGAAAGCTCAATCGTCATTAGAGTGGTTTGGTGCAACGAAAAGATAGAGAGATCTGTGAGAGGGTTCATTTTAAAGTTCTCATCGGACCATGAAGAGGGAAAATATACGTTTTTACTCAAATAACACACCGAAAACTAAATAACTAAGTAGATGTTCTAGCTTCTGAAGAGTAATCCTTTGAATAAAAAAATAATAACGGATTATTATATATATATATCCTTTAACCAATAAAATGTTTAAAATACGTTTTAGTTCAATAATCTGCAGCCATCGCTGCAACGACCCACTAGTTTAATAAAAAGGCGATAGCCATAAGATGTGGAGCCTCTAATACAATGTTGAAGACTTTAACTGGAAGTCAAAATTATAAAACGAGGTAGTGACCCTTGTGGGCCCATATCAGTCTTTTTGTTTAATTTTTGTGTCCAAATATAATATTAAGAATCTTAATTCTTTAAAATGAAGCACGTCAAATTTATGTCTGGGAGTCAAAAAACGTTTAACGTAAATATAGCTCAATTTTTTCTTTGGTTTGCTAATGTATATAATTATTACATATAGAACGAGTTTTGAGTAAATAGCTTCATTTTTAAACAATGGAATTAGAAAGTCCATGCGGAGTTCCGTGCCATTTTATTTTATTTCGGGTGGTTATGAAAGGTCGACATTTATTAAAATATCGAGTTCTATTTTGTACAATCACAGTACTACTTTCTCTTGTAGATGTAGAGAGATAGTAAACCTATAATAAGAAAACCTAGCTCATCCTTTTTATCATTTTTGAAATAGGAATATGATTACAGCAAAATATAGTAAACTTTTTAGTATTTAGATAAGATATAGTTGTTAAACTATCCAAAGAATTCGCTAGGCTTGTACAAAATAATATAAATGAAGGAAACACAGACAAAGGAACGCATGATAAATAAAATATGAGACATTTGAAATCCACATTAGTTCCAAGCAAAGACTACTATTTAATTCTACTCATGAATATGCATATAGGTCCTTTAAATGGTGTTAATCTATGGCTATGTAGGTTTGCTGCTTATTAATGAGGGGATTATTAAAACGGACTCCGAACTTTTGTTTGGAAATATCAAAGAAAAGTAAATATGGATAAAACAAAATAGATAACTTCATTCGAATGTACGCATAAATTTACACAACATACGTTTTATAAAGTTGACCAATTTAACTAGGCCTATGTCGCAGCTGTTGTAATAGAGATAGATTGAAACTTAGATTAGGTAAAAGTTACACATAAAATGAGATACATCATGGATTGCAGGAAACCTAGTCACCGTTGAGGTGGATGTAATGGTTCGAATCCTAACTGTGGTCAATGGAATTGGTCTACAATAATCTATAAATAGATATAGCTCTTCAACTTTTCCCGCAGCTGATGAAGTTATACTCAATGTAAAATGATTAAAAAACAACCTTAATACTCCATCAATTTCTTGTAATTATAAATTAATATCACTTGAGATAAAAATCTATTCCAAAGAAATACGTTTCCAGCGGCCCTCAATTTAAAGCTTATAACTAGATTTAAAAACTTGATCTGTTCGACCTAAGTTCCGAATAGACTGACAAAATTCCGAATGATCAAGGAAATACAGAACCTCAATACCCCTTCAGTCAATCATTTAGTGTAAATGTAGGAACATATTTAACCAATAATTGAAGATAATGATCTTATATTTTTAAGTGTTTTAATGTGTTATTTTATTAAGTTATTAATCATCTGGAAACTTATCTGTCTCTTTATAATGTGTTACTATGAAGGTGCTCAGTTTTCTCTAAAAGCAGGTGTCAAAGGCAAACGTAGGTCTTCTGTGTGTTTTGGTACCTCAGAATTGTGAAGTTCTGGTTCAAAGGATGACGTCACTGAGAGTTAGGTGCAGGTCTCTGTGATATCCGGGAGGGAGGAAACTTACTGATATAGCGCCTGGGTTTCTTGTTTAAAGGATGACGTCACTGAGAGTTAGGTGCAGGTCTCTGTGATATCCAGGAGGGAGGAAGTTTACTGATAGCTCCTGGGTTTCTTGTTTAATGCATGACGTCACTGAGAGTTAGGTGCAGGTCTCTGTGATATCAGGGAGGGGGGAAGCTTACTGATATAGCTCCTGGGTTTCTTGTTTAATGGATGACGTCACTGAGAGTTAGGTGCAGGTCTCTGTGATATCCGGGAGGGAGGAAGCTTACTGATAGCTCCTGGGTTTCTTGTTTAATGCATGACGTCACTGAGAGTTAGGTGCAGGTCTCTGTGATATCCAGGAGGGAGGAAGCTTACTGATATAACTCCTGATTTTCTTTGACAGAACGTTGAGTGAGTTATATTATCAAATAACTGCAACATTTGTTAACTTTGAATATGATCTATTGAATTGATTTATTTATGGATACAAAAACGATTAAACAGATTTATGGATTGATTTAAACACCAAATTTCTATTTTGAATACTATTTGTTATTGTAAGAATTAAACGTGTTTATTGGTGTGTTGTTGTTTGTATTTTTGTGAGTACGGGTGTACACCCGAGAAACCAAATCCAAAAAATCTACTTTCCTGAAACGCAGTTCATCTATTTATTCAAGGGAAGCTGAGGGTGTTCTTCTAGGATGAACTTAAAATGTTTAAATAACTATATTGTGATACAGACCACTGGAACAAAAGCTTTGAATAAAAAATACTATTAAATTTAATATTCATTTGTTTTATATGCAAAATAATCACATATTTAGGGATAATTTAAACAATAATTTTAGATCCAAAGATTAAGCGTTTTTGGGTTTGTTAGCTCGTTTTGTGTCCATACAAGTAGGTAATAGTTTTGATTTGAGATAGCATTTAAATTATATACTCACACAAAACAATGGATTTTAGGCTTATCATTTAAACATATTTGATCAAGAGTTTAACTTACTAAAACACATAAACACCAGCCCAAGTAAAGTTTACATGAAAGTTTAAAGACCCTGAACTTAAATGTGTTAAGACCACTTTGCGACCGAGGTTGGAGGTTAGGATTTATAAAAATACTAATAAATAACAAAATTTACATTATCACTTGGTGAAACTTATTACCGTGCATCTTTGGCATGTTTCTAAGAACTTACCTCCATCGAAAGTTTAAGGCCATAGATTTATGAACAGTATCTGATTACCAAACCCTTCATTCACCTCTGACAAGACATCCTGTGAATGTGAGGAATGCCAGGTCTCCACCGTGGTTTGGATCCCACGTTAAACTGTAGGTCCTCCATTTCATCTCACAATCACCCTAAATCACCCTACCATTACACATTAGCGTAAGTGCGTACAACCCGAACGGGTAGTAAGACGCGGTGCTAATAATAATAATAATTTATGAACAGAGTTTCGGTTAGCTAAAAAATAAAAAATAAAGAAAGAAAGAGCCGACTTGGTATTGCTATAGGTGTGCTATACAAAACACCAATAAGCCTGAGTGGATTGTTAGTGGTGCGTTAGTGTAGTCCAGAGCACACTCGTGGAACACCTTCTTGCCTGTGATGACGGGGTAGCAAACCAGTGCAGTCCACTAACACTAAGCTACCACATAGTGGTGTTTTAGCAAACGGCACTCTATGTTTTGGTTTTACACGTACAGGAAATACCAGATAATCTGAGCCAATCCACTCAAACACGGACTAAACTATTAGTCAGACTCTCTGGAGAAGTCCACCTATATTTATGTATTATCTTGTGTGGAATCATAATACTTTTAATTAGCATATTCCCTGCAGCTAAATTGATTCACATGATTTAACTATCATTACTAACTCCATACAGGCTATAGCTTCCTATTACTTTATTTTATGCATCATCTCGGTAAATAATCGTTAAAATATTCTGACAAAGTGTGTGTGTTCAATTCGGTTGGAAATAATATATATATACACACACACACATGGAAATTAGGGGATGGGCTGGAATATATAATAAGACGTGTAAACGATTAAACTTTACCAGGGTAAGATTTAGTTTGATATTGAGTGTATAAATAGCTCAATAACTTTTACATTTTGTAAACAAATAAATTTAGAACGAAAATGTAGTTATTATCTAAAAAAAAATTAAATATACAATATTATTTACATTGGTATGGTCCAATATCAAGAGTAAAGATACAAAATTTATTTTCTCCAAAGGCTCCGAACTCTCGATCTCCTGTTTACTAGACAGGCGCTTTAACCAACTAAGCCATGGTGCCGATGAGGAAAGTAGAAACATTATACAATACTAAGTGCTATCTATCTGCTCCACGCACATTCAAGGTCACTCTCACAAAACATGGCGGGTAGTATCGTCCTATAGATCAGGGGACATATTGATTAGTTCTTATCATACCCCCCAACAATATGGACTGATTTCATTCATGAGATAATATTTACAAAGACCACGTGGTGTTTATAGATAGAATTTGAAACAATAATTATAAGTACAATAAGCTCCCGACTATTCGCTGGGATGATTATCCGCTTTGCGGCTAGCCGCGGCATCGCATACAGCAGGTGATAAGTTGATAGTGGCTACTACTGTTGGTTTTCCTCAATAAATACCCAGAGAAGGGATTATATTCAGAGTGGCAAGGAGTTTATGGAGGGGGGAGATTATCTGGAACAGGAAGATGACAACGTACATCAAGTAGGCCCGCCACTTTTTCCAAATGAAGTGAAATGTATACAGTCCTTTGTGCTACGTTTGTGCTCATATGTGCCCGAAGCTCAGCGTTTGGACTATTAAATTACTCAAATTATCACGATTTTAATGTGGCGGGCCAACTTGATTTCAAGCTAGCCCACCACATTTTTTAAAACATCCTATCTTGATTTTGATAACGCCAGTTCTTTGTGCTCTATTTGTGCTAATATGTACCCAAAGTTCAGCTTTTGTGCTTTTAAATTAAGCCCGTGGCAACGATTTTAATGTGGTGGGCCAGCTTGATGTTCAAGTTGGCCCGTCAGGTAGACTCATGCGTACGTTATAGGCTATGTAATGTTTACTTTATATTGGACACTGAGTATATGTTACATTGATTTAAAGGGTATTATTATCTTTGTGAGTAGAATATAATGTCGTGTTCATAGACCCGATCACGATAAATTAGTATTAGTTTGAAAATAATGTGATACTATTTTTCGTTTCACTAAATATCACCCGCCTTGGTGGCTTAGTTGGTTAACGCGCTTGTCGTGTTGATCCCGACTGCTGAGGGCGGGGAGATCGAGGTTCGAATCTCGGTCGGGTGAACTGGGGGGGGGGGGGGTTCCTAAATGGTTTTCCACTCTCCATCCACGCAAATGCGGGTTCACTTCCTCTAATACAACCTTCCCAATTCCAAATCCATTAGAGTAATTAGTAATTAAAGCGTATAACCCGAACGGGTAGTAAGACGCGGTGCTAAATAGTATTATTATTCACTAAATATCCGCATTATCCGTGATTTTGTGTTATCCGTGGCACTCATCCCCTCCATTACCGTGGATAGTCGAGAGTCAACTGTTTATAATATAAAGGTAAATTAATAAATGGTACGAAACAATCTCTGAAATCTTATCATATTTTGCATAATAGTTTTGAAAAATATTTTCAAAAATATGTTTTTAATAAACCACCTTTAAATAATAGTCACTAATAAAAACCAACACATAATCTTGTTAGTTCCAATAATCACCAATTATATATAAATCGTAAACCAAGTTATTCAAATACTAAACTACCCGTGACCAAATTTTCAACCCAAAATATGAATACGTCATATTCACGTAAAACTCTCTAATAAGTACCCGTTTGGCACCAAACGTTAGGCCATTTTTAAAATAATTACAGGTTTTGAAAAATCAATCATCAGTAATCCAGCCATAAATACTTTTTTACCTCAAAAACAAATATAAACTGTTATTTTTCATTCCAAATCCTCCCAAAAAAACCTATTTGGAACCGAATCTTAAAAGCAATTTGTATAATATTTCCAGTTTTTTAATAATTAGTCTTCACTTAACTATCCTTCAACACATTTTTGCCTAAAATAATTGTACGGTGATATTTTACAAGTTAAAAAAAATCATATATTTTTCATTTTGGATAACATTTTTAGAACCATTTTTGAAAAATGTATAATACAAAATAATTAATCAACAGTAAACTACACTTGATTGAAAGTTGGTGGGGGGGAATATTGTGCTATTGACCCCTATTAAATCTAAATGTCAAGTTTGAACCAAATCCATTATATCATTTTGGATCCGTGGCCAGAGACAGACAGACATGAGAGAAACATAATTATTATAAAACCCACTTTTTAGGATTAGGGTTCACACAAAACGTAAAAATGTGTCATTATCTCGAGATTGTTTTATTCAAGATCTGGGTGACCTGGCGGTCTAGGGGTAAGGTGTCAGACTTCTATGCTGGTGGCCGGGGTTCAATCCTCGGTCCCAGCACAGATTTATCTGATTACCAAACCCTTCCTTCACCTCTGACAAGACATCTTGTGAATGTGGGGAATGCCAGGCCTCCACCGTGGTTCGGATCCCACGTTAAACTGTAGGTCCTCCATTTCATCTCACAATCACCCTACCATTACACATTAGCGTAAGTGCGTACAACCCGAACGGGTAGTAAGACGCGGTGCTAATAATAATAATAATAATAATAATAATATTCAAGATCTGATTATTTTTCTTGATATGAGAAAGTAAAAATAATAATTTTAATACTCGGAATAATAAGATTTTTCATTCAAACTAATTACATAAATATACAGATTTAAATATAAATTCAAAGAAAGAGAAGTCATTACAAAATTAAAAAAAAATGATTCCGTCCAGGATCGAACTGGAGACCTTCTGCGTGTAAAGCAGATGTGATAACCACTACACCACGGAACCATATAAAAGGAGTTAATACTCGTTAGTATGTTAAAATTATTGTATCGCAAATATTCTACTAATAGACTACATGAGAGACTTGTCAGAGACCACCAACGTTGTAAAATTATTAATTAATATTCCTCATCAACTTTCTTAGCCACAATCGTATAAACACCTCACAGCAAGGTCAGTCAATTACTATCGTAAGTTGTCCTCTTGTGACACAGTAATTTATACACAAATACACTTGTAATATGTCTTCATCTACTTACACTACCTTTATTAGTCCCACAACTCGCAAACAAACTCAGCCAGTGGCTTCACTAAAGATTACTGGAGGTCGGATGTGAATTTCATTTATATAAACAGCGTCTTACTACCCATCTAACAAACTCACATTCACACTTATTGAGTAATGTATAATGTTAGAGGAAATGTATCAACACTTGCAGTGAGGTAAAATGAAAACTAATTTTAAATTAATTTTGTAGCAGAGAAATTATGAAAATCTAAAATTTCCTCAATTTATAAGAAAATTAAAATCGCCATCTTATTTATAGTAATAAACAATATCTAGATCTAAAATTTAACAAAAAATTTTATTGCTGATATTGAGAAAATATTTTTTTCTCTCTTTATGCCCTTCAATAATCTACCTTTAATTTAGGGTTGGATATCTAATTCCAAAAATACCTCGAGGGAACCTTATGAAACCCTCAAAAACCAAGTTATAGCCCAATCAGTAAGATAGTTTAGGCTTTTTCCCGACAGAAGAAAATATGAGAACAACTTTTACTTATCGCTCGCTATCTTACTGGTGAAGAAAGTAATGTGGTTGTCAAAAAAATCAAACTCGGGGTTTTAATGAATTTCGACTTTTCATGACACTCAGAATCCGAAAATTTGATTTTCAATTTTCCGTCTGTACTTGTGTCTGTCAGTCTGTCTGTCTATTTGTCTGTACCTCCAACTAGAGCCTTAAACTATTTTGTAGATCGGGTTAAAACTTGATATGTAGGGTTTTCATAGGGTTGCCCTGAGGGGTTTTTGGAATTGGATGTCTAATCCTAGATTTAAGGGTAGTTTATTGAATGATAATTAGGGCTATAACACAATTTTGTCTCGGGTTTGCTAGTGTATATTATTTCGTTCCAAATATATTACGAGCTTTGAGTAAATATTCTCATTTATAAATAATGGAGTGAGCTTTACATTACATGATTACATTAAAGAGTGTAAACTTTCTACTATTTCAGTAAGATATAGCTACAAGGGCTAGCCAAATAATTTACTAGGCTTACACAAAGTAATGTAACTGAAGGAAACTATCTGTAACGTATGCATGGGAAGTAAAATATCAGATACATTTGAGATTCACATTGGTTTCAATTTAACTACTTGACTCTACACTTGAATATTCAGATTGTTTGAGCGATCTGTTTATTAAAATTAAAATTTAATGTAATTAATCCCGGAGGACCAGTTTTAATAACATTTAAACAGAGGTAGGATATGACCGTATAAAAAACCTATTTTGTGGAGCCTGCTTTGAGTGATGTCTTAGGCTGGATGTCCGGGGAAATCTGAGTGCGATGGTCTTGTCTCCGAGTATTATCTTTTAGTAATTAATTCGCGAGAGGAGCTCCCCCAAACACTCGCATTTTATGAGAACATATTAGATATAAAATATAACACACAGATTGAACATTATTAACATATTATATACAACGTAGTCGCGCACTAAATGATAGACACGGAGGATTTGATAAGTTCTTCTTAGGAAAGAGAGCGAGAGAGTATCACCAAGATGTGACCAAGATTGGTTCTTAAAACACAGAGCGAGAGAGTATCACTGAGATGTGACCAAGATTGGTTCTTAAAACACAGAGCGAGAGAGTATCACCGAGATGTAACCAAGATTGGTTCTTAAAACACAGAGCGAGAGAGTATCACCGAGATGTAACCAAGATTGGTTCTTAAAACACAGAGCGAGAGAGTATCACCGAGATGTGACCAAGATTGGTTCTTAAAACACAGAGCGAGAGAGTATCACCGAGATGTAACCAAGATTGGTTCTTAAAACACACTGTTTGTAGAGTACCAATCATCAGATTAACAGGGTTGGCTTTAGGAAGGTGAAAGAGGTTAGGGGTAGCGAAACACGAGACATCTGCTGGAACGCATTGTATAGTGAGAGGAAATAGGTGGGAAGAGTAACCAGTAAACGGTATCTTAACAACGAGAAGTGTTTTAAGTGAAAATAGTGAATAATGGAATATTAAACACAGATAGATCCTTTAACGAAAACACCGAGGTTCTGCTTTTAAATGGTGTTAATCAATAGTTAACTAATGGCGATGATGTATATTTTCTGCTTAGCATGGAGGTGATATAAAGAGGAGTCAGAACTTTTGTTTGTAACCAAAGAAAATTAAACATTGATAAAATCGAGTATATTCATACAGATCTACTTTATGCGTTTTATATAAGTTGTCAAATTTAATTATTTAGTAGTTGTGCCGATAAACAAAAATTCATTCAATTTAGGGAAATGATTGTCAGTCACTCAGTTGTCCGCTGATATACTCCATCCTTATTCTTCACGTGTTAAACTGAGAATACACAGAACTCTATCCTTGTCCATTGTTATTTACGGATGTGAAGTGGGTCTCTTACTCCACACCAAGATAATAAAGTGAGAGTTTTAGAAAAGCAAGTATCGAGAAAGATAATCGATCATAAGAGGGGTGAGCAAACCGTAGAATGGAGAATGTAGCATGATGACTAACCTCATGGTTTGATAGTCCCCTGACATAGGAGTGATAGTCCAGTCGCGTAGCATCATGTGGCGGGTATGGGCTCTGGCAGGCGTGTACACAACACATTAGTGGGGAAACCTGGAGAAACAAGATCTCTTGGTAGGCCGCCGTGACGTCAATGGGAGGATAATGATAACATTGATTTCAGGAGCTTTGGATTTAGGTAAGGGATTGGATGCAATTGTTTAAGATACGGTTTAATGGCGATCTTACGTTCTGTTGGCTACGAACATTGATATATATTTTAAAACATAATTGTAATCACTCCAATAGGTGATCACCTAAATTCTAGGCCTATTATGAGACAGTTACAAGGTTCGGCAGTAATTATTATTCGAGAAAGAACCTGGTATCTGTGCAGTGACAAGAATAAAGTATTTGTATCAAAGATTAATTTAAAATTATATAAATTTATTTCATTTTACTGATTCGCAGTCCTTTAAAGATATATGTAGTGGAAATACAACATGGCGATTCAGCTATTATTGATGAAAAGTCATGTTGTAATCCTTCTAGTTTTCTAATATCTGAAAAATAGTTAATATTTCATACATTTTCAATCCATTCCTTTAAATATTCACCAAAATTTCGAGTACATCATCTGTAGTAGCTGGGCTATATATTTGAATTTTATCTTATTATTTGTCTCATTACTAAAACTCCTCACCCCACCCCCTTCCTTCCTTAGTCACGCTGGGGTGACCTGACGATCTAGGGGTAAGGTGTCAGACTTCTGTGCTGGCGGCCGGGGTTCAATCCTCGGTACCGGCATAGATTTATCTGATTACCAAACCCTTCCTTCACCGCTGATAAGACGTGTATTAATCATATCTTGTGAATTTGGGGAATGCCAGGTCTCCACCGTGGTTCGGATTCCACGTTAAACTGTAGGTCCTCCATTTCATCTCACAATCACCCTACCATTACACATTAGCGTAAGTGCGTATAACCCGAACGGGTAGTAAGACGCGGTGCTAATAATAATAATAATAATAATAATAATAATAATAATAATTCTTAGGTACGCCCTTATCTAGGTAGTAAATTTGGAAACGAATATCCCTACATCACATTAGGAACAAGGCACCCATTTATTTAATATAATATGAGTACTGGAATTAAAAGTGTCCACTTTTTCTAACATTTTTAATAATCTATTTTGATATTTGATCCGCTTATTTATGGTTTATAACGTCAGACCATCCCCCCCCCCTCCCCAACTGTGACCATAAATCTCACAAATATCAAATTGGTAATTTAAATTAAACTGCCCTCTTCTTATCTTTACAATCTACGCCTGTGTTTGAAATTCTGGAATAAACAAAATTGACTTTGTCGCTGCATAAATTATCCTTATTAGTTTTCAAAATATTTATATTATTTATCTAATACTGTTTTCTACACTCTTCGCGTATTTTGGGAATACAGAAAACCCCGAAAGTCAAAGGAGGGGTTGAGCCTTGAAATACTCTTTCCTAATTCGATAGCTCACCCATAATAAAATAAATAAACTACCACGACTAGATCTTACCTAGTTTCATGAAGAAGCCTTTCCACATCTTGTAAAGTTGTAATAGTAAGTTGTTCGGCACAACACCCGAAGCATAAAGCCTCATTAATAGAGTCCTAAAGCCTTACACCTGTAACGGTGTTATTGGCGCTCAATTACTGGCAGTTTCAAACACGGAACCTTAACCAGATTAAACACGAAACATTATCTCAGTGGTCTTAGGTCTGCCTTCTCAGCTGGGGGTCTAGAGCTATATTCCCGCCTTCATCGGGAGACTGGGCGTGTGTCGGTAATATTAGTCTAATATATAATATAACGAGGTAAATGGACTATTCATAGGTAATTTCATTGGGGGTATATATTAATAAAATATTGTAAAAAACACATTATTTCAATCAAGTCAAATAGTGAAAATTGTTTGTCTTAAAATGGTATTTTATCTTATCTCAAAGATTGGAAACATATAGTATAATGTTATTTATATATATTACATATTATTTATATATATATATAATATTATTATATATATATTATTATATATTATATATAATATATTATTATATATTATATATAATATATTATTATATATAATATAAATGGCATATTATATGTTTTATATATATTATATAATAATATAATATGTATTAATATCATTATATAATATGTAAGTCGTAGGGTGGTGGTAAATGACTCATTTTAAAGATCTGAAGCGCATATACCGAAGTAAATGAAAGGTATCCTCTAACATGAACTCAATATCCGAAGTATAGCCCCTACGTTCACCGGTGTAGAAAGCCCTACTTCAGAGCTAGTCTGGACTTGGTCCCAAGTCACAGACAGAATATTTCTATATTTTATAAAAGTCCCCTCTTACAAGAATTCTACTACACAAGCCAAATCCAAGTTTAAATATTATAATATATTGCACTAGTTTGTGTAGTTATTGTTTTTCACTTACCTTTTTAGATAATTTAAATGAGATTTTATAGCAAAAAATTTGTTTGGCCAAAGCTAATAAAATATGTCTTCATTACAACCATAGAATTTACTCCACACGGTGATATAATCAGTTGATGAATATCTGTTTCGAGTATAACGGTGTTAGACGACAAACTTTTTTTATTAAGAGAAAAAACCGTCACTAAAAATCAGGGCAAGCTTGACAGATATTCAACAATTGTTGAGGTCACCACGGGAAAAAAAATTAAACGCTATGTTTATACTGAAAAATACTAGATTTATTTTCAATTAAAAAGTTTTTATATAAAAATTGCAAGAAGATTATCTTTTCTCGCGTTCATTACGTCCGAACCTTAATTTCAACGATCTCATTCAAAGGACAAGAAGGCCAGTTTTCAATTGTCAACTGTAATGTACGTTGATTTTTTCAGGTGTGGTTAGTTATAGATAATTCTAAATCTGAGTCAATTTTAGGGTCATTAGGTACCTCTTTGGTTGGTGGCTAAGGGGTCAGTTGGATTCCAACCTTCAAGGTTATCTATTGAGAGAAAGTGGAAAGAAAATTAAAAAGAAGATCTTGGGTATTTGAAAACTGTTTTCCTTTAAGATGTCGGAGAGCGATAAACGGTAGTATGAATACACCATCGATCCAACACAAATATTTTCTATCAAAGAACGTCATATCATTTTTACTGGCCAGGCTGGGGATTTCTGACGCATGAACACATTCAACAACATGACATCAGTGCGGCGGATTGATTCGAGGAGAACAAAACGGTGTCCAATGAGCTGAATGCCGTCAAGTATCAAATGAAAGCTTGTAGAAGAGAGAGTCAGACATTATTGTGTAATAAAACTTTGTAAAGAATGATTGGTTGATATGGTTCTAGCGTGTCTGATAACTGGGTCTTTACTGAGTTCTGGATCTCATTGTTGTATGACGTGCTAACCAAGTTTGGTCTGGTTAGATGTCTATGGGGAGGTTTGTGTTGTAATCCTGGTTGTCCATTGTGGTGTAAGCTGTTAAACAAGTTTTGTCTGGTTAGCTGTCTTTGAGGGGTTTCGGGCTCGGATCCCAGTTGTATGACCAGGGTATTTTTTCCTGAATGGTTCCTAACTCTCCATATAAGCAAATATCTTCTTCAAATTCTACCTTCCTTTTCCCTTTACCATTTACTTAAATACGAAGGTTTTGTTCTGTGAAATTAACATAGCAAATTATTTAAGCAACTTGAATACATAGATTATGGAAAAGAGAGGCCAGTCTATGACCTTTGACCTCTGCCAGGTTTATAGGGAGCTAACCCATGTTATTTAAGATTTAGTTGGTCTATATTTTACAACACAGAGCTATTTAATGCATATAGATAATTTCTTTGTCATGTGACCCAATATGCAAGAATAGAAGGACAGATAGCATTTAAGTTTATTTTATTTGTACCACGTCTAACTTACACGTCCGAGCTTTCTAAATTTATTAACACTATGGCTAGGGTTAAAGTATAGAATTTAATCAAAAAATAATGGAATTTATTGGAGGGCAAGAGAAAAATTATTTAATTAAAAACAAACCTCATAAATACTCCTGACCAAGATTCGAACCAGAATTGTCTGCCTCTGGCAATACAGTCTAGTTTGAGGTATTTTTCTAAGACCATGCGACCACTGTATCTAGGTAAATATGAGAGGATCACAGTCAATCATCGGTAGCCAGCCAGTACCTGTCAATGACCGCATGAGAGAGCAGAGCAGTAGCGGCAGTTGAACTCAAGAGTCTTGTTTGACAAGAAAGCCCCACTGTGGATAGCACTGAGCCCACTACCAATGTATCGCCCAGAGTGTACTCTGATATACATTAGCAAACAAAATACAAACCTACACAATCCGGAACAGCCAGCTCCATGTTGTAGGCAGAGGGGATTGCAAGCAGATTACTGTGAAGTAATCTCAGTAATCCCCTGGGCTAGCGGTCGGGGACATTCTCCGGAGTCTGGAAGAGCAGATATCTGTAACGAATGAGCAAACCATCCCTCTAATCTAGAGTCACAAGACGGATACTAGCCCAAACTTGATACTATATATCTAATCTTAGCAATAAAGCAAGGAGACGGAATTGGATCGATATATCCTTGGCGGTGAAATTATGACGCTAAAACAGTCCAATTCTCATAGGACTTCATTTTTATAAAACAAAAATATGATATGTTTGAAATATTAATTGATAGCATTTTATTAAATTATTATATTGATATTTATATTGGGTGATGAATAGAAAATTTTATAATATTTTCCTTATTGACTCCTTATGTGCTAAGATATTATCTCCTGATTTAACAAGCTTGGGTTTTCCCTTTACTTTTATATTGTTGACGGGTCTATGTATCGTCGTCCTAAAATCTTAGCTTTGGTAGACATGTTTCAACCCCTCTTCCGAGTATTATGTCCGACACCAAGCACTTCCATCTAACTGTTCTTGCGGGGTTGTTTTTTTCTTTATTTCTCTTAAAAGCTGATGAAATATGGTGTAATTTCACGAGAGTGCAAGATTATAGATGCTTTCTTGTTAGACTATAACCAATGAAAATTGATCTTCCGGCTTCAATTGGCCTGCAGCCCCACTGTAGATAAGGTCCACGGTGCGCTAACATCCAAAAATCAAATTTAACCTTTAAGTAAGGAGGTGGGGTGCTAACAACACGTTTGACGCTCACAGGTAGGTGGCAGTGGTGGTCAATGGACTAGTAGGACTAGACTAGTCCCCAGAAATCTTTAGTTTATCTATTTCAAGTTAAATATCCACGGGAATTAAATGCATGAAATAACATTTATCTGAGTCTTAATTTGTGTCAAAATACTCAACGATATGTTCACTATTTGTGCGTTCCACCCCTCCCCCTCCCCTTCTTTCAGCGACAATACACTCACATAAGAAGCTGTCACAATACTCAATGATATTGGCGCGCCCCCCTTCCCCTCCACTAACTAGCATCGGAAGTGCTCGAGTCTTATCGGCTCTTACCGGGGAGAGGACTAGTTGAAGCCAGCCTAGTCCGTCTGTATAATAAGATATATGCTAACACTTGGCGTTCTGTCACAGGTAAATGTAATTTTGGTTTGCTTCTTTTAAGTGGTATTGTTGTGGTTGTTAAGCTTGTTTAATTATTCTCATTGATGAAAGCGATCTTGTGAAGTGTTAAAGTGTTCGATTGTCAATTTAATTTGACAGTGTTTGAAAGTGTGAACTATGGAAGGAGACTCGGATTTGGAAACTGTTCCCTCACAAGCTTGGTGAAGGGACCTGAGACAAGTAGCAGGGTTAGTGAAGTTAGTTCAGTGGGATGTAGCAGTGCCGATCACCTTTCTCATTGCTGTGCTCTCGACCGATTATTCGCAGTTTCGTTTGGAGCCCTCACTTTTGAAGAAAAGCAGCAAGTAATAATGAAAGGTAGGCCAAATCCAGACATTTCTGCTAAAACAAAAATTAAAGACTACACACGTCATTTCAAAACAGAATATTATACTTCTTAAAAATGGTTAACTGCATGCAAATCAAGAAACAGGCTGTATTGTTGGCCTTGTGTGTTGTGCGAAACAAATCAGGGAG
Source organism: Timema shepardi (assembly GCA_902151425.1). Lineage (NCBI taxonomy): Eukaryota > Metazoa > Arthropoda > Insecta > Phasmatodea > Timematidae > Timema > Timema shepardi. The sequence continues at coordinate 129,567 of CABFVX010000836.1, forward strand.
TGTGGAATAATAACGGGCTTTGTGATATCAGCAATTTTCACAAAGCCAAGATGCGACATGAAAAGACTAACTCACACCTATCCACAACAACTAAATTAAAAACTTTCGGGAAAAACAGAATAGATTTTCAACTGAGTGATCAAAAAGGCTAGATGTTTTAAAACATAATGCAACGGTTGGTTTAAACCAGGAATTCATAAAACGATTATTTTTTATTTATTTATTTTTATTTATTTAGCCCCGCATCTTACTACCCAATGATTAATCGATGTGTGCTGTTTTTTGGCTAAACAAAATCTGCCATTCAGACGTCACGACGAAAGGAAAGATTCCCTTAACAGGGGAAACTACATTGAACTAATGCAGTTACTTTCTAAATACGATAGTAAATTGGATTTTCATCTTCAGAGTAGGGGGCGTTTGAAGGAACCTCCAACAAAATTCAAAACGGTATCATTGAATGTGCTGGTGATGTAATTTTTGATAAGATTATGTCAGAAATAAATTATGCATTTTTCTAGAAACAATGTTGGAAGAAACTACGGACATTGCAAAGCTCTCTTAACTTTAGAAAGTCCCTAAATATGGGAAGGATGGTAATATTTATGAAAGATTTATTGGTTTTTCAGATGTCAGCAGTGATCGCACTGCAATTTTTTTTAAGTGAGTATGTTTTTTGAATTCTTTCTCATTTTAATTGTGAGCAAAAACTTGCAGCACAAGCGTATTATGACGCCGCTGCATTTTCTGGATTTAAATGGTGTACAAACGCTTGTGAAAAAGAGGTGCCCAGGTGCACTATACATCCACTGTTATGCTCACAAACTCAATCTAGTTCTTTATCAGTCTGTGAATCATATATCAGACATTGAGTGGCATCCCAAATTTATTTTCACATTAATCGAAACGAATTAACGCTCTTAATCATTCTGAGCTACTAAGCGGTTTCCAACAGTTGCCAGTTCAAGGTGGAATTACAATTCCAGAATTGTGAACATGGTGAAGGAAATTAAAACAGGACTTATACAGTTTTTATAGAATATTGCTGAAAATCCAGATAGTTGGGATACTGATGCTTTCGTGACTGCTAAAGGGTATACATCATAATTGAGAAATATCAATTTCTCCCTTCTACTGAAGGTTTTCAGCAACACATTTTTTATCCCTCCGACAAATAATTAAAAATTCTTCAAACCCCAAACTTTCGATGTTAAATACTGCAATGATAAAGTAAAAGAGACGACTCTTCTCACCTCAAAGATTCTGGAAACAACCTCGAAGAGACGTATAGAAAATTATAAGATGCTGACAACGTGGAAGCTCCTAAGAAGAGACGCAGAGAAGATGGCTCAATGAATCCCAGAAATAAATATGTGCGTCTTTATAATGAAATTATTGACACCATGGTTGGACAAATGAAGCTGAGGTTTCAAGATCTTAATGAGCTGCTAGATTCAAAAAAATTTCAGAGCTTCTAATATCGATTTCCTGACAGTTTATTTTTGTCAATCTAGTCAAGCTATGGAAGTCTTTTCAATTTTGGCAGTTTTTGGAGTGAACTAGTTTACAGACTATCAGATCTTTCTGACACGACTGTGACTGAAATTATGAAGTTCTTGGAGGAAACAGACTTAGCGAAAGAAGCGTTCCAAGAAACATATAAATGATGCTGTTTGGTATCAACAATACCAGTGAGCACATCCACTGTTGTTTGAAACGTATTAAGACGACTGTGCGTAATACCCAGTGGAGGTTTGGTGGGCACATCCCCCAATTACCGGAGACTAGAAAAAATTATAAATATTAAACAACAATAGAAACTTTCTAAAGTGTTTCTATGGCAATATAACGCTTTAACAGCCGAAGGCTAGGAAACATTATAAATATCAAACACCAATAGAATCTTTCTAAAGTGTTTCTATGGCAATATAACGCCTTAACAGCCGAAGGCTAGGAAAAATTCTAAGTATTAAACACCTTTAGAAGCTCTCTGAAGTACTTTTTATAGTAACACAGCCCCTTAATTTGTACTTGTACCTTAATTTTGATATGGTTTAAACCATAAATAAAGCCATATATATTTTGTTCATAAAACTTCGGATGGTTGGGGGGGGGGTTGGA
>CABFVX010000836.1:131694-152662 GCA_902151425.1 Timema shepardi
GCCCCCCCCCCCCAGAAACCATGATTATGGCCTTGAACATTTGAATATTGTTGTTAACTTCATTTTAATTTTTTAGCTCATTTTTTCTTTTCATATTTCTTTCGGTGTCTTCCTTTCATCATAATTGTTTCAATTGACTTGAATTAATAAGTTTTTAAAACTCATAGCAGTTGAAAGGGGTGGGGGGAGCTCATTCGACGAAGTCATTTTGCTGCACTCTACAAACAAAATACCAACTTATGTAGTGTTTGTTTGTAATTTATAATAACAATTTAGGAAATAAATTATAAATATTATAAAATTGAACTTTGTTATAAGAAGAAGCTTAACAAATTAAATAGTCACGTGTATATAAAATAATTATTTATTTTGTAAAAAGACAAGTAACTATACTATGGGATCCTATTTTTGTAAATCATTAGCCTGTTCATTTTACAAATAAGAACATGACGTGTTGTGTGCGAGAAATATATATCTATAGTATCTTCAAATACATAGGTTATTTTGTGTTTTAGAATAGCTACTGATAAAACAATATTAAAATATGGGGTATTGAATTTTAAAGAGGCAAAGTGTTGTTTACAATTTAATGATGAATATTTAACTATAGGAAGCAAAATTAAATAAATTTCATTTCCAACAATATTGTAATTAATGCTTGCCAACATAATGATCCAACGTTGCATGAAACAGTTAACAAAACGTGCAATACAAGCTACGGTTTTCTACACATGTTCTGTTTCATCCAACTTGTCAGTCGTTTTTGCGAAAAAAATATTTGTACGCTTATTACTATCATCTGCACACTGCATATATTTCCAGTTTCCATTACACTTATTTTCTTAAAAAGTATTTTGTAAACCGATGTGTTTGGTTAGGAATGTTAGCATTTATATGCATTATTGGAATGAGCTACTGATACCATTCCAAACCTATTTATTTGCACATTTCATGCATTAAAAGATCCATAAGTAAAACATTTGTCTCGTCATATTTCGAATTTATTAAGTATTTTACAAATTTTATGAATATTACATTCAAAGTTTTTTATTTTATTTATAATTAATAATAGCATTTTAAATTCGTGCTATTTATTTAGTACTTATTTTCATACTTTAGTATTGTTGTCTCACAACTCTTTCATTTTTGTAAAAAAAAAAAAAGACACTTGAAACATTAAAAGATGGAAAGGACATATATAATTTGTGGAAAATACTAGACTGAAATTAATTTTATTACAATGAGATAAATATGTATGCTAGAACATTCCCTGATCACTTCTTGTGTAGTAAAAAGGAGTCTATCCTACAAAATGATGCTAAAGACGAGTAAAAATATCACACTAGAAAAAATGAAAAATTCTTTGTTTTACATTGTTAGGGAAAATTATGAAAATGTTCAGAATTATTATTTAATCCCTATGAAAGTTTTGGTTTCAATGTAAAATGTTTTGTAACAATCACTGTTCATTAAATTGTCAGAAACAACCAAATATTCCACTTTTAAATGTTAGGCCCTTTATACTACGTGCACATTTTAATTTATATAAGTATTATTTCGGACCACACCAGGTCTTTTTAAAATCCAATATTGACAGTACCATCTGCATGGTGGAATTTCACACATATTTTTAAATACTTCAGACACCACATTGGTCTATATTGGGACTTTAATTTGCATGTAAATTCTGACTATACTTATCAGGCTTTGTTTTTATTAAATACGATTAGCATTTCTAAGGATTGAACAACCGACAAACGGACACCATTTGTCATTTTTAATTTCATTCAATGGAATACATTTTTTGAAGAACATATTTTTATTTATAAAACTTACTTGAAAAGGAAATATTGTACCTGACTTAGGTGGATAAATACAATTTTGACTGAAACATAATTTACAAAAATAAATATGTAGGCTTACTTAAGATTTTTTTTGCTGGTTCACTTGTGGCACAGAGTTCATAACTTCAACTAGGTACTATGCATACGATATTTACAATATGAAAGACAATGTGAAACTACTTACGAACAGAAACAGCAAATGCCCTTTCCAAAAACAATACCCACAATAGAGGATACAAAAGAGGTGGAAGATTAATATCTGTAAAATATTTGTGTAGAAGTCATTGTATTGTTATGGAAATCGTCGTATCTGTTGTGAAGCAGATTCTTGGAAAACCCCAATATTATACACATACAGGCACGTAGTAGCATCTGGACTATACAGGCACGTAGTAGGATCTAAACTAGACTGACATGTAGTAGGATCTAGACTAGACAGACACGTAGTAGCATCTAGATTATACATGTACGTGGTAGGATCTACACTAGACAGACATGTAGTAGGATCTAAACTAGACAGACACGTAGTAGCATCTGGACTATACAGGCACGTAGTAGGATCTAAACTAGACAGACATGTAGTAGGAACTAGACTATACAGACATGTAGTAAGACCCAGACTATACAAACATGTAGTAAGACCCAGACTATACAGACATGTAGTAGGACCCAGACTATACAGACATGTAGTAGGACCCAGACTATACAGGAATGTATTAGGACCCAGACTATACAGACACGTAGTAGGACCCAGACTATACAGACATGTAGTTGGACCCAGACTATACAGACATGTAGTTGGACCCAGACTATACAGATACGTAGTAGGACCCAGACTATAAAGATATGTAGTAGGACCCAGATTATATAGACATGTAGTAAGACCCAGACTATACAGACATGTAGTAAGACCCAGACTATACAGACATGTAGTAAGACCCAGACTATACAGACATGTAGTAAGACCCAGACTATACAGACATGTAGTAAGACCCAGACTATACAGACATGTAGTAAGACCCAGACTATACAGACATGTAGTAGGACCCAGACTATACAGACATGTAGTAAGACCCAGACTATACAGATACGTAGTAGGATCCAGATTATACAGATACGTAGTAGGACCTATACTATACAGACACGTAGAAGGACCCAGACTATACAGACACGTAGAAAGACCCAGACTATACATACATGTAGTTGGACCCAGACTATACAGACATGTATTAGGACTATACAGACACGTAGAAAGACCCGGACTAATACAGACACGTAGTAGGACCCAGACTATACAGACACGTAGTAGGACCCAGACTATACATACATGTAGTTGGACCCAGACTATACAGACATGTAGTAAGACCCAGACTATACAGATACGTAGTAGGATCCAGATTATACAGATACGTAGAAGGACCCAGACTATACAGACACGTAGAAGGACCCAGACTATACAGACACGTAGACAGACCCAGACTATACAGGCATGTAGTAGGACCCAGACTATACATACATGTAGTTGGACCCAGACTATACAGACATGTATTAGGACTATACAGACACGTACAAAGACCCGGACTATACAGACACGTAGTAGGACCCAGACTATACAGACACGTAGTAGGACCCAGACTATACAGACACGTAGTAGGACCCAGACTATACAGACACGTAGTAGGATCTGTGTTCGTTCAGACTAAAGTAGAGATCCTTTTGGAGAACGATAGGAAGAACTAAGAAGTAGGGTTCTAGGGTGCAGGCGGAACTCTTTAACTTGTGTTCTATCAACCGGAAAGCTCGTAATACTCTTTCGTATCAACCGGAACGGCGTTCCAGTGCATTCGAACACTGCATATATATTAATTTATTTTAGGCACGACCCAAGTCAAATTATATATTTTCTCTGCATTATACGATAACTAGCCACTGCTTTGTTTGCAGAATGAACACACATTTGTAGCAATTTTCTTCAAGACTGACTATATCTGACTGTTAGGAAAATATAAGATATTTTTCAGGTATTCATGCATCAAGTGTTCTGAATCTGTTAATTTAATGATATTATCAATTAATAGAAAATAATACTAATTACACAGTAAAAAGTTACCAATATTGACACAAAAGATATATTTACATTTTATAAAAGGTGATCCAAGTGTTGATTTATAAGAAAATTAAGGTAAAGTAAAGCCTGGGTCACAACCAAAGATATTAATCTCTAAATCCCGTTTACCATTTTTATTATTATTGTTATTTAGAGTAATTTGTGAAAATTAGTTTTCAGCAATTTTTATTTCTTGTCTGATTGGCCTCAAATTATTGTACAGTAAATAGATTTAATTTGTGATTTGTCCAGGAATGTTATTCTGAAGAATTTCGAAGGGCTAAGGCTATTTCAATTACTCTATCTATTACACCCCGTTGACAACTATGTGTCGAGATACTTGCGGAATGTCAACATAAGTTAAGAATTCATAACATGTTGAAAACACGTTGATTCTAGTCCTCACCTAAATAAACGTTGAATTGCAATTATTGTAGAAAACGGTATTGGGATTCCAATGTAACGGGCGTGGGACTAAATTTGTAAGTCATCAATATATAAACATGATTTGACTTTAAATTACTGAAAAATTGTGTTTAACAATTCCAAATCATTAGTTGCATTTGTATATATTAATAAAATGAAGAATTGTCTGTCAATAGCTTTGCGCGATATATATTGCACTCAGAGGTCTGATAAAATCAATGAAAGATTAGAGCCCGGAGTATGATAATACGTGATCTTTTTTATTTTTTATACATTACTTATATCACGTGTAAATCAATTATTTTCTCGATAAAATGGTGGCAGAAAGGTTTTTATAGGTCATTGTTTGGTCATTTTTTGTCATTCACTTCACATCCATTAGGCCTACTGTTTCCATCCTTTACCCTGAGTCAGGTTTTATTCAAGACATATTTCCCCCTACTGGTATGATAGGACAGTTGTAGCTTCATTAATTTTGCCTTATAATCAAACTCAAGACTAGGACAGGCACAACATCCAGTCCATGAACGTAATAGTATCACTGTGAAAAGGTAAACACACATTTCACCAATTATACATTATTAGGTCTACTGGGAATCGAGCCCGGGACCGCTATCAAAGTAGGCAGACACGATACCGATTAGGCTAAAATGTCGGGATTGTCACTCTGGACTAATAGGTCATCATTTCTTAGTTTGCTTCCTTTTTGTTATTTCAGGCATTTGTGAGTTCTCCTTATACCATTTTTATTTTACGTATTTATGTGGACTAAGTACATTCATAAATACTCAATCATAGTTTTTTAATCACCCAGTTTCCGCAACGAGAGTAGGCTGTATTATATACAAATAGCTTAATATACTCTTTGCCTGTGTGGTTGTAAAATTTACATTCCTCGTGAGGTTGGAGAGGGTTGCGTTGGGAGGGAGTAGCTAATACTTCTGAAGAATATATTTTTATATAAATGTTATATTAAACAGAATCCCAGAGTTTAGTTACTAAAGGCTTTTTATTGCCAAGATGAATGTTTTGTTTACATATGTAAAGTGAGTGTTTGATTTAGTTGTATACATTAATTACGAATGTTTGTTTATATTTTAGGTAACTGATTTAAAGTAAAGTTCTAGAATCTTAAGTTTATTTTTTCACTCATAAACGTATGGGCCCTGCTAATAACTAAATTATAGCTATTTAAATGTTTTAGCACATCTATATATTTTAAAACTTACCTTTAGTTATTGGTTATTAAGGGTTGAGGGTGGTAGTTATTGGTTAATTATCATTAATGATAATTTAAAAATCAAGGTTATTAATAGAATAATCCGAGGTATAATATGAGTTAAGTAGTTTAAATGAAGTGCATTAGCGTGGAAAGAGAATGGGGAAGCAAAAGTGGCAAATTGCTTGTGGACATTTGGTGATGAATTGAACCTAGATATCACCTTCACCAGAAGTCCAGTATATTGCGATACAAACGTCATAAACCACGTGACCAGTGGTGTGGTTGGGTTACCTTTCCATCCATATCGGTTGTTGGTCCTTCGTTAAAATCGAGATAATGATAGATTAGTAATTAACTTAACTCTGCTGTAAACATTTTTAATTCAAAGGGATTTTGAATTTTGATTGGTTTATATTAGTGGAACAGCTTGATTATATATTAATTACATTAGACACAAAGACAATATTAAGATTAAAACAGTTTATTTTTTTTGTATTACAAATGGTAATTTATAAGAAAATGTAAATAAAATATTAGCACTCCTTAGCCAAAATAATATATTTTAATTAAATAAAAGTTTTGAGATCTAAAATTAAAGTGGTAAATGACGTATATTTATGTGTTTAAAGCTATTTAGTAAGAATATATTATTAGTATCACGTCTTACTACGTGCCAAACGTAATTGTATTAATCTACACTAATGGGGTACATAAACTACAAGTAAAGTAACAATGAGAGAAAACACCCTCTTTGCTTGGAGAGAGGGTGTGAAAACACTTAGTAAAAATACCATCAGAATTTGTACCCAGATCTTGATATCACAGGAAAATCGGAGAATAGTCGTTTAGTGTTTAGATATTGTGTCCAGCAATGTATGTATTTCATGTGGCAAACTTACTCATATGGTAGGATACAAAACATTTATTAGTTCAAGCTAATGGCATAAATTAAAGAAAGTGCTTCAGTTATTTGTATTTAGCTATAGAAGAATTTTTATATAATAAAATTGTGTACAAATATTAATCTTTTTCTGATACTCGAGAAAAGTATATTGTACGTAATGGTTCTCTTAACGTCATTTATATTGAAAGGAAACTATTTAGAGGAAGGTTTTATATTACCTATCTTTACATTTTTTGGATTGTACTATTTTAGAGCAAATTGGTGTTTAATGACTGTCTATTTATAATGTTTGAAGCTATTTATGTAGATCGTTCATAACCCAATCAAACTAAAATAACAATAGAAACCCCGTCAAAAGAGGGAAATTTAATTAAATTTAATCTGTGTGACCTAAAATCCAGGATTAAATTTCAACCAATAAAAAAAACAATACCACTAACGCAAATTCATTGAACATTATTTTAATTATATTTATCAAACACATTACATACTCATCACAATTTATTATATATATGTATGAATAATGTATAACATTTAGTGAAAAATTGAATTTATGGAGCACAAATAAATGTATTCTATAGTTATAGTAAAGATATTACAACATTCTAATATAAACATTAAAACTTTGTGAAGTGTTTAGACCCCATTAAAATATCAACACGTTCAAATATAGCGGAATAAAATGAAGCATACAAAAACTACCTGTCAGAATTTACAGTTTAAGAAAAAATCTTAGTGTTTATTCCATCAGTTAAAGTGTCAACTAAACAAATTAAGGCAACTTAATCTTTTTCAAAAATAGTTTTTACCTTAACTCATTAAAAATGTATATGAATCTGAGTGAAAAACAAATGACCTTTTAAGTGATGCTACCCGTGAAAATATGTTTCAATAAATGTTTGCCGACTATCATTGGCATACCTAATGGAAAAATACCAATGGAAAGAAAACGAGGATGACTGAGTAGAACTAGTCCATGATAAGGCTGGAATGTAATGAAGTTAATTGGATAGAACTAGCTCAATGTGGGATTGAATGTAATGAAGTTGACTGGATAGAACTAGCTCAATATAGGATTGAATGTAATAAAGTTGACTGGATAGAACTAGCTCAATATAGGATTGAATGTAATGAAGTTGACTGGATAGAACTAGCTCAATATAGGATTGAATATATTGAAGTTGACTGTATAGAACTAGCTCAATATAGGTTTGAATGTAATGAAGTTGACTGGATATAACTAGCTCAATATAGGTTTGAATGTAATGAAGTTGACTGGATAGAGCTAGCTCAATATAGGATTGAATGTAAAGAAGTTGACTGGATAGAACTAGCTCAATGTAGGATTGAATGTAATAAAGTTGACTGGCTAGAACTAGCTCAATATAGGATTGAATGTAATAAAGTTGACTGGCTAGAACTAGCTCAATATAGGATTGAATGTAATGAAGTTGACTGGATAGAACTGGCTCAATATAGGATTGAATGTAATAAAGTTGACTGGATAGAACTAGCTCAATATAGGATTGAATGTAATGAAGTTGACTGGATAGAAACTAGCTCAATATAGGATTGAATGTAATGAAGTTGACTGGATATAACTAGCTCAATATAGGATTGAATGTAATGAAGTTGATTGGATAGAACTAGCTCAATATAGGATTGAATGTAATGAAGGGTGTACTGGATAGAACTAGCTCAATATAGGATTGAATGTAATAAAGTTGACTTGATATAACTAGCTCAATATAGGATTGAATGTAATGAAGTTGACTGGATAGAACTAGCTCAATGTAGTATTGAATGTAATGAAGTTGACTGGATAGAACTAGCTCAATATAGGATTGAATGTAATGTAGTTGAATGGATAGAACTAGCTCAATATAGGATTGAATGTAATGAAGTTGACTGGATAGAACTAGCTCAATATAGGATTGAATGTAATGAAGTTGACTGGATAGAACTATCTCAATATAGGATTGAATGTAATGAAGTTGACTGGATAGAACTAGCTCAATATAGGATTGAATGTAATGAAGTTGACTGGATAGAACTATCTCAATACAGGATTGGATGTAATGAAGTTGACTGGATAGAACTAGCTCAATATAGGATTGAATGTAATGAAGTTGAATGGATAGAACTAGCTCAATATAGGATTGATTGTAATGAAGTTGATTGGATAGAACTAGTTCAATATAGTATTGAATGTAATGAAATTGGCTGGATAGAACTAGCTCAATATAGGATTGAATGTAATGAAGTTGACTGGATAGAACTAGCTCAATATATGATTGAATGTAATGCAGTTTACTGGATATAACTAGCTCAATATAGGGATAGTTTGTGTAGTTAGGTTGACTGGATAGAACTAGGCCAAGATAGGGATAGGTGACGTACTATTTTAAGTGCAGAAATTAAGTTTCAAATGTAAAATGCAATAGGGTGATGCTCATAAATTTCAGTTAAAGTGTTAAATTTAACTTAAAATATAGAGGCCAGTTCTTATATCTAAATATAGTGTACATTTATATTTAAAACATTCAGCTCACACACTTCAAATTGTAATCATATATAAACGCGTTAATTCAAACTGATTAAACTGACTAAAAGGACGTCACCGAGCGCCCATCTTTGGCGTACGCTTGTAATTAGAATATATTTGTATATTTAGGTATTTAAGTGGGTACGTGGTATTAATGTATACATAATTTAGTTTGGTTTGCTAATGATATGGAGGTCGGGGATGAAATCATGGCAGGGTTTGTTGAGTTTGATTTTAGTTAAATGATCTATCAAGCGCTCCGTACACAAATGCAGGAAAATTTATCTTAAAGCCTATCTTCTCCATTTTAAATTAGCGTAGCTAGTCATGATTACCTAACACTCCCTCTCATTCCAGTTTGACCTTTGACCCCAACGTGTAGAGAGTGTGTATTGTGATTACTACATTATGTTGTTGTCGCTCTCTGATTGGTTTTTACGTAATTTTGTGTCACTCTCGGATTGGTTTTTACATAATGTTGTGTCGTTCTCTGATTGGTTTTTCACCTCCCACTAACCCCCTTTCAGTGTTTTATTCTTGTCCAAACTTGTTTTTTTTATGTCCAGTTAGGACTCGGATGGGCGTAGGCGTTCTTTATTAGTGTGGGGGGACTTTATTGTAGTAGGATTGGGATGGAGAGTTGGAGTTTTTTATTTATTTATTGGCGTGCAGTCCATGGCGTTGGGCGTGGCACTTGCACGGGGCACGAAAATCTCCTGATGTCAGCGTAGCAAAGAGTGTGAGAGGTGGTTCCTCCTTCTTGAGACACCTTTCACTTTCCCATCACTACCCCCTCCCTAGAGGTATGTGTCGCATCACCCTTACCCACTCACTATGTGGTAATGGGTTTTTCCGGTGTTGCAACCCCTTATGTGGTAATGATTTTTTTTTCCTGATTACTCATACCTTGTGACAGTTTGGCGAGTCAACAAGACAAGTCGGGACAAGAATAGATCATGACATTGAATTATGTCGCAATGGGTTTTCCCTGATTACTGGCGCCAGTTTGTCGGCTCGACAAGACAGGAATAGATCATGACCTTGAAACCATGAGCTAGGTCATTGACTCTCGAAAACCTTGCTTGGGCAATGGATTCTCCCAATCACGTCATTGCACTGTTGCAACACTGATGACTGGTGCCAGTTTAGTGGGTCGACCAGACAAGCTTAGACAGAAATAGGACACGACCTTGAGTTATTTTGCAATGGTTTTTTTCCCAGATGACTGGCTCCAGTTTGGCAAATCGACAAGAAGAGTCGAGACAAGAATATATCGTGACCTTGAAACCGTGAGAGAGTACAAGAGGTCATTGACCCTGTTCATATTTGGTGACAGTTTGAAGGATAGACAAGTTTAGACTTGTATCTACGTGTAAGTGGACAGAAAGGTATTGTGTTAATAAAACACAATATTATAAAACACATATTTACTAAACATTAAAGGTTTTACAGATATATTAAAGTTTCAAAGACATCATACATAATATTTATTATACACTTTTACAGGAATACCAAATATATTCGTTCATTCATTTTACTACAGTGTCTCTTAAATTTGTTAGTAAAATTGTTTTAGTTCACAATCCAGCATGTAATAGTCCACACCGACAACTTGACGTGTATAGTAGGTAGCACTGATAAGATCCAGGTTTCGGATTTGCGTTTCCACCTTAGGCTGCTTGAGATCGATGACACCCGCTGATTCTGCTAGCGTGTCGCATATATACACGACGAGTGTGTCGATCAAATCGTTTCAATAGCATGCAACTTGTATCGACCACATATCCCGGTGGTCGACGACGACGTGGATGAAGTCCCACCTATCACAAAGAAGCGCCCAGTTAGGTACTATACAGAAGAACCATTTAGTCCAGCGTCTTATTTCTCGCTGATGAAGACCATACGGTCACCGCACATGCGTCTCAGAAAGATTTAATGATTAGACAGACTAATCTTCTGAGGAGGTTGCGTGTTGCTGAAAAACTTTGATATGACTGACTTGTAGTTGCCCAGTTCTTTCCACTATGTACAGTTAAACACCACACCGTTTCCTCCGAATTTTTCTATTTGAACATAGGGCGTAAAATCTTTCTTGACACTATTGCTGACGATGACTCTCTTGGTGTTAACTTCAAACAGTGGAAGCAAAGTGTTGAAAATACTGGTGATGGCGAGCCACTTCAACGGATTTGCTTAGTGGGCGCAAATGTCTTGACCTTTCATGATGTTTGATAACTTTGACTACTGTTATGAATAAGGCAGGCACGCTGTCGGGACGCCCCTTTTTTAGAAGCACCCTGATTGGACGCAGCCTCTTGAGGGGCGGTAAAATCCTAAGGTCTTGAAAAATGTGTTGTAATATCTCACCACCTTAGCGTCATTGTCTGTATGATTGGTGAGCGAGGGTTAGGAAAGTATTCATCGGAATATACTGAGTGTGATAGAGAAGATACATGAGACAGTAATAGCCGCAAAAGTCTGAGGCGATGTTTTGAAGTGTAGCGTAGTATGAGACGTGTATGAAGTGTTTTTGCGTATAAATGACAGATGTAACTTTATACGGGGTGGAAAACCATAACTGTCAAAATATTCTCCGACGTCGTTCTTGTCAATAAAGACGGCAACCCAATGCGTCCCAATCTATGTGTGTGGATCAGTGTAGATGATGAGAGCAGAAAGTTGAGCTATTCTTGCGAGTAGTTGATCAGCAGGGAAAAAACCCGACCATAAAGAACGGAACCATGGGTTATCTTTAATTGCACGTCTTATGGTGTGCGTGTCCATCTTCAATAATACAATCTAAAAGTCCCCTAATGATGGAGGCTAAAGAGAAATTCCATACAGAACTATGTGCCATGCACATGGTATGGCCCAATTTAAGGGTTTTAAAAGATGAACAACCTCTGTCGTACATATCTACGACGGGTGTAGACGTGTATTTGACTAGAAACCTTTTATTTTCTTCCCCCTTGACTTAGACGGTTTTTGCACGTGTTGTGGAACGGGAGATGATGGTTTTTACCAGGCTGTAATCCTCATCACTGCTATCCCAGGGAATACAGTGATTTTGTTGACGCTATAGTCGGCTTGCTTTTTAGAGGTGGCTGAAAGTACCTCGATAACGTATGGGGTTTTTAACACCCTATGTTGAAGTAATGTACCACGTACAGATAAAACACTCAGTTCCTTGACGATAAACTATTTGCTTTTGTCGATGAAGCTATGGAAATACATAATGACGTCCATGATTTAAATAACGAGTGTAAGTTGTGGGAAGCCATTTATATTAACTGCCATAATCGGTCACGACGTTTCTGTCTCTGTCGATGGTGATGATGTTGGCAAACTCCCCGTACACGATACAGTCGATGGTTTCGGTGAGAGCTCTGGAGAAGCTCACTTCGATGCTCACGGAGTCATGCCTCATCAAATTCCAATGCGATGTCATGTGGGCGGACAGATTAGGTGTGAGTTCGAAGGCCATGATATGATATCCCTTAGGGAAAGCTTCCCGTGTGATGTCGCTACCTTCGTTCATGAAATGTATACCCGTTCAAGAAAATAGTGTGTTGTAGGATATGACATAGTTGCCGTTTGAAAAATAGGGCTGTAGCGGTTTTTATGGCACTATTTCCCCGTTCACGTACAGCGAGAAATGGTTCATGACGTAGGGTTGGAAGTTGAACGGGTTTTTGGTGGCGTCTCCGTTGAACGCAGCTTTTGATACAAATCCCACGATACATCGTTTGGATAACTGATTGGTGAATACGTTTTCAAGTGATTTACTTTTCAAGAGAGTCGTACCGTTATTGAGAAGCATTGCTAAAGCAATTGGAAAACAGACGTTTCATACGAGTATCGACGTTATCTCCGACGTTGTCAATTAGCGTCGTCCTTTAAAAGAGACTCTACGGCAGCGTGTCGGTGAGGCTGGAACAAACCTGAAACGCAAGATGGAGCAGAAGATCAACACACTGATGACCGGCTCAGGCTCTAAAGGGCGTCGTAATAATTACTGACATCAGTCTTCTGTCGTTGTTTGACGTTAAAAGGCCATGAAAGAAGCGGTAGATATTTTCATTAGAAATGTTGTTTCTACATCCCTAATCCTGTGAGTGTGCCAGCAGATAACTCGATCTCTTTTCAGTCCCACCCACGCAAACCAGTCTTGAAAGTGGTCAATGGCTCCAGTACAAACCTGTCTCTTCCCTCACCGATGATTCACCCATCAAATTTACCGTTAGCGGACAAGGCGAGTTCTATATCAATCTTTCACAGACTGTGCTCTATCTCAGGACGACCATCATGAAACCAGACGGTGGTACTTTCACAGAGGTGGATCAAATCACTCTCGTCAACAACTGGTTGAATACTCTATATCTGCCTCTCTCTCATTCTGGCAAAAATATCCAGAGGGTGTTAGAGGGTTCAAATCCTCCCTTGATTTCAGTTGTCGATGACGTGCAAATGTGGGTATTCATCTTGTCCTGTGACGTAAGGTGGTAGAGGTTCAAATCCTTTAGAAGGCAACAAACGCAAATTATTTCACATTTCAAACCCTGGAAAATGCTGTCACACATTTGCCTGGTCTAAATAAAGTCTTATCTCACGCTTGCCTGAAGAGATTAGTCTTATTTCCTGTCGTGTGTGTGTACCAAGGCCGATTTCCTCCCTCATCACCATGGCTTATTCCCCTGACATATAGTAAGACGCAGTTCTATATACCGATAAGCTTAACTTCGTGGTTATTAGCAGGGAGGAAGGGGGGAGGGATTAAATTCAGGTCGACCATGTCGCTCGGTATTCACACAAATGCAGGCACATTTTATATCATCCTCAACCCTATTATTACTCATGAATTTATGTAGCTATACATTATTTCTTCAAAATATAGTTGCGAACATTAAATTCAAGTTACTAAATTCAATGTTACCTATTAATTAATGTAAGCCTTATATATTAATTCGTCAAAATATAACTGCGAACATTAAATTCAAGTTACTCAATTCAATATTACCTATGAATTAATACAAGAGCTACATATTATTCCGACCAAATATAGTTGCGAACATTAAATTATGTTTTCTGTTATAAGTGTTTAGAGGAATAAAATGGTTGTTTATATTTTTTTCACTTTATACCTAGGTATAAATCTACCGTCACAATGCATTTTATACTTGCTTCGATTGTTACATGGTCTAAAGCGTCACTATTCTGCTGGTGACAGTGATCGGTGTTTGAAGTAAATGTGGGTACACATTCTACCTGTTCGACTGGAAAAATGGGGGGGTGCAGGAAGTACGGCCATTCTAACAGACATTAGCTGTGCTAAAGATATCAAGGTTTGAATCTCGGTGTGTACGGAGTCTAAATGTCAGGCTCCTTGTGGGGGAAAATCGAATCATTGGTCTCAGAGTGGGCATTTATAAAGCACATCTGAACCTTCGGCCTTCAGAAGGCCACGACCGATGTACCAAGTGGCCTTGGGGGTTCATGACTCTTCAACAAGGTCGTTGTCATCCTCTTTCGAAATTGATTACATGTTGGCGACTTCTGACGACCCCCACTGTGAAGGGGTATGACGAAGTGTGGGGAGGGGTGAAGAGAAAGGCAGTCCAACATAGTCTTGTTAGAGGGAGCAGTCAGTGCAACTTAGTTCATTCTTTGCCGTGGCGATTTAAGGAGAGTGGGGGAGGGAAAGAAAAGTGAAAGGGGCCTTACGGCCATGATACTCTGTCAGCTGCTCGGTGGTCACACTCTTCGCTAAGTGGCCTGGCAGAGAAGATGCTTACTAGCGATGCCGAGGGAGGAGCGCTCAGTGCCTAAGACTGCACGCCTATAAATAAATAAAAAAATTCCAACGCCCCGTCCCAATCCTACGACAAAAAACTTCTCCACACCAATAAAAAAAACTCCAATGCCCATCCGAATCCTAACCAAGCATAAAAAAAAAGTTTGGACGAGAATAAATTACTGAAAGGGGGTAGGGAAAGGGGATACATCCAATCAGAGAGCTACACAATATTAAGTAACAACCAATCAGAGAGTTAAAACAACATTACCTAACAACAAATCCGACAGCGACAACAAGATTTCGTAATCATCCCAATACACACTCTCTCCACGTCTGGGTAAAAGGTCAAAGAAGAATGAAAGGGCGCGCTAGATACTATTATGTGTTTAACGAGTGATTTAGTTAAAAAATATATGAGTTATTTATTACTTTATAACCATTTCTGAAAAAATTCACCCCTTATCGTGGATAAGTTATTATTTTCTTTTATTAAGTGTGTTATGTTATCCTGGTTTAATTCTAGGGGGTTGCCAGTTAATATATTTAGTATTTATTATACGGGCCTCATCTTCTATTTATCTTTTAAATCCATAACCTCTCTGTCCTAGATATGGTTATTTTTTATGTCAGTTGATGATTTAAATTACTTATTTGGAAAGAAACATTATATACGATAATTAGAAAAGTATATCTGTGTATGATACCTTAGGTGATATAATACACTTATCAACGAAGATTTATTTACATTTTAATTAATGCGTGTTGTTAATTTTCAATTTTTTAATATGTTTTTCTGTGCCATATCTTTAACAGTTAGAGATATTTGTATATTAATGGGGTAATGATGAGGAAGATATGGGATAGATGAAATATACCCACATTAATGTGGAAATAGGGTGAAAAAAGGGGGTAACTCCCCTCAATATGAACATACCAAGCCTAGATTCGAACCACGAGCTCCACTTCACTGTAAACTCAGACCAGTAGTGGTGGACATATTCCACGTGCTCACAGAAGTTTTTTTTAATATGTTATTTAGAAGTTTTACAATAATCAGGTCAACTGGAAGTTGCGCCGAATAGAACTTCCTCCCCCAGACCAAAGGTTTTAGAACCTTTATAAACTAATGAAGGTTTATTTTGTGGTAGGAATCCCTGCTCGGCTGTACCTCGCACGAGGTGCACCAAGGTCTCTATGTGGTCGGGTGACAAACTCGTTTCAACAAAGTGGGGTGATTCACCCCTGTATTTCAGCTTGATTTAAACTCACAGTGGGAGAATGAGAGGGTATGAAGGGGCCGACGGGGAAATGGCGAGCTCTGTAAATGGCATTTTATCCCCGCATCCAACTTTGTTAGAAACGTATGGGAATAGATTTTGTGTTTATCCTTATGTGGTTTCTGGCAGCGTGGTGGGTGGGTGGGTGGGTGGGTAGGTGGTGGTGGGCGCTCCTATCTTCAGACCAAACACAACTTTAGCTCACCTTTTAAAATGTATTTGTTTTAACTCTCTCTCTTTCTCTTTGAAAATATTTATTTACCTTATATGTGATTGCATGTTTTGATTTTGCTGGGAAGAGATTATCATATAATTATATGGCCTTTTTTCATACCATAATACTAAAATATAGTAAGATTTTTTTGTTGAAAAACATGTCAATATGTGTATTTTCACGTCTGAGTTAATGTTTTAAATACTTTTGTTGATTTCAACTTTCAGTATAAAAAATCATAATACAAAACACACTGAAACACAAATATAATTATATAAATATACTTTTTGAGGCGCATTTAGTATAACTATTGAATACTGTCTATAAAATTGTGTTAAAATAATGTCTCCCTATTTTGTAAATAATAAGATTTTCACGGAGATCAAATATTTTCTTACAAAACAAAGAAAGCTCTTAGTATTTAAAAAATATTGAAGATTCCTTTTCGTAATTTTTGTTTAGTCTCTAGCTCAGAGGGAGGATTATTTCACACACTTATGAACAGTTAAAATCACTAACTAGGCTTATATTTTAAATAACTATAATTTTTATTAATGTTAAAATTTCAAGTCCAAGCTAAGATGGTATTTTAATTGTCTCTAAAATTGATTGGAAATTATGTTCATAATAACGAATATATTGGCATAAATAAACATTACATAAGTAACCAAGATAAACAATTAATTATAGAACCTGTATAATTAAATATATTTAAATATTTTGGGTAGTAAATTAAATTAATTTGATAACTTTAATACAAAGTAGGTTTCAAAAATAATAGTTTTAAAAACTGAATGTTCTGCTTCTACGAAAATTAATATTAAATATATAAGTATTCATAAAAGGTTAATTTTAGAGCCACTTTGGAGGGCGATAGAGCTGTATTTACAACGTCAATATAACGAAGTGTTTGGCTATAGCAGCACTGTGAAGGTAACATTTTTATGATTGCTCGTAAAGATAGAGAGGAATGACGTGTTCATATGTGTGGCGGCGGAGGTGTTAATGGGTATCAAGATATAGGAACAGTAAACCTAGGTAGAGCCGACTAAAATAATTATTTGCTTTCGACTTTTCTGAAGGCCAGTCTTGTACACGAAAATCGCCACACGAAATGTTATTGATGTTATAGCTACTCTCAATTATTTGAGATATCGCCAACTCGTATAAGTGGTCTTACCGTTTATGCGCTAAGGAGTAAATCTGGGAGAACTTGGAGATATGCTCAATACATGAATTATAACTTTTGTATATTAATATTCCCATTACGCTAATTTAGGTACATTTAAAAGCCTACTCTCTCAATCCCTTCTTATTTAGATACCTCATCACTACACTTCATGCTGATTTTGAAATCACGCAGCTGCTTGCAGACTTAAATGTTAGTCGACTAGAAGATAACTTTTTAATAGAGGTTTATTAATCAAGCTAATTTTCTTCTTCTTCTTATTATTATTATTAGCACCGCGTCTTACTACCCGTTCGGGTTATACGCACTTACGCTAATGTGTAATGGTAGGGTGATTGTGAGATGAAATGGAGGACCTACAGTTTAACGTGGAATCCGAACCACGGTGGAGGCCTGGCATTCCTCACTTTCATAAGATGTCTTGTCAGAGGTGAAGGAAGGGTTTGGTAATCAGATAAACCTATGCCGGGACCGAGGATTGAACCCCGGCCGCCAGCATAGAAGTCTGACACCTTACCCCTAGACCGCCATTTCACCAACTATTTTTCTTAAATTATGCTAAAATTTACTAAGGAACCTGAAAAATTTATGGCACTACCATATTGACTTTTGAACTACTTTATTCCAATTGATATATCTCTAGGTCTAGGGCACAACTTGAATTAATACACAAATAAATAGTTAAATTGAGCATCACGCCCCAAATTAGGCCTGGACATTATTACTATTTATTGATAAGTTGACACAACAATATCATTAGTATCTAAGACTGGTAATTGCAGTATATGTGGTATTTCAAGTTATTCTAGCAAGTCCTTTTAAAAATATGCAATACTTGTAACATTAAACGCTTTCTTCAGATATCAATAAAAACAGTTAAACATAATTATTTTCCAGCCGCCCTACCCTTATATCGTAAGTTAAATATTTTAAGTCGTTGATAGAAAGTTATTATTTGTATAATAAACTAAAAATATAATTAAAGGAATAAATGGCACAGAACTATGCACTAATTTTCTCGTTTTATATTTAAAAAATGGAAATATTTACTCAAAACTCAAAGTATATGTGAAACGAAATAATATACACTAGCAAACCCAAGCAGAAGTTGGACTATACTTACGTAAAATATTTTTTGGGTCCCGGTTTTAAATTTTTATAATTTTAGTTTTTAAAGAATTAATGCCTTCAGTTGTATGTTTGTACCAATAAAAAAGACCGATTTTGGACAAACAATTTGTATTAAAATTTCTACTTCCGGTAAAAGTTGTAACATTTTACTAGGTATTGCACATTTTCACGTCATCGCATTGCTATTCAATTCCTAAATTATAAATTTTGACCAATAAAAAAAGTAAATATTGACTATTGAGTCTAGAATGAAGGTGATAGATCATTGTTGTACAAACATTTCTCCTAGGTTAAAGTAAAAATAGCAAACTTGTTGAGAGACTTATTTATATTTAATTACTTTATGGCATTACAGAATTATTAAGTTGTATATCTTCACAATTAAATCTCAAAAGATTGGATTAACATATTTGCCAATATGATAGAAACTGTTGGTTTTATAAAGATATATTTCATATAATTTATTTTTATTTTTAATAGTACTACAATTTTGCAATGATAAGTTATCTAGTATATCAAATAGTTTCGAAGATATGGAAATTTCTGCTTCTGTAAAGTATCCTAAAAGTCAGTTTCATAGGAAGATGAAAATAGCCAGATTATTTATAATCTTAATCAACACCTAGGCACGAATTTTAATCAAAATCGATAGAGCTTACTGTACTGAGGGTCCAGGATTCAATCCTCGGTACTGGCACAGATTTATTTGATTGACAAACTATTCCTTCACCTCTGAAAAGACGTGTATTAATCACAACTTGTGAATGTATGGAATGCCAGGCCTTCACAGTAATCCGGCTCCAACGTTAATCTGTAGGTCCTCCATTTCATCTAACAAACACCCTACTATTACACATTCGCTTAAGTGCGTATAATATGAATGGGCAGTAAGAAGTGGTGCTAGTAATAATAGGAAGTCCAAATCACAAATAAAAAAAGGTAATAGGAGGGAACGGCTGGAGTTCTTCTTTTTTGAATATCTGAGATTGACCTTCAAAACCCAGATCACGCAACTCACACCAGTTGCGGGAATAATATAATGACGGTTGACCTCAAGGAAAATTAAGTTTATAAATATGTACCCAAACTAAAGAAATACCAAAACCTAAGGGTATTATTTCTATTTTTAGCATTGAAAAGACTTGGAGTAGCTTTGTTGATATTTATTTAAAAGTATCATAACTAAATATATAAGTATAAGCATTATAATTTGAATAAGTTTGAACAATATATAGATATCTTAAATATTATTAAGATAGCCGTAGAGTTGGTAAAAGGATTTTCATTATGAATTAGAATGCTCTAGGCAAAAAAAAAATATCATAGTTAAATGCGGTTTTAACTCAAGACAATTACATTAGAAAAGAATAATAATACCTAAATCAATTATTTTCGAATCTAACCAGTTTTTAAAGGTATGTGATCTTTGTCAAAACAAAATATCCATTAGGAAATTTATATATATATATATACCTTCATAAGTTACAACATGAATCTTCCAAAATTCCCTCATTATTCCTTATACTTTTATACATACACTCATACACTAAGATCTTACAAAATCGTACTATCGTACGGCCAGTAGGCATTTCCCAGAGTAAACATTTTAACTAAAGGTGAATTTTGTCTAGGTTTTCTTTTTTAAATTGTCAAAAATCCTCGTTAAAGAAAACTTAGTCCCAAAATTACCAATAATAACCAACATAATATCTCTTCAGTCTCACAATTGGGTCGAGAAATATCTCTACAAAATAATCGAGAGTTCCGAAAATAAATAAAGTTTCGATATCCACATATCTACTGTCGAATTCCATAAAGTATCGAGATACATACAAACTCATTGACCCAAAGATTAACACTGATTAAAAGCTACATATACCATAAGTCCCTCGTTACAGAGTTAATTTAATGAAGCCGAAAGATAGTTTTGAAAAGTTAAAAGGTAAAATAAAATTAATAAAAAAAACATTAAGTCGAAAAAGAATTTAGATAATACTTTTTAACAATCCCGAAGCCTTAGCTTCCAATACCTTTATTCAAGCTAAATCCAAGAGTGGCCATACATAGCCTCGCCGGACATATATATTTATACAAACCCCCACAGAACATTAAGGAACGAGATAAAAGATGGGGGTAATCATATGGATAACCAAAGGGGATGGGGGGGAGCGGGGTGCGGGGGAACGCTCATGAAAACAGAAACCTCTACCATATACTCCAAACATCCCGACTCTTCGAGAACGTGGAAGAACAACATCTCTTCGCATCTTAATCTCTTTGGACTGTCCATATTTGTGTGGCACGCTCTGGTGGTC
>CABFVX010000836.1:152701-164779 GCA_902151425.1 Timema shepardi
GGTCGCCGTTCGAAACTTGATAGCAGCGGCTAGTTTTCCTCACGGTGTGCTTATGCTCGGTAGTGTTTATGTTTTATTCCGGACTCATAGTTCTAGACGCAGGGCCGGTCAAACGGGGTAAGTAGTATACATTTTTCTTAGTCGATTCTTCTAGGATTGTAGCCAAATGATACAACCTGATATCTACGATTTTCAGGTGAAATAGTCATAACATAACGTGTAAATTATGATAGACCATAAGCATGGTGATAATAACTTATCATTATTGATAGCAATGTTTTATATAAAGTAGTAACAATTAGCTTACATACATCCATGCTATCAGAGAGATAAGATTTATTTGTGCTTCGTATCTTAATAGCGATTCGGGATGGTCGATTATTGACTCTAATACCCTAACAATCACTAACTTTAGCGAGTTCTATCCAGTCCACCTCATTACAACTTATCTATTTCAGGTCCATTCTATTATTATTATTCCATCTGCCTTTAGGTCTTCCCAATGGTCTCTTCATTTTGGGTTTACCAGTCAATACCCTGAACAAGTTTCTAGATTTTACCATTCTCGCTGAATTTCCAGTTCAACATAATCTACGAGATTTGACTGTCCTAACAATATCGTGTGATTAGTAGAGGGTATGTAACTCATTAATATGTAGCCTTCTTCACTCCCCAATATTCTCATTGGTTTTTGGACCAAAGATCTTCCTAAACATATTGTTTTCGGACATCCTAAATTTGTTTTTGGGATGTAAGTTAAGAGAACACGTTTCACAACCACAGAGAACAAACGGTAAATTGATTGTTTTGTATATTCCGAGTCTTACATGCCTTGAAAGCCGGTAAGATGTCAACAACTTACTAACCTCTAGTAAAATTATATTAATAAAATAAAGAGTTTGTTTGTCTGTCGTGGGCATTGTGAGATATCTACCACTTGCAGAGGGCTGAGGTTTTTTAATTTTTTAGCTTATATGCACAAAACATGCATAACTATAGCTGGAATTTTTTTAAAAACCGAGTTGGAAGTAGTATAATGAAAAGGTTTATTTCCTGTCTATTTGAAGTAAAGAAAATCAACGAGTACTTTTGATAGTACTGAATGAGTACTAATATAGCCTGACGCCATTTTTAAGTACCAAATATTATTATTGATTCTTTATAATATATTATATGCTATAAATAATTAATTCAATTTAAATTGACATTTACATTATATATTACAAACATACAACAAAATATATTTCTTTGCTTATTTATCTATAAATTACGTCACAATTTCATAGAAAATGTCAAATTCCACACGACAAAGAAAATATTACCTTTCATATGTTTTATAATACTTACAAACGTTGACCAATTGTTGCACCTTACGGTTTGCTAGCCATTACTTTAGAGAACTATAAAGAACCAACAGGTCTGCTGATAAGTAAATCCTTCTTACATTATTTCAAATCTTGTGGGACTCACGAGACCTGTCAGTAAATAAAGAGAGAGGCAAACAAACAGTTTTTGAAAATACTAACATTTATATTTAACACAACTGTGGAAAGTGCGTGGCTTACAGTGTAGTTACACTCTTAAAATGACCACGCCTTGCTAATTCCGGGATTCAAACCTCGGCTTCGTCACCAACCACCCATTATCTTGCGAATTCCAAATATCAAATTCCGTAATGTGTGCAATTAAGACATATGTGATAAAGCAGTAATTTTATTCGTTAACTGTGTTGACTGCGTGGAACCCAAACGGGTGGTAAGACGCAGTGCTAATAATAATAATAATTGTGTTGACAAATTGATCACCTTGAGTTTACTTAGATGAAACCAAACAAGTTAATCTGGTTAACCTCTTCTTAATATTCGTACAAGCTAACTACATTATATTGCAACAAGGGGGTAGCAATTAGGAAGCTAGAATTAAATGTAAATGCACCCGAATTTGGATATAGGGAGAGTGGGTAAGTATATATTGAAATCATAAGCAGATCATCAAGTTTCTCAAGCCTTCCCGTAGCCCGGAAACTGTATACAAAAGAGCTTGACGTTTATTCCGCGTGCTTACCGAACAATGTAACACGTATGTTATTCCAAAGATCATTTGCAAAGTCTATGCTCACTATTGTCTATTTATAAGCCACAATTAAAACTGTTATAAACTAATTTTAAGAATAAAATTATTATATTTTGGTTTATGAATCAATATTATGAATTGAAAAAATTAATGGTTATTAATTTATATAATATTAGCTATATTTATGTTAATATGTTTCAAAACAATAATTAGTGAAAGACTCATAATTATTATAGTGAATCCAGCCGAGATCTAAACCCACTCTTATTAATCTGTTTATGTTTATACTATGAAGATAGATGATCTTACAAACAAAATCAGAGTTGAGTGAATAATGATTGTCCTATCCTTGTATGTGAACGATTCATTTGTTTCCACCCACTTCGGTGGCCGCGTGGTCTAACGCGCTACTCTCATGTTGAGCTAGACTAGCGAGGACGGGGTGATCAGCGATTGATCCCAGTTGGGTGCACTGGGAGAGGTTTTCTAAATGGTTTTCCACTCTCCTTCAACGCAAATGCGTCTGCACTTCCTTTCAATTAAGCCTTACTAATCCCTAAGCCCCTAGTGTAATTAGTGATACAAAAAATTGTCCCCCTCTCTCCTCCCGATCTTTACCGCCCCAGTTCCCACAAAGGAGGCAACGAATGTTTTCTTTGATATTCTTGTGTGTTAAGTGTTGTGGATTCTATATAAAAACTAATCAAGTACTGTCCTATATAATATGTATTGACACGTTACCGTACTTGAGCGTAGGAGTCATACAAGTCTTTAATATGTAAATACTAACTCAGAACTGAGGTCATGGTAGCAAAATCAGATATATTTCAATATTTTAGGAGGAGAAGAGGTTCTTTAACATATCTACTCATTTGTAATTTAATTAGGCTCATGACGAAGTTATAAAACTCACTATTACCCTTAAGAAAATATTTAATTATGTTAAAAATAAACCTTAACTTGAAACAAAAACTAAATAATTTACCCAACAAGATGGGTCTCAATTGTTATTTAAAATATGTTCCTTGGGTGTGAACATAATTTAAAAAAATATGTGTTCATACTATTTTGAAACGCATAATTGCGAATAAAACCAAGTGTCGGAAAAAGAGGGGCATAACAGTAGCAAATAAAAAGTGTGATATACACCTCGGAGATATTACAAAACTACCGACAGGAAGTAGTTTCCCTCTTACTTAGTAATAGAACACAGTGGTCAAACACTTATAACTAATAGGAGACCTGGGTAAAAAAAATGTCAAAATAGAACAACAGAGTAAAGAAACTATCCCTGAATATAACACATGAGTCTAGCAAGTCGGTCAAAATATAACACATGAGTCCAACAAGTTTGCCTAAATATAACACATGAGTCTAGCAAGTCTGTAAAAATATAACACATGAGTCTAGCAAGTATTCCTAAATATAACACATGAGGCCAACACGTCTGTAAAAATATATCACATGAGTCCAACAAGTATGCCTAAATATAAAACATGAGTCTAGCAAGTCTGTCAAAATATAACACATGAGTCCAACAAGTATGCCTAAATATAACACATTAGTCTAGCAAGTCTGTCAAAATATAACACATGAGTCCAACAAGTATGCCTAAATATAACACATGAGTCTAGCAAGTCTGTCAAAATATAACACATGAGTCTAGCAAGTATGCCTAAATATAACACATGAGGCCAACACGTCTGTAAAAATATATCACATGAGTCCAACAAGTATGCCTGAATATAAAACATGAGTCCAACACGTTTGTCAGAATAGAACACATGATTCCAACAAGTTTGTCAGAATATAACATATGAGTCTAACACGTTTGTCAGAATAGAACACATGAGTCCAACACGTTTGTCAAAATATAACATATGAGTCCAACAAGTATGCCTAAATATAACACATGAGTCCAACACGTTTGTCAGAATATAACATATGAGTCCAACACGTTTGTCAGAATATAACATATGAGTCCAACACGTTTGTCAGAAATATAACATATGAGTCCAACATGTTTGTCAGAATATAACATATGAGTCCACTGCGAGTCCACTACGTACCTTTGTTTTAAAAGTGGTCGTATTGTTACTTTCTTCCTGACAAGACGCACCGAGAAACATCCTTACATTAAATTACCAGCCCTTTTTAACAAAAAAATCTTAATTTTTTTATATTTACAGTTATTTGGTTCTTCTCTTGAATTATACCTAGGTTCAAAATACTATCTCAATAACTAAACTTATAAACCCTTGTGATCTCGACCCACTGAGAAAGGATTTTGTTAATACATAATGTTTAATTAATTACAAGTTTTCTATGAATATGTGAAAGTAGCCTATATGTAAAATAATCGTTGTTCTAGATTATAGAAACAACTAGTCTTAATCTATGTGCATTTATCATCCTTAGATCACATCATCATTTTAGTTGGAAATATATGAATTTCTAATAGCCTTTAACCCTTTATTTTTTATATCTAGATATTTCTTATTTTGTCTTATTTCTTATTTCTCTATCATTGTGCCTTCTCTATCAGTCATATCCTTAAAATACACTTTGAAAACCATGACTACTTTAAATTACTTGAAGAAATATTATTTAAACTCTTTCTTAAAATTAAAAGACTCAATATGTTGGTGTACAGCTCTGATATTCATGTATTGTTATATTTATATTAAATAAAATAACATTAAATTAACTGAATCTTTAAAAATATATGTATTCATGTTTGATGATAAAAAAAATCTTTTACGAAAATAAAATACAAGGTTTAAACAAAAGTATTTATTTATAAAGAAAATAACAACATAATAGTTTAAATATGCAATATAAATTATTTAAAGTGTTCTAAATTACTTGGAGTTGTTTTTGTATAACCTTAAATTCTAAAGTTTCTTGTTACTTTCCATAGATTATATCAATTTAAGGAAAGAGGCTAGTGGTGAGGTTGGATATCGTTAAATTCAGAACTTGGAAATGTCTAGTGTACTCTTCTAGTCTTCGAACCTAACTTTTATATTCAGATTCACCGATTAATTTGTTGAATAAAGAATCTAACTCTTCTTACTCTAAAATACATTTTATTGACTATCATTCAACGTATAAAGGTATTCTGCCATTTATGATTACTGGGAAATTTTCAAATAATATGATTTTGTTATTTTTTTAAAGTTTTTTTGGTTAAATTACAATATCATATCATTGAATGCATATATCTAAAAAATAAACATGGACACAAAAATTGAACCCAGAATCCTTTGCTTAACTTATCAGCCTTCGAAATATCCAGAGCATTCAGGGGACATTTCTTAACTATATTTAAATAAATATCGGGTGAAACTTGGGGTCTGTAAAAAAGTATTATGTCAGTGTGTTGAATATATATTATTACCAAATTTTACCACATGTTTAGTTAGAAGCTTGCATATGAAGGCTGTTTAATAGTATGATGCACAATTTGAAATTGATCCAAGAAAAACATGTAATGGAAATTATTAAATTCAGAGTAAATTTTTATTGTAAAACTGTATTAAATATTTACAATTCAAAACTATTGCAAAATATCTAGTTGATCACCCTTCATATATAAAGGAGGGTAGTTAGTTGTGCTGTCAAGGAAAATTTCCTGATAAACTGGATCCATTTTTTTTTTGTCTGAACATAAAACGCGATGTCTCTTAATGATTCTTTTGCATGAGTACAGTAATCGTGTTCGAAAACTCTTCCGATAATGAATTCCACTTCTAAAAATTCCCTTTTTATTAATTTATCGAGAAAACCTTTAATTAAATAAAAGAAATAGCTGTGGAAATAAGTTGATTGCAAATTGAATTAGCCAACAACTATATATTCACTCAAAATGTTTTAAATAAAATGTATGATCAAGTGTTTAAAATGAAGAGAGACAAGAGTGTAAAATAAGTTCCATTTTATCCAGAGATTCATAATCAATTTTCAAAAATCTTCCAAAGTTGGATGTATATACGAAAGTTAGTAAGAATTTAAAATTGGGAATACAATCATTTAATTAGGAATACAACCTCCCGTGGCTAGGTTAGTATGGAGACAAACTGGAGGTCTTAGGCCCGTTGGGTGGATCTCAATAGAGGGCTTATAAAAGAATTTATTTATATTAACGCGCTCGTAATATTGAATAACTACTCATTTGTTTTAATCAAGGCGCACGGCAGTGTACCTGACAACTCCTCTGTCAACATCGTGCGCAATTAACACGATAAGACTCAGGCCACATTTACCTCCTCACAACCCCCCCCCCCCCCCCCCNACTACCCCTATAACTCAGACTTAATAGTACCAGGAACGTAAAAATTTAACACCCTTTTAGGACCAGCTATTTAAATCATCTTTCTAAAGTTGAAGTTTATAGCTTAAGGCGATTGGCCCTTTTCATTTGGCGTGGAGATTCAAAGATATGGGAAAAAACTGTTATATTCAAGAATGTGTATTGCAATTTTATTCTCGGAAACGGTTTGTTTAACAATAGAGTCATGTTGATTAATTTATATTTTTTATATTCACATTTCTTCTATAATTTTAAAAGTGATCAAATTCTGATAAAATTACCATTTTTCAATAGAAAACTGTTGGCTTTATAACAAAAAATAGAAAATGTGGAAATTAATAAACATTGATACATTATCATAGAAGGGGTGTTAAAAATATAAACATAAAGATTTCACTCGTTCTCGAGAAAACTGATATTTCCAAAGGTATGATTTTTCCGAAAGGCCTGTCCGGTAGCTAGCGCCATCTACGATTACCGTGATCCGTCTGTCCTTCTTGGCGTGGAAGAATACTTTAGTCGGTTGTGAAACCACACCACGCCTTTCACCCTCCCACCCACCATTCTACAAGTAGGTGTTATACTTGACCTTGACAGGGACAAAGGCTATAATCGGCTAATGAGCTACAGGACATAAATAAACCTTATTTCCTCAGTTCTCACTCACTCACTGATAGTTAAAACACATTGACTACCTCCAGTCAACATTTAGCCTTCAAAATGGGCATAGAGGTTGTAAGCCAACGGAGAAATTCATATTGGTCCCAAAAATGGGGTGTAGGAGGGTGTAGGTTGTGTATTGGGAACTAGCTTTTTAATTCTTATAACAGCCCAGTAGAAGCGTATTTAAAGCCTTCTTAATTAGATTCCACAACGGTTTGTTTCATTTTGGTAAGACACCAAATTCAAAAGCTATAATGAATCTATATTCTATTACAGTAGGTAGGTCACATATTTAAATACACATTTTCTTATATCTAATCTTCACAAAAATATCTTGATCTACACCAAAACATTTATGTAAAAATAACAGGTCACTTCTCTAAGTCTATCTGTGCGTTAAACTAATCTTAAGT
Organism: Timema shepardi; assembly: GCA_902151425.1. Classification (NCBI taxonomy): domain Eukaryota; kingdom Metazoa; phylum Arthropoda; class Insecta; order Phasmatodea; family Timematidae; genus Timema; species Timema shepardi. The sequence continues at coordinate 160,163 of CABFVX010000836.1, forward strand.
CGCTAGTTAAAGTTCTTCTGTAGGCCCTACACTTTAACTAAATACTTAAAATAGGCTTAACTCACCTAGACGGGTGACTTGCAAGTCGAACCTAGCACTCCTTTGTATCTCACTCCTTTTCGAGGTTGAATAATTAAAGGATTTTGTTTTTGTAGAACTTGGCGCGTTTCTTACATAGAGGATTTTGTGAATAGATTTTATGGAAACTTAAATTAATTAGAGCTATTAGCTTTAGTAAAATGGGAATGGAATAGTAATGAACCTAAAATCCTTTACTCTTCAAAGTGTTTTAAACAACTAGGATACTAAATTCAGGTGAAGCTATAAGGCATTCACGAGCTAAGTTTACCTGGATGACAGCTTGAAATGTTACTAGAAGTAGTCCCTAATATATCACTACGCCAACAGCTGACATCTATCACTTTGGACGACTGTAATGAAAACAGATGGTAATATATTAATGTTATAGTTAACCTTGATAATTTAGGCCAATATTATTTATATATTTATTTAAGGTCGGACACAAAGTTTATTTATAGTTTTATTCCCCTTAAAAAATATTAACACCACTTTCACAAAAACCTCTAACGGACATAGCCTCAAAATGGCGACTGACGAATTTTAAACCATATGATTGAACATGACGGAAAACAAGTTTTTTACAATGATGCGGACACGCAGTTGATGAAAATACTTTATCCAGTTAAATATTTCAAAATACGATAAAATAATAATAAAATCGTGTATTGTATGTAAAAAAATGACAACAATTTTCTCTTTTCCAAGTAAATACGATGCCTGTATTAAAAGTTATTGATGTATGCACTTTATTAAACAAAATCAATAACGTTCCAAAAGGAAAAATAAGTACTTTTAATTATGTTTAAAATATTGTGTTGAGTTGGAAAAAAAAAATTATTTGAAAAAATGAAATAGTATGAGAAAACTTAAGTTAAAGTTATTTCAAATGTAATATATAACAGGTGATTAAAGATCTTCACATTTATAACAAAACTGTGATCTTTTACAAATGTTGGCAACCCCAAACCTAAACATATGATTTTCGAACTGTCATACAGGTAAAAACCTATCGTGAATGGAATATAGGATCTCTCTGAACGTACTCGACCTTGGCTGAGTATGATATGATTTTGAAACTATAAGGCCTACTTTGTATCCCTAAGACTAGCATAAATAGTTCAACTCTAGTCTGTTCCCCTCCGACAAGATAATCCCGAGTCTGAATACTGGAGTTGTTCATTATTTTCCCCCTATAAACGGTGTTCTGTCAATTTATAGGCAGCCATTGATTTATTTACTTAAATTCACTTTCTTTGTCTTGTATTAGTATGTTTGAATTGTAAATATCTCAAACAGGCAGTAGTACAAGAAACATAAAATAGTATATCAAATGATCCGAGTAGGGCATTTGTTAATTGGTAGCGGGGCAGATGACCAATGTGACGACTGATGTGACTTACTGTGACATACCTCATCATTATCACTTTCAAACCAGTTGTTAATTGGTAACAGGACAGATGACCAATGTGACGTCTGATGTGACTTACTGTGACATACCTCATCATTATCACTTTCAAAACAGTTGATATATTTTTAGGATAGTTGTAGAATTATTTTTTCTAGGTCACATCCATGTTTGGCTCAGGACGATAATAATTGGTGATATCGGTGTCAATGGATATTAAAAAACAACCAACATGGCCCTGTTTGGCGCTATAATAATATTATCAAACGTATAGTAGACCTATCATAGTTTGTATTGAATATAGTTGTCGTGACTACAAGTTAACATGCTGTGACTTAACTAAGATAATTTGAAGGAAAAGGTATCTACATTTTGGAAACAATAAAATAATGCGCTAATTAAATTATATCAAAGTTCAATATAATGAAACTCATATAGAATAATTTTTAATTGTTGTTAAATTGTGATAACTTTGTTCCTGTGGCCAGGAGATTTGACATTTATCAAAAAGAGAGCCCAACGAGCCCTCTGGACATTTATTTCAGTTTTCTAAACCAGAGATGCTAATTCCTTATCGAAGTAACTCCTCATTTGTCCTCACGAGGCTGGGTTTGACCCCGTTCCAGACCCGCTGTTTACAGAAATGTTCTGAGTGCTCAAGAAATAGGACCCTGGAGATTCTGAGTGCGCAAGGGATTGGCGCCTGGAGATTCTGAGTGCTCAATAGATTTGGCCCTGGAGATTCTGAGTGCGCAAGAGATTTGGCCCTGGAGATTATAAGTGCGCAAGAGATAGGACCCTGGAGATTCTGAGTGCGCAAGGGATTGGACCCTGGAGATTCTGAGTGCGCAAGGAATAGGACCCTGGAGATTCTGAGTGCACAAGGGATTGGCGCCTGGAGATTCTGAGTGCTCAATAGATTTGGCCCTGGAGATTCTGAGTGCGCAAGAGATAGGACCCTGGAGATTCTGAGTGTTCAAGAGATTGGACGCTGGAGATTCTGAGTGCGCAAGAGATAGGACCCTGGAGATTCTGAGTATTCAAGAGATTGGACCCTGGAGATTCTGAGTGCGCAAGGAATAGGACCTTGGAGATTCTGAGTGCGCAAGGGATTGGAGCCTGGAGATTCTGAGTGCTCAATAGATTTGAACCTGGAGATTCTGAGTGCGCAAGAGATTTGGCCCTGGAGATTCTGAGTGTGCAGGAGATAGGACCCTGGAGATTCTGAGTGCGCAAGAGATAGGACCCTGGAGATTCTGAGTGTTCAAGGGATTTGACCCTGGAGATTCTGAGTGTGCAGGAGATGGGACCCTGGAGATTCTGAGTGTTCAAGAGATTGGACCCTGGAGATTCTGAGTGCGCAAGAGATAGGACCCTGGAGATTCTGAGTGCGCAAGAGATAGAACCCTGGAGATTCTGAGTGTTCAAGAGATTTGACCCTGGAGATTCTGAGTGTTCAGAGATTTGGCCCTGGAGATTATAAGTGCGCAAGAGATAGGACCCTGGAGATTCTAAGTGTTCAAAGGATTTGACCCTGGAGATTCTGAGTGCGCAAGAGATTTGGCCCTGGAGATTATAAGTGTGCAAGAGATAGGACCCTGGAGATTTTAAGTGCGCAAGAGATAGGACCCTGGAGATTCTGAGTGCGCAAGAGATTTGACCCTGGAGATTCTGAGTGCGCAAGAATTGGAACATGGAGATTCTGAAAGTGCAGGAGATAGGACCCTGGAGATTCTGAGTGCGCAAGAGATTTGGCCCTGGAGATTATAAGTGCGCAAGAGATTGGACCTTGGAGATTCTGAGTGTGCAAGAGATAGGACCCTGGAGATTCTGAGTGTGCAAGAGATTGGACCCTGGAGATTTTGAGTGAGCAAGAGATTGGACAATGGAGATTCTAAGTTTACAAGAGATTGGACCCTGGATATTCTGAGTGTGCAGGAGATAGGACCCTGGAGATTCTGAGTGTGCAAGATATTGGACCCTGGAGATTTTGAGTGCTTAAGAGATTGGACCCTGGAGAATCTGAGTGCACAAGAGATTGGACCCTGGAGATTATAAGTAAGAAAGAGATTGTAGCCTGGACCTCTGGGTCTGTGGCCAGTAACTCTGACTACTAGATGACAGACGCGGTCAATAAAGCTTATTGTTTAGCCCCACATTTTACTATCCTCAAAAGTAGTAACTACGATAGTATTCTAAGGACGGGAAAGGTTGAAATTAGAGAAAATGTACCAGTATTTTCATAGAGGTAGAGTGGAAAAAAATTAGGAAAAAACCTCACTACGTCCAACCGAGTTCAAGCTCCAATCTTCTCGTCATAGACGGCCTAGTCTATTGCAAGATTGAATCCTCAGTTAAGGGATATTTATCTTTATATAATTATATATGGACAACTAGGAACAGAACCGTTGAAACAAATATTAGTGAGGATGTTATCAGCTATTTATAGAATAAGCGTTACGACACAATCGCACACACTTGCACATTTTGTGTTATAGCGTCAAAGAAAATAAATGTTAGAAAACAGGTTTTGAGCAAACTACACTTAAATGTGTTTTTCTCGTGAAGACAAACAAATCGTGTTAATCATAAAAAACACCTTTTAAATAAAGTTTTTAAGCCAAATTGTTCCAATATATTTAACAAAATTGAAATTAAAACAGAATATGTGTTAACTATCCTAAAATTGTTTATTTATTAAAATACAAACATGTTGTTATTTATCATGGAAAACAATTCCCAAATTTCCATTTCTAATTCATTCTTTAAGGTCAATTTTTTGTAAATTCAAATTTTCTATAATCTTTCCTAATCCAACAACCCTTAACTTAATTTATTATTGATTCACATACATACATACATACATACATACATACATACATACATACATACATACATACATACATACATACATACATGCATACATACATACATACATACATACATACATACATACATACATACATACATACAGACATACATACATACATACATACATACATACATACATATATACATACACACATACATACATACATACATACATACATACATACATACATACATACATATATACATATATACATATATACATACATACATACACACATACATACATACATACATACATA
>CABFVX010000836.1:166745-193844 GCA_902151425.1 Timema shepardi
ATACATACATACATATATACATACATACATACATACATACATACATACATACATACATACATACATACATATATACATACATATATACATACATAATCCCGCCATTCCTTTACGGGGTAGGCAAGAAACTGTGCATAAACCTAAAAAAACCACATGTCTGTACTTAATTCGTCACAAACTTCCTCCACACTTTCCTATCCTTGCATGCTTCCTTCGCTTCAACATCATCAAGATACGGAGCCATTCATGCGATTTTATTCTTAAAACTCTGAATGTTTCTCTTTTTCACTAATTGATCTACAACATTTAACCCGCAATTAGTTAGCCTACACCTTGCGTTTGACCCACACACTTTACCTTCTTATATTTGCTTCTTTATTCTATCCACACTCATCCTATTAATATGCCCAAACAAACAGAAGACTCTCCTCTCACATTGACCTGTTGGATTTCCTCTCAGATCGCACTCCCTCGGGATCCATTCATTATTGACTCTGTTCATGAGAGTTTTCCCACATACATTTGTTACATATTTAATTCGACCCACAATCACCTCAGTCTTGTGTTTCTCCTGACAAACCCACACTTCACACCCATAAAACAATTTAGGCATTAATACATTTTTATATACCATCATATTTACCTCTTTCGATACTACTTTTATATTTGCAGCAGTCCACATATCAACTACTCTCTAAGATGTATTTTCAAAAGATCAGATGTTACAAAAATTATTCTTTAATGAACTACTATTAAATATATTTTTTTTAGAAAAACAAATATTATATAAATATATATAATGCAAACAACTTAACAGACACACATATTGAACCGAATAGCTAAGCATTTTTTAAATATTTAATTTAAAAAATGTTATCATTTAACTACCTATAACTGAGTTTTAACCCCTTAAAGATGTATCCATCTTTATTTTTCATGTCAAACACTTCACAGATATACATTCAAAGCCAATTCGTATTAGTCATTTTCAAAATAATTATAATATTAAAAAGTCACTTATCACTAAATTACCCTTTATTGAATTTTACCCAAATCCAAGTAGGCCCCTACACAGGTTTAATTGTCATGTAAGACTTTCCCAATTTAACCACATGGAAAATAATTGTGAGTCCTTTTTGTATATATATCTTCAGGTTTAAAAAAATATATCATTAGTTAAATACCCATAAATAATGTAAATACTCCTAGAGCAAGTATACAATGTTTTTGGTATAAAACACAATCTCCATATAAACGTTTTAAACAAAATCATTCAAGATAATTTCATAACATTTTGAATTTTCAATTATTTACCAAGGGTAAACTAGCCTTCAACGAATTATTGGCCAAACACCAACTACACAAGTATAATGATATTCTTATGTCAAATATATCCTAATTATACATTATAAAACTAAATCGTTAAAGTCGTATTAGAAAATTATGTAGTTAAAAAAAGTAGCCTATAAGTGCCCTACATTTATCTTACCCCTAACTATCCTAATCTTGAGGGCTGGGGTCAAAATCAAAAATCCATCCTTAGGTGTAACCTTATAAAATCTAAATATTAAGTTCAAACAAAACCCATCCAACAGTTTTTAATCCGTGGCCCAGGACAGACAGACAGTAAGACAAGACAGACATACAGACAGAAAGACAAACGTACACAAAAGGACAAACAAACATAGAGACTGACAGAATTGTAGATATTTTTTTTCATGTTTGTCATACCCTCAAGATCGGTTTTTTCACGATTGCAATACTTTCTCCTGTTGTGAGAAAGTATAAAAGGCAAGTCACAAATACACGTGACAATTGATGAGATTGTTGTTCAGAGAGGGAGTCACGGACCCCCAGTTAAGAAACTCTTCCTTAGACAACTTGGTCTAGGACATTATAGAGCTCGTTTTCCTCCTCACGGGTAGTATTAACTCAACCTAGGGCTGCCCATCCTTTTCAAAATGTTTGGTTAATATTGACCCGCATCAGTGTGATTAACATAGCCTGATCTGCTTATTCGTGTCAGGAGTTCATGGTTCGAATACCGGCTGGTCCTTCTGAGATTGTTCTTCCTAAATATACTCCCCCCTCTCAATGCACGTAAACACAGGAACCTATCCTCGACCCCCTACCTCCATAGACCACATCGGTGGACAAGTGGACTAGATGTAAGTCTCATCTGGTTGTGTTTGTCACTGACGGGAGCTCCAGACTCACCAGATTAACTGAAAGGTGATCTTTCCTATCTCTCTCTCTCTCTCTAATCTTCCACTGAACATAAACTTCCTCCACCTTCCTCATCCCTATACCATTTGTGAAATTAGATGTAAGTATCCTGGGTGGGCTGTAAGAATGATGCAGGAAAATGTTTTAAATTACAAAACTAACTATTCTTAAAAGTACACTAGGTTTGTTTTCAATGTGACCTACTACCTTCAAATGACTTTTTTATAATTATTATTATTATTATTAGCACCGCGTCTTACTACCCGTTCGGATTATACGCACGTACGCTAATGTGTAATGATAGGGTGATTGTGAGATGAAATGGAGGACCTACAGCTTAACGTGGAATCCGAACCACGGTGGAGGCCTAGGCATTCCCCACTTTCACAAGATGTCTTGTCAGAGGTGAAGGAAGGGTTTGGTAATCCGACAAATCTTTGCCGGGACCGAGGATTGAACCCCGGCCGCCAGCACAGAACTCTGACACCCTACCCCTATACCACCAGGTCACCTTTTTATAATTACTTAAACTATAAGTGAATACGTCGATTTATGTAAGGAAAATATATTTTTATACATTTTTTTATCTAAAAATATGTATATAATAACCACAAACATCAGCACCAACATCGTAAAAGTGAGCCACTTGCGTTTTAATTAGCATCTAGAAAAAGAAGGAGGATCATTTAAAATGATTTCCTAGGAGGAAACACCACTTTCTTTGAAAAGCTTAGCGAAGCGCACGGAAGAATTAAAAAGTTTCGACAGTTAATTGAAAACAGAAATACACTCATCCACTCCCGCATACCAAGTCACCCTCGGTATTTAATTAATATACGTGTAAATAGGGTTATTAAATGGTTGAACCCTCCTACTTTTAGAAATTGGAAGTGCTAGGCTGTGAGTAGAATGGAAAGGGATTGAAACCCAGACTTTTACTAATTTATACTTCCAAAATTAAATTAGTTCTTAGTTACAAGAGTGGGTGAGATAAACCACGTTCTTGGTGTTATTCTAATTACTAATGAGGATCATGGCCCCAGTAAACTTGACCTTGTAATAATTATACTCATTTTATCTGGTTTCTCTGTCTTTTCCTTGTTTTTGTACACTATTCTCACATTTGTCCTACTATATTTAAGCTTTTCAAACTCCAAGAAATACACTTTTATAATAAAACAAAAATATATAATTTTGTAATTAAAACACAATAAAAATATGCCTACCATTATCTACATGGTATTTTAATACCGGTTAATATTGGAGAATAATAAAATATAATAAATAATAAACTGAGGCAAGACTATTCGAACTATTGGTTTTCTCAAGCGATAGTAGTTTCGCCCAGTAAGAATGTATCTTTAAGTTAAAGGGAATAGTTTTAAATATTGACCTAAGTGGTCGAGAGGTAAGGTCCATCCCTAGTGTCTGGGTGATCGTTGGTTCAAACCCAACCGGTATCAACAATTTTTTTTAGTGATAAAAATCTTTAACAAAAGTTACTTAGAAGGGAAAGTATAGCTGTCGGTCCAATATCGATTGTTGTATGTAAAATAACCCTGAAAGTTATGTGAAAAGTTTGTATGTAAGCCCTTTTGATCTTGCTCAAAGATATTTTCATGTGTAGATATATTAGTCGGTTCAGAAAATGCATAATAAATAAACAAAAACAAGATTTTAAATAGGTATATTAAATTTTTTTATTGAATAGCTTTTGTTATATTTCGAGTTGTTTTATTACCTTAAGATCGAATATAAGGGGATACGAAGAAAAAGACAGTGTTTTTGCAGTCTTTATGGTAAAACATTTTTGGCCAAAATAAAAAAAATATTTCTCCAATAAGAAAATATAATTTAATTTTCTTCACATGATGACCTTATAACTTATTGAATATCTGTCAAGGGGGTCTTGGAATATACTGACAACTTTTTCTCTCCATTTAAAAAGGTTCTCTTCTAATGCCGCCATGCTCATGACAGATATTCAGGAACTGTTGATATCACCAGGTGAAGAATATTAAATTTTAGGTTTGTACTGGAATATTTTATTTATTTTAGCAACAAAAAAAAAGTTTTGCCATTAAAACTCAAAAACCCTGGCCTTTTCTCCCTTCCCCTTCCATCCCACCAAAATTTGGAAATATTGATAAGCATCAGCTTTATGAACTGGGTTGGAACCAAAAACTACTAATCATCTGTTCATCATATCTCTGCTAGCTCGAGTGTTTTTGAAAAATCAGTCATCAGGAAATTTATTTCTCCTAAAGCAAAATAGTTCTTAATGGTGTCTGTTAGTATTTTTTTTAAACAATATAGATTCTATAGAGTAAATTAATCCTTATATCTGTGAAAGATTCTGTGTTATTGTTCTTGGATTCCAAACCATTAACATTTTGAAGTTATGGGTAAGACATAAAAAAATTGCCAAGGTAATGTTGTTGTTTTTTGTAAGAAGATCGTTATACATAAAGCAAGATATCAGTAAGATTAAAATATATTTCACAAACATCTATTAGTAGAGTATGGTATGTTTGTCATATAAATGAAAACTATGAGATGAAAAAAGCCTGTTTAGTCTATTAATTTTTCCTGTACTCTAAAACTACTATCAGATATATATTGATTAGCAGCTTCATGAACTAGATATAATTCCTTTACGTTGAAAATTAGTATACCTAATAATTATTTGTTACAATAAGTTCTACATATTATGTGAAATTTGTAGCAAATATTTCAATTATATCCTATTGTTTTTTAATCGTAGTTTCTCCTATGTAATAGAAAAAGTGACGAATTTGTTTATTAAATTATTAAATGAAGGTTTGAGAAGGATGAAACCTAATAGAAATATACACGTTTAACAAATAAGTTTATTTAAATTAAAAACAAGTCAATAGTATAACATAAGGTATAGTTAAATCTTAGATTAAACAATCCTTTGCTAAATAAGAGAAATTAAATCATTTACCATAGATGTATACATCCCAATATGGAAGAATTAAAGTAAGCACCCAGGTAACTAGGAATCAACAGTAAGGTTGATTCTATCGTTGATTCTAGTAGCTCTTCTAACTAGAACTAACGCACATACCGCTACAAAGGAGAGTCAGCCTCAACGCAGCGGAAATATAAATAAGGAGCAAATATTAATTTAAATGTATGCTAAAATACATAACAACTATCCAGCCTAGATATTGGGAGACTAGACCTGAAAGGTATTTACATGGATCATAGTTAAATAGTAGTTAATGAAATCAAATTCTAGTAAGTCATAATTTTAAAGAATTACTACTATGGTAGTTAAATGAACTAGCTAGAATGAGTTAATTCCATAGAGAGCTACGAAACACAAAGATTAATCTTCTAGAAGAGGAACTATCATTTTGTAAATTGTAGGTGACGAGCTACCAGGAATCTAGGCTGTGAAGATAATATGGTCGGCCTATTCCTAATTAGTACTGCCTGGACATTCAATAGTATATTTATACTTCCACCCATCTTGGGCACAGTATGACTAGTACCAGCAATAAATGTATTAACTAATACAAATATTGCCTGAAGGAGTCTGGAGACTAAGCTCTGTCCCCGCGGGCCACTACTACGAACCAGTAGTGCTCCCACAGGTTGCGCACCGTAAATAGGTACACTATGAGAAATATTAGGGACTGGTATCAATCACAGACCTGATAAGGTCACTGAACAAAGTGTTGGATAACCTTATTACCACCGTTATGTGAGCCCAAGCGCTAAGAAATTCTATTATAGCCTTACAGTTTAGAGTTTCAAGACATTTCCCTAGTATATAGCACTATGTCTTATGGATAAAGGAAAATAAGTCAGACACACTGTTATACTACTAAGTCATGTAATATACACCAGGATAAATAGAGCATAAAGTCCATCGTTCAAAAGTATACCTTATGGGCATAGAAAAACAAGTCAGAAACTCTTACACAAAAACCTATGTCTTATGGACATAGTTAAAAAAGAGCACATCTGTGACGAGGTTAAGAGACCGACACCTCAGACATCGTAGTCACCAATTGCTCTGTCTGCCAATGTAGTATAGCGTTCAAGTTGTTCCTCCATCGAATAGCTACAATAGAATACAAAATGTGAAACAGGGAAGGATGGTTATATACAAACAAAACTGACGTCATCTGGGAGGGTCTCCACCCATACAAATATGGGGAGGTGAGATTTCAAATTTGCGCCGAACGGCAACTTACGCTCGTGGATGGCGTGGAGAACGCAGAGAAGCAGCTCCGCCATTTCATCGAAGTGGGGACTGCGAGCAATATGCTGTTTTGATGATCCTCCAGGAATAGTCAGATGGGGCACTTTCCTGAAGTTTGGGCGTTTCCTGGCAACATGAATTCACCGTGCCATACATTATTATAATATATTAATTCTTGTATTCATCGTGATAATCATCTGTATGGAACGGGACGTTTACACGTTACAGCTATCGTACCCTTTCTTTCAAAGGTACCCAAGGAGGGTGGGTGGGTGGGTTGTAAACCATTCAGGTAAAAGCACTTTCAGTTAACCTGGCAAGAATGTGAGATCTTACCTCCTCGTTGTTGCGAGCGACGCCAGACGAGACTGACACCTTAGTCTGCACGCTCACTGGTTCGTATTATACTTGAGTTCACTTGGAGGTTTGTCTTATCCCTCAAGTTCACATAACCAGGCCCTGTACACATTTTTGACCAGATTGTACAGTCTTAGCAGTTAATGGTTTGCCCTTATTCTAATCCCCTCCGTCCGTTGTGCTTGGCATCCAATCGTCTCCATAGAGATCAGCGTGACTCAACCAATTATCTCTCCTCTGTGGAGTACGTGGTACAACAAGTCAGCGATAACAGCAGCAGACCAGAGCCCCGTTTTCATTAGATAAACTGGAATAATGGCTCGAACTAAGCCCGTGCTCTCAGGAGATAATAGGGAGGAAGTGTTTGAGCTTAGAAATAACAATACTATTGACGGTGTGACTCAACTCCATGGTTCATCTAGCCTTGTATTCAACTATCATTTTCCCAATTAATCTGCTGTTATACTCTCTTATATAGAATATAACATATTGTAATAGAGAACATTCTTGATCTTTAGATTATGATGAATCTTTACTATTTACTGTATGTGCCACCGAACCTCAAAAAGTTCGATTCTACAATTATGTTCATCCTGATGTCTGTCTGTACATCTATGTATGGACCTAGCCGGATTTTGTTCAAAGTTAAAAGTCATATGAAATATCACTACCTGAGGACCATTTTCGATTTTAACCCTAGCTCTAAAATTAAGGGTAATTTACTGGTGAGTATTTTTTTAGACTAAAAAAGTTTATCAAAAATTGTTTTTAACGATAAAAAATTAACTTTTATTTAAATAGCTTTTGACCGAAGAAATAACCCTGTATATACCTACTTGTCTTTAAGAAATAAATTTGTTTTAAGAGTAGTTTATTGAGGACAGATTTATTACAAAATCTAATACCATACAAATATATCCAACGATTCTGTTAAAAATATGTTTTATTAAGTTTTTTATATTATAAATAATCACATTTAAGTTAATTTGTTTTTCTTAGGAAAATAATTTGAGAGTATTAAATTTCAATTAAGTGAAAATTGGCAACGTGGACATGGGAATAAAACCCAAATGTCCCTGTATACAAGATAAACAGAGATGGCTCAGTGAGAGAGCATTGGCGAGCTAACTCTAAGGTCTCAGATACAATTCCCGAGTGCAGGTTGTCATTTTTCACCTAGCTGCATTTGATTCATCTCTCAGAACTGATCCGGTGTATAACCATCACGTATAAGTTTGTGATACACATCTATAAGTATAATAAATCTCTAAACTTGTCTGTACGTTTCATTTCGTTTTGTTTGTTTCCAGTAAACTCAAAAAGTTTCACTGAATTGAGATGGAACTTCTTCTGTTGTACTCTTTATATTTAGTAATACAGGATAAGCTATATAGGCTAATATTACGCCATCTCATCAGTGAGTGAGGCAGTGTCAAAAAATACTGTTATAGTAGTTACATTTTTAACAATTCAAATGTAATAACTTTCTCATAAATAAATCGCTTTGTATATCTCCATGAGAACAAGTGGTTTGGAAATCTAACAAACCATATATTTAGATCTCATTTTACTGTCTTATTTGATCGCCAAATCAACTGCAATCCAAAGAGTAGTTATGGAATAAATATAATCTTAAATCGACAGAACCTATATTTTGTGTTGGTTGTTTTATATTTACATTAAAATAACGATCATGGTTCTTTAACAAATATAATGTAAGCTTAGATAACATTCAACGTTTTGATGTGATTTAATATCACATTTACAAGAATACACGTTCAGAAAAATAGATTAGGTCTCTCATATAAAGGCAGAAAATATTGATTGAAATGCTAAAAATATATTTCTCGACTTACTTTCATTTGTTAAAACGACATCCAAGTGCAGCACAGCTTTCATTTGGATTTTACATATCAGAACAATATAGCCTATATTATGTTTTCTATGCTTAAATCCACAAATTTTAATTGATTATATTGTTGTTTTTATAGTAAACTGAATATACAAGTACTACTAATTTAACTTTTGGTGTAGGATCTGTTTCACCTAAATGCCTCACTGTTATCATTTATTTGGTTTTTTCCCAACGTACTTTTCGTTCTGTTTGCTTACAGGAATGATTTGTTAAACGGTAATTTCAAGATATCATCAACTCAACTCATTTTAGCTAGTTAGTAAAAGCACTAATTTTTTTATCAATTTTTTTTTCTCGTTGTAAAAATGAGAGAATTGGTTGTAGGGTAAGAGCAGAAACTGCACAAACCAAAAGAGAAAACCCTGCAGCCGGATACTTTTGGTATGATTGGAATTTGTAAAGAGGGGTATTTTTTTATAATTATGATTACATTTGTGTGCTTTGTTTCATCTTACCCTCTGGGATGAATGCACACTAATTACGTTAATGGAGTATGGATGGAGAAGGTGAAAATCAGATAAATCTACACGCATTTTGGGGGAGGGAATATAACAAGTTTAGGGAAAAAACCCTCATTTAAACCGAGTGAGGTTCTAACCCTGTTTAAGGCAATATTTATGTTAAGTACAGTTTCTCGCCGATGAAGGCTTAACATTTTTAATTCAACAGTTTGATGTCCACACATTTGTAGTGCTGTGATAGTACAAGATATTTGTAGTGCTGTGATAGTGCAAGATATTTGTTTTGCTGTGATAGTGCAAGATATTTGTATTGCTGTGATAGTGCAAGATATTTGTATTGCTGTGATAGTGCAAGATATTTGTATTGATGTGATAGTGCAAGATATTTGTTTTGCATTTTCATTGCATTCATTAATGCCTGAATCATTTTTTACTAAACTTTTAATTTAATGTGAGCTCTAAGTACTTGGCCAAGTACTAACACTATTTAAATCTGAATTATTGCTGAAGAAAAATGTCCCAAATATGTAGTGCTGTGCGATGCAGTGACACAACAGAAAACTTCCAGCTGATCCCAAAACGAACGGGACTCCAACCTAAACCGGGAGCTTTGGCAAAGGAAAGGACAACACAGGATTTGTGAGGTTAGCCTGATCTCTTTTTATTGATTCTCTCGCGAAGTTTTGAATAAGAAACATAACCAAATAACGAGGTTAAAAACGTTTCAGCATAGAAAATGGCTATATTATTACTTATTAATTAACACTGCGTCTTAATACCCTTACGGGCTATACGGCATCGAATTTCTAAGAGCGAGCGAGCTAAAGAACCTATTAATTTTGCTGGGAGAAGTATTTTCACATAACTCCCAGGGTTATTTTACACTACATAATCGACACGGGACCAACGGATTTACTTCACCTCCGAAGGAAGTTGTGCTACGGATTCTTGTCACCCAATCAGAATCCGTTGACCTTTGCTGGGTTTAAACCCACAAATTTTAGATCCTGGGGCCAGCAAGTTAACTGAGGTCCGATAAACTGCTAAAGAATTTAATTACTTTGCCTTCTTTAGATTTTTTTTACGTACAATAAAACACTAGGCATACAGTATTAATGATCGTTATCTATCAACATACACACAAGGGCTACTTGAAATATTAAAATGTTTTGTACATTAACTACCTCCTAGACATGGCTATCTAATAATGGCAAGTGGGTTCATAAGGATGATGGGAAGTATATTAAAACACTAGGTCTATTGTGGAATTCTACTTTAAATTATTTTCATTATTCAACAGAACAATAAGACAAAATTGTGTACAAGTGTTCAAAACGCTCTGTACTTTATGATATAGCACAAATATTTGACCCACTAGGAATTATTGGGACAATAATGCTCAAGGTAAAGATTTTCATGCAACAATTGTGGCAACTCAAGATAAGATGGGATGAACCCTTACCCACAACTCATCTCACAGTATGGAATACATACAAGGAGGAGTTAATCCACCTTAATCAGCTTCAGAGTCCTACCAGGCGATCAGAAAGTTGACGTTCAAACTCATGAATTCTGCAACGCTTCAGAGGTTGACTACGGTGCGTTCATCTTCATCAAATGCACAATGTAAGAAACACCACCATAAATATACTGTGCTCTAAGCCATGTGTTGCACCACTCAAGAAGATGACACTGCCCAAACTTGAACCTTGTGCAGCAATGTTGTTGGCTCAACTAGTGCACAAGACACTTGCTTATCTTAATTGAAACTTCAACAAATGCACTAAACCATAGTTTTCTCATGGTTGAATGCACCTTCCACCCAATGGAAAATATTGGTAGCTAACCGGGTATTAGATATTCAGTTAACAAGACCATATAAATCGTCACATGTGCGTTCTCAAGACAATCCTGCTGATTATATTTCCAGAGGCATGACACCCAAACAAATACTTAATGTGGAATTATGTCGGCATGGACCACCTTGGCTAATAGATGAACAGGATTCTTCACCAATTTATGAGCTAGAAGACTCAGTCGACTTATCAGAAAGGCGTAAATTGACAGTTACAATGGTAGCCACTAAGCTACAAACCTTGATTTACAAGTATTCATCGTTGATTACAATGCAGTGAATAACAGCTTATTGTTTCTAGGCTGTAAGAATTATGAAACAATTTTTAATTGATAAGAAGACAGAACCATTAAACGGGGAAGAATTACATAACACTCTTAACCATTGGATTAAGTATGTTCAAAGCATTGAGTTTGCAGCAATGTTATGTGACTTATTACATTCTAAGCAAGTTAGCCCAATGAGTAAACTCAAAGTATTATTTTCATTTATCGATAACAATGCACTCATCAAAGTTGGAAGCTGATTTAAAAGGGCTCTAAAACCATGCAATCAGAAACATAGAACTGTCGTACCCACTAAGAATAAACCAAAGTACTTTATCGTACAATATAAACATGTGAAACAGTTACACGCTTGGCCACAGACACTACTTGCAACCATACAACAAGATTACTGGCCACTAAAGGGACGCAATTTAACGCGTCGAATAGTTCATGATTGTGTCAAATGTTTCAACGCTAAACCCAAGTAAACGCTTCAACTCATGGGTGAGCTACCAAAGTATAGATTACAACCCACGCGACCATTCTTACACACTGGAGTTGATTATTGTGGCCCAGTGTACATCCAACCTAGTCGTCGACGTGGAAACACCACAGTAATAGCCTAGTTTTGTCTGATTCGCAACAAAGGCAGTGCATGTAGAATTAGTAAGCAATATGACTACATAAGGTTTCATGGGGGCCTTAAATTAGTTTATGGTTCACCGAGATAAATACTCTCATATCTATTGAGACAATGCAACAAATTTCGTAGGTGTCAATCTTGAACTTCAAGAACTTCACAATCTTCTTACATATGAGATTCATCAACAGAAGGTAGTGGATTTGTTGAAAAGAGAAAAAATCGATTGGCATTTCACTCCCCCACGATCCCCTCATTCTGGAAGACACTGGAAAGCCGCATTTAAACCAGTGAAGAATCATTTAAGACGGTGATAGTGAGTATAAGGGTGTGAAACTAGTAGAAACTCTTCAACCTAACCCACCTCAGTGGTGTAGTAAGCTAACGCGCTAGTTTCATGTTGAGCTAGATTGCCGAGGATGGGAATATTGAGGTTCAAATCTCGCTCGGGTGAATTGAGGGTGGTTTTCCTAAATGATTTTTCAGGCTCTCTCCATGAAACTGCGGATTTACTCCCTCTATATTCGATCTTCTCAGTTCCTAACCCATTAGCGTAACTAGTAATTTTAAGGGTATAACTCAAACCTAGCTTAGGTCTAATTAATCAAACTCTAGTGACTGTTGGGGAAAATATTTTTTCGGGAAAAATATCCAAGGTACCATCCAAGATGCGGATCAGTGACCCCTAAGCTCGTCAGAGTAGTGCACTGACAACACCACGAGGACGGTTTATAAGTATGCTGAAACTAGAAT
Source organism: Timema shepardi (assembly GCA_902151425.1). Taxonomy (NCBI): domain Eukaryota; kingdom Metazoa; phylum Arthropoda; class Insecta; order Phasmatodea; family Timematidae; genus Timema; species Timema shepardi. The sequence goes on from CABFVX010000836.1 coordinate 179,456, forward strand.
CAAATTTCTCTGCTAGAGTGTTTTATGCACATGAATTTTCTAAAAAACATTTCAAGCTTTACAGCAAATTGGTTTACTGCCAGCTCATACATGTCAAATGGAGCAAAGTTGTTATTTGACTCGACTGTACTAGGTTTGGTGAACCTATCAATCCCCAACCCATCTGACGGTTTGTTTTAAAGATGGTCGAATGCACCCTTTGTGGATTACTAACTAGACAATCACCGGTTAACAACACTATAATATTTAAATGTAAATTAATGAACTTAGTTTTAATTGGATATTGATTCGTTGATCTGAACCACCACTGGCCTGCATCAGTGGACACGTGGACAAGATGTCAGTCTCATAGTCAAGTGGCCAACACATTAGTTCACTTAGTAGCGCATCTGTCTATTGAGCCAATAAATACAATGAATTAACTGTCAAGGAACAAGATGGCAAGTATATTTTAGACCTATGTTAGTTTGTGAGTCGTGAACTGATATAAGCAGTCTGTTTATAATTTGCACTATAAATAAATCAAAACCAAAAATACACATTTAAGCCTCGTTTATATTGTAACACATGTTGGCCAACACGATCCCAACAAGTTGTGTTACAATATAAACGCATTCCCAACGTGTTTATGTTGGCCAAAATGTTGGTGTTGGGAAAGCCAACAAGCCAGAGCCAACAAGTTGTGTTGGTTCATTTGTTTGAGTTAACAAACGACGAACCCAACATTTTCGCTGATTTGGAGGTTCTGCGCATGCGCTAAAGAGCCGAGTCAGTCTGTAGCCTTGGAAACACATGATTTGTGGCTATAGATGCTCCCTCCCACAAAGCGCAGAGCTATAGCAGATTTTTCTCACGGAGTCACAACAATTCTCCTTTCCATTTACCACGTAAATGTGGTTACAGAAGTGTAACCAAGCATTCAAAGTCCACATATGACGTGCGTACAAAATTATCAAATCCACTTTGCAAATATATGTCATTCATTATTCCCATATATGTACCTTCAATTTGACGTTTAGCAAAAAAAAAAGCTTCAACCCCAATCCCCACCGCTTTGCTCATTTCTGCAAGAGTACACTTCCTGTCAACACAAATACGTCGTCATCCATGGCTAGAAATGTGTATGATTAAAAACTAGCGGAGAACTCAGGATGTCGGTCCAACAAGTTGACAACAATAAACTCAGCTTACTTTCCCTCGTGTGTTGTCTCCAAACATGTTGGCCAACATGTTCGGTCCAACTTGTTACATAATAAACGAGGCTTCAGTCAGGTTCGCCTGTGGCAAGAAAATCGAGGCTTGGTTTATAAATGTGTCTAGCCTGGACAACTAGTACGATGCTGTAGTAAAGCCATACATCTGAGGAGATACTGGTTTGAGCCCCGGTGTGGTCGTAATTAAGTCAAGGCGAGGTATGAGTGACCTATAGCTCATTATAAATGTAATTCAAGTTCTTACAACGTCCATTATAAAACTATCCATTAATTAATAATTTTATTTTGATTTTTCACGTTGGCCTTGGTGTTCTTGGAATAAAATGTACGTCTCAGGATCTGATGATCATGGGTTCAAACCTGGCTGACGTCGATGGATTTTTACTACTCGATACAAATCTGTAGCACAACTTCCTACGGAGGGGAAGTAAAGCCGTTGGTCCCATGTCGATCGTGGGATGTAATAAACCCTGGCTAGTATGTGAGAATATATTTCCAACCAAAATTTGGGGGCTCTTTCTCACTAGCTCGTAGAAATCTAGCGTGGAAAACAACGGCAAACTAACGCACTTTCAAGCAGATTGTAGAACCGAAAAACTTATCGGTTCTGGTTCCTGTTCGGATTCTCCAAACACAATATTAAAGTTGCTTTTTATTCACTAACTGTTCATGTTATACTTTTATGTACTAATTACACCAATGTGTTAGGGATTACGAAGGCTTAATTTTAAGGAGGTGCATCCGCATTTACGTGAAGGGAGAGTGGAAAACCGTTAAGGAAAAACCTTCCTCAGTGCGCCTGACCGGGATTGAACCCCAATCTCCCCGGCTTCAGTAGTCTAGTCCAACACAAAATTAGTGTGTTAGACAACGCGGCCATCAAAGTGGTTTAAAATGCGGTTCTTTTAGGTTTTTATTATGTTTAAGTTTTGTTCTGGTTTTAAAAACTCATATTTAATGGTTTGAGTTCCATTAAAATATTCGTAAGTCCAGCATTATATTAAAACTTATTTTACTACAAAATACGAGTTATTTATATAAAAAATAATGATTATTCTGGAGATTGATAATTTCACAATTTCTGTATAGCTCCGGGTGCCATTTGAACAGGATATTATTTTATTTTCATTTGGCATAAATATAAAAATAAATGGTACGGACCCCCGCACTGACTTTCTAGCTCTATTATTTAAAAAAATTGAGATATTTACTCAAAACTAGAATATGTGAAATGAAATAATATACACTAGCAGACCCAAGCATAAATTGCACTTTACTTTACTTTTTTTAGTCTAGGTTTTAAATTTTATAATTTTGTTTTTAAAGAATTAATGTCCTCATTTTTATGTTTGGACCAACAAAAAAGATCGATATTTGGTCCACAAGAGTCAACATTTCGTATTAGAATTTCGACATTTTTTACAATTTTCTAAATTTGATTAAGTGTTGCACATCTTCAGGTATTCACATTGCTATTAAGTTCCTCATTTATACATTTTTAGTAATAAAAATACAAATATTGTCTATAGAGTCTAAAATTAAAGAGATAGTCCTTTGTTGTACAAACATTTCTTCTAAGACGTTAAGAAGAAAATAATATAACATTTTTGAGAGACTTACTTATATTTAATTACTTTATGGCAGTAGAAAATAATTGCTTTAAAACTTAAGTAGTATCTCTTTAAAACTTAATCTCACAAAATTGTGTTAATATATTGGCCAAAATCTCAGAAATGGTTGGTTTTATAAAAAAAATATTTGAAATAAGAGTTTTATATTATTTTATTTTATATTTTGAAATGATAAGCTATTTATTATCTCAAATAGCTGCGGAGATACAGAAATTTCTGCTTCTGTAAAGTACCCTAGAATTCATTTTATACTTGAAATTTGGAGGAATAGTGAAAAGAAAACCATATTTGAACCTCCTTTCTTTACCCCTCCAAAAAATGACCATCCAACAGCTTAAATAGTTTAAATTTTAGGAATTACACCTTTAAGGTGGATTGCTACTGAGCATTAGTTAGGGCAGTATATTTGATGTTTCTATAACATATACTTTTTTAGGCCAAAATGAATCAAATATTTCTTTTATATAAAAATAGAGTTTAGTTTTCTGCACATGTTAAACTCAACAGTTGTTGAATATCTGTCTAAGGTGTCCTGTAATTTAATTACAACTTTTCCTCTTCATTTAAACAATTTGCCACCAAATACCGCCATGCTCATGACAGATATTCAACAACTGTTTTGATTACCATGTGCAAAAAACTAAACTTTATATTTCTATAGGGGGAAAATGTTGATTTAATTTTAATCAAAAAATGTTTATGCTATAAAAAAAATGCAAAATGAATGCACTGAACTGGCGCTCGCTAACAATCCACCTTTAATATATGAAGTTAAGAAAGGTTTAGCTTAATATAACATTTATTTATAAAGAGAGAAAACACTTTGTTAAAGGACAAACAACCACAACAAGTAGTCAAATAAAACAATTTGTAATAATAATAGTCAACATTAATATGAATATGATGTATAGAGCTCATGAACAACAATATGTAGTGACCAATATTATAGAGTATAAAAATTATAATGTATAACAATTTAACATAAGTGTTTGAAATGTTAAAATGACACTAATTTTATTAGTAGCCATGTGATTCCATCAATGCCATGCAAATGACTAAATAAATTCTTTGAATAAATAATTAATTGTATAAAGCATAAATTGACATTCAAGCTTCAATTGATTTTCATGTAGAAGATTTGTTTGATTGTTATTTAAAACAAGCTTCTTGAATATACAGTTAACATTTACAATATATGGATATAATTAGGTGTTTAAATTTGATTAATTAATATTTGGTAGTTAAAGAAATGACTCTATAAAATATGAGATACCAAAATAAAGCTTTTTTATTTGGCATGGTTAGTTCCTTCTCCTTGTTATAGGATTGTTGACAGAATTTTCAACCAACTCACAATTACATGTCTCAACGTTATAGCATCGTCTTCAGGTCTGAGGAAAGAAAACCAATGTAAAATAGTTAAGAAGATGACACAAAATATTTTTTCAAAATGGAAAATGAAGGCGAGTTAAAACAAGAAAGTTATTTAAAGACAAAGATAAAATATGAGAAAAGTATATTATACTACTATAAAGCCACACAGCTGACTTACTCACATTAATGTTTACCCACTTCCAGATGAGCTAGAAGCTTGAAATTTGGCAAACTTATATCTTCTAGCCTGTAACCGACAGGAAAATTCCAAAAAGCTAAAAAAACTAATTTTTAACCCCAGAAAATTTCAAAATGGCTGAGAAACTTTAAAGTCAGCAAAAACCTTTCTTTGGAAGTCTCTTGTAGCTAAACGCTAAGGGCTAACAACAAATGGACTGCACCAGCAGCTGCGGGATTGGCGAGATTCACAAGTTTGGTCCTATTAATTTTTGTCGTATCTCCATCGGATATACCTTAGATAGAGCTAGATTTTTTTTATTTTAGGTAAGTTTTGCACATTTTGCCCATATTTTTGCTGGCCTTCCATGTCTACTACCCGACCACCACTGAAATAGCACCATTTATTCTGGTGGTCCATCATTTGGGGACCACTGGTTTAGAATATCAATTTTATTTGTGAAAGAATCAAGAATTTTGTCGTAAATGAAGACCATGCCACCAACATCTCTACAGTATGATTAACTCATTATGAAGTAGCTGGGATGATAATCATTTTAGAGTCAACCTCAGTGATCTTGGGGTAAATTATTAACTTCAAGAGCAGATGTTCAAGGTTTTAAACCCAGCTGAGGTCGATTGATTTTTCTTAATTTATAAAAATCCTCAGTACAACTTCCTTTGGAGGAAAATTATATCCGTTGGTCCCATGTTGATTGTGAAATAAAAAATAACCCTGGATGTTTGTGTAAATACTTTTCCCGGCAAAGTTATTAGACTCTTTCGCTCTCACTCATAGAAATTCTCGTGTTCTGATTATAAAATGTTGGTTCAAAAAGATTATGTTAACTACTTTAAATAAATAAATAAATAAATAATAACTTAACATTATTTTACGAAAATAATTCGGAAACTATACAAAAAATGAGGAAAACCATTGCAAGGTCCTTTTTGAGAATATAATTTATTGTTAAATTGAAAATAATTTTGATTGGATATGGTTTCAAGTATTTTGATGATTTGGATGATGTCTTCATTAGAGAAATTATTGTTTTTTAATATATTTTTAAAATAATGATGTTTTGATGATGGGTAAATTAGTGTATAAATTATTATTGTCTAATAACATAAACTTGGATTGAAAACCACGGGATAAGTTTTTTAATTTATTTGTTAGATCATAGGAGCTTTTAATGTTGTGCAAGTTTGTAAATTTCTCGGTAATATCTTAAGTTATTTTCTTGACTATTTTATAAGCTGGAGTGTTTTATAGTTAACTAGAAGATTTATTGGAAATTTTGGCTTAGGAATTATAGTTAAAGATGTGAAGATAGGTGCCCAAGGCTAATATTAAGTATGACGTTGTCCTTACGATCAATTATTAAAGATGTTAGTTTTATTTTAAGATTATCATTTATGATATTTTGTGATTGAATCGGTTTTCAATTGAATGATATTATTATGTATGAAATTTACTAAAGTTTTGGAAATACAATGATCATTGTTGATAAGGACTGTGGTATTACGGTTCCTTTGTCGGCTTTGGCGTTGATTATTTTACTGCCAAGAAATGTCTTCTTTAGTTTTTGTTGTGTGGAACGCTCATTTATGAATTTGTTTTGTTAGAATGGTTCTGGATGACTTTTTGAAGTTGGTTGGATACTAGGTATCATCTTTGATCTTTTTGTCAGGACCAATATGTTAATATGATGGATGGCATATTCACGGTTTATGATAAATGAGTGTATTTTGTTTCTAATAGAGGATGTGTGGCAGTTGAATTTATAACCTATAAGTATTAAGTTTTCCTAGTTGGCGGATCATTCACTTTTAATAATAATAATAATATTTAGCACCACGTCTTACTACCCGTTCGGGTTATACGCTTTAAGTACCAATTACTCTAATGGATTAGGAATTGGGAAGATTAAATTAGAGGAAATGAACCCGCATATGCGTGGAGGGAGAGTGGAAAACCATTTAGGAAAAAAGATCCCCAGCTCACCCGACCGTGATTCGTACCTCGATCTCCCCGTCCTCAGCAGTCGAGCTCAACACGACAAGCGTGTTAGCCAACTACGCCACCGAGGCGGGTATTCACTTTTAATTATGTTTAAGATTCTTGGGAGGAATGTATGGGTCTGTTTATGAATTGTTTGTTTTGTAGCTTTCCATAGTTTGAATAGCCTATTAATTTCGTGTTCAAGCCTAAGATGTTTTTTTGTGTAGGATTTCATTAATTTTGTCTTTAGTTTGGATAAAAAGTTTGTTCCTACTTCAAGGGTGTAGTGAATATTATTATTAGAAATGACTTGGTTTGACTTCTTGTTTCAGTGGTTAATCCCTTAACAAGTTCTTACTGATAAGAACTCATTGATACTCCTATCATTCCCTTTGGAAATTAGTTCATCCTTCTTTCATAAACAATCCTGAAGAAAGGGAAAATTTACTCTCAAAATAAAATAAAATTTCAGAAATAACTTTTTTTATGAACGTAAGAACCTTTAAGAACCAATAATAACATTTACTATTCTAAAAATATATATTAATTCCAGTTCCATTTCGGGTTCTTAAGCATTTTTATTTTGTTTTCTGGTTCCGGTTCTGGTCATTTAACGATAACTTATTTTCGGTTATAAGTTTTGTTTCTAGTTCCGGCTCATATCCCTACCTTCAGAACTTCCCTAGCACATGTGTATAATCCCAGATGGTGCAGGCAGCACTAACCCGTTGAAGGAATGAGTTATTGCTCCGTTCCAGACGGATGGGAAGAACATATTAAGAATCAACCCTCGAGTGTAAGACTCCTTATTATTTATTTTACACTATATCCGAGCTACCTGCGGTTCCCCTAGTGAGGTAGGGACGAGCAAGATACAAATTTAGAGAATGTGAACACGCATTTTCTTGAAGAGAGAGTGGTAAACTATTTAATAAAATAGTACAGTTGGTGTTTGGGAATCTAAGGGCACTGTTTATAAATCGAAACCAAGCAAAGGAGGAGTAAGGCATATATGATATAGGCTCTGATAAATTTATCGATGAAACTAATTCTATGACACATGATATACTTTTACATTTATGTTAGAGGCTTTACAGGTGAGATCCACCTCACCTCCCCCCCACAGCCAAAATAATCTGCTCAACCCAATTGGAACACTTTTAATACTCTAAAAGAAACCGTAAAGCCTTTTATTCGGAAAAATGAAAATTCACTTTGTGGGAAAGTTTAAATAATTACGTTATCTTATTTGTATTACTTTTATAATAGTATCGGTGGTAAAATTATTGTTAGCGGCATTGAGTTGGTAAAAACCTATTCTTGTCTGAGCTACTTCTGTACACAACACTTTCCCCTCGTCTCTAACAATAGCATCTTCCACGTCACGTTGTATTCATTGTCTGAGCTACTTCTGTATACAACACTTTCCCCTCGTCTCTAACAATAGCATCTTCCACGTCACGTTGTATTCATTGTCAGAGCTACTTCTGTATACAACACTTTCCCCTCGTCTCTAACAATAGCATCTTCCACGTCCCGTTGTATTCGTCTGTAGACTTGGCTACTGCTGCGATCTGGTGACAAATACTGAAAATAGTAGAATTATATTTCTAGAAAGCATGTATTGATAAAGAGAATTCATGAATGGGAACCGGAAAGTTTTATTAACAGGGGGAAAAGAGGGAGGGGGGGCAAAATAAAGTTATGTCCATGATAACTTAGATTGAGTAAAAAAAAACGTGAACAAAACTTATCACCGCTACCACTGAGTCACTATTTAATAGATTGTGTGTCTATATTTATATTTTATGTATATTAGCATTTTAGAAAAAAGTTGAAGAAACATAAAGTAAAGGAAATATCTCGTTCCCAGCCTTAGAAAAGCGATATTTAGTGACCAATAGGATTGATATTTCATTAACATAATGATTGTACCGCCCTCACTATTTCAGCTTGATTTTATTGATCTTTTTGATTCATTGTTTCAATCTAGAGTCATAATTTTGTTGATCAAAACATTGAGACCTGTTTGAAATAGAGGCTTGTTTATAAATATTATCCTACTAAACAATTATATTAGGGACTCGTTGGACTCATGTGTGTATATTAATAAATATTAGACCGTTCGAGTAAAGGGTGAGTCTAATCAAGATTTTTTATAAAAATTGCACCCCTTCTTCCCCATAAATACCCATGGGGGTAATGCCGGGGCCTACGTTAACTATCGGGCCTGCATGCTTTTCCCCCACCACCGTTGTGACGTCAGGTGGTCCTGTCCGACCTATCCCAGCTATCTATACTGTTATAAGTGCATTGTTCAACGGTATTTTAAATGCCTTTAAAATGCTGTTTACCTGGATGTAATTCCAACTATGAATACACTAATATAAAATCCGTATTTAAATTTTCCAGTGACGAAACTCTTAGACAAAAATGGATTTGGTCCATTCACAGAGACAATTTTCATCCCTTCCACGTACTCAATCTTATGTGAGTATCATTTTACGGAACCAGATAGTATTAGAAAAGACTCCGTAAAAAAAGGCCGATGTTAACATTTTAGCTAGTAGAAGAGAAAAACCAGAATTAAAAAATGGTTCACACCCAACTATTAATGAAAAGTCTACCTTCATACTTGTCTTAAACCTTGCAAAAAAAAAGAAGAAAAAATACGCTTGGAGAAAAACGAGAAATAGAAACTCTTTTAAAAATATAGAAATCGCTGGGAAAGATAATATCCTAAACTTCGCTGAGTTTAGATTAAATGTGTCAGAAAGTTATAACAAGTAATTAGGTTATTTAATCTAAGATAAATAAGTTAATATTAATGTTATTAAAATGTTTTACAAAATTTCATAAAAAAAAATTTTGCTTAGTTTATTGATGGATTTGCTAAAGAATAGTTCAAACCTATGTTAATCTATTTGTTCTGAATTTAAATCACCTAATTTTGATATTGTAAAGAGGCTTGTTTCAATTTTTTTTTAATATCCTTCTTAATAAACATACCAAAGTTATCAAAGACAGTCTAATCCAGAAAAAAAAAATGGAAAGTAAAAGAGTTGTTTGGATAAAGTTGCCTTCGTATAATTGCTCTGTAATATTTTACTGACTTACATAAAATTATTATATGTCAATAATAATTTACGTGCTGTCATCCATAACAAAATGAAACATTTGTAATACATTATTTGTTGGTGAGTTTCCTATGAAACAGTCAAACAATGATAATACCTATAGCCTAGAATATTACACAAAGATTCTCAATTCAAAATAATAATTAACTTAACTGACATAATATTAGGAAATAATTATAGTAAATTATATCTGTAAACGCCAGAGCATTGATGTTTAATTATATTATTTGAAATTCATGGTTTAACCTAGGCTATCTGTAAATGTCATTATATCACTATTATATTCAAGTAAGAATGCTGCAGAATAACGCTATCCCAATGATAAACTCTTAAGTAGTAACAATACATGTGATAGATAAAGGTTTAGTTGGTCTCTACGAGCGAACGCCGTGCTAACTTAATGGAGCGCAGTGTGGCAACCGACCACCTCTCTGACGGCATGCAGGCCACGGGAATGCCCCCCATCTAGATCAGGTGTCTATATTCATGAGTTAAATTGGATTCATTCGTTCTCTCCTAAGATTTAAGAGATAGCGACGTGTATGCGTTAGTAAACCACACAAATACCAATTTTTTTTGAAGATGTGTTTAAAAATGGAGCTATAGTTTTTATTATTAGCACCGCGTCTTACTACCCGTTCGGGTTATACGCACTTACGCTAATGTGTAATGGTAGGGTGATTGTGATATGAAATGGAGGACCTACAGTTTAACGTGGGATCCGAACCACGGTGGAGGCCTGGCATTCCCCACATTCACAAGATGTCTTGTCAGAGGTGAAGGAAGGGTTTGGTAATCAGATAAATTTATGCCGGGATCGGGGATTGAACCCCGGCCGCCAGCATAGAAGTCTGACACCTTACCCCTAGACCACCAGGTCACCCAAGCTATAGTTAAATAATCCCAAACTAGCGCAACTATTTTACTATTAATATTTCTAATAAATAGACTAGGCTGTATTCGTTTGTTAGCTATCTTCAAGCTAGTTTTAAACATCTGGCAGGTGAAAATACTTTGAATATTTTTTTACAAAAGAAAGCCATAAAAAAAAGGTTCAAAGAAAAATATGCTATGCATAAAAACTGAAAGTTTCAGAGAAGTTTTCATTTAACAAAGGGAGATTCCACAAACCATCTTAGAAGGAAAAGGAGAGTTAACATTTTAAAATTAACTCTCCTTTTATAAAACATGGTCTGACTAATTAATATTTAGCTTTGCTTGGTTATTAAAACAGACGCGTATTTTAAAAACCCATGTCGCATAATTTATAATTAAATTGTAGACTGCGTTCAACACAAGATTTATAGCGGCCTAATTTGATAGGTTGGCAGTACCTAGTTAATTGGTAAATGACCTATTGCGTTGGGCACAAAAACTAAAGCGTCCATCTCAATGGCATATTTTGTATAGAACATTGGCGTGGCAAATAAAACCTTTTTTGGAAGGTTTGGTACAATGGAACATTCCTATTTTGTTTATTTGTCCTTTATATTACGTTTTAAGACCAAATAAGATACTAAACTAGGGCTCTGCGAGTACTTGCATTCCGATCTTCGAGCTGAACTCCTCACTTTAGCTCGAAATCGAGATCGTAAATTTAGTAGGCTCGTCATTTTCGAGCTCCCACTTCATGTAGGTACTAATAATATATCTTTAGAGCGCAATCGTAAGCATAATCTATTTGATTCAGATAGTATCAGAATATTCACTTATAAATCATTCGGTCACTTATGTGACGTAATTTGCCACCCTACCTTGTATTTCCCTATGTTTTCTACTTTTTGTGAACAATTTCCCATTGATTTTAGTGTGAAATTAAACTCTTCAAAGTTCGTCCGCTGGTTGCCAGCCTGACTAATAATACTATTTACATCTATTAAATTAAATAAAAGGAACAACTTATAACATTGTGTTAAATAATTTAAATGAGGAATTTTGATTTTAAGAAGAGCACTTACCTTTTATTAAACATATTAATTATCCTTCTAAGAAGTTTGTTGACTCTTGTAGTTATTTTCAACGTCGACCATGTTTGTTTTAACGCATGCGCAGTTCTATCAAACAAGTGAGTAGCGAGTCTCGTGGTGGTAAAAGAAGAAATAAGAATAGATGTAAATAACTCAAAACGAGCGTGATTTTTAATTTTGACAGAAGGAAATAAACATTTAATTCTTTAAGAAAACATTGTTCACCTTCATTGGGTCATATTTCAATATTTATATTAAACTTGCATTGCATTTGATTTTATCTCTAGTCCATAGCCAACATTTTATCTTTTGTATTTTATTTATTAGTTTTCTGTTTGGACTTGGAAGTATGAATAGAACATTTTTAAATTTTATTATTGGAAGATTTTCAATAGGAGGAGGTCTTGTTCTTCGGCGTTGGTCCAGCATGGAGCCAAATCTGTGGAGCTCCTAATTAAAATTATTTTAAAGTGAATTAAAGGCTGTGAATTAAAGTACAAGTAGCAAAAATGGAAAGCTAAGTTTGTGTGCAAGAACTAGACTATTTATTTTCGATTAAATTGCGGAAGATTTTGAATTACTAAAGTGAAACAAATTTCTGAAGATGGTGTTTCAATATGGACTAATTATTCATGGGTGAGGTCAAACCAACTCTTCAAACTTTAAATTATTATTATCATTTTTTTCTCTCTCCTATAAAAATCAGAATTCATTTACTTTCAGAAAGACAGACTAATGCAGAGAATTAATTATCATTTCATTTTTATGTCTAAATATTTTTTTTTATTATATGTTCTTTTTTTTTTGTTTCAACAATACTGTTCTATACTTTATTAAATTAGAATTAGAATTACCCGGAATTCTATAGGTAGGCTTGGGATGTGGTAAAAAGGGAAACAATAATAAATCCACAAAAGTTCCATCAATTGTTATTTTATACATTTATTTTTTTATTGTAGTCTAAATTACATTTTGTTCCAACAATCCATTTTATCTAAATTGTTCATGTTTTAGTTTTAAGTTTACCCAGTGGTCTCGAGTTTGAGAGTCGTAGTGCCACTGACTGAATTAACCGAGGTACATTGTTTTTTTCTTTTAATTATTAATTTTCTCCTAGACACTAGGGGTGGCGCCCAACAAAAACACAATCTTTATACATCTTGATGTTAACTATTGTTGTTACAGCATAAGATGTCAGAAGACACTAGATACTAGACCAAGTAAAATTATATATATATATATACATATATATATATTAAATATGTCTCTCAAACTGTAAAAAGTCTTTTTTTTTCATTACACTTAACAAATTGTTAAAAATTAATGTCACTGTTCACATTAATAACATAATAGAACATTTAAACCACTTTCACCTGGTAAATATATTCAATATTGTCGTCCATTTTAAATTATACTTGATTGTAGGTGTTTACTTGTATTGCCATGACAAAGCAATGAAAATAAAAATAGCTGAAAAGATTACTAAATAAATGAACTATTAATTTTACTATTTTTACCTTGTCTATTTTTTAAATAATAATTTATGTTTAATTAAAAATGTAATATCAAGAATATATTATATTAAATGTATTCAAATCTAAAATATTTAAAACTCGTAAAATTTAAGTTTAAAAAGAATTTACTACTTAATACTATTTGCTAGAAATATTATTTTTAATTTTAAGGTAACAGCATCAACTTTTATAAGCATTAAAAATTGAATTAGAGTAAATTTCTCAATAAAATAACGTTTAACAAGAGCCTGTACAACGCGCATGTGCAACTGCGCATAGAGGAATGGAAATGAAACAGAAGATGTGAACTTGCGTGATTATACTAAGGAATAATAAACGAAATACAAAACACTTCAAATTTCTAATTGTTTACGATTCTTTCGTTTTCTTATACGGTGAATTAAGGTACTGAAGCATATTTTGGGGAATTATTGGCTTAATAAAACATCACTTTTCTTATCTTTTATCAAGAAAATATAGAAACACACTACAATAATGTAAAGTAGACTAGAACTCTATCTATAACAGATTATTTGGTATTTTTTTAATCGTTATTACAACTCGAAAAATAGTAGATCCCCAAAAATTCGAATTCATAGACGTACCTTAGAAGTATATCATAGTCTATAGACTATACATTCCGTTTATAAAAGGTTAAGAATGATTTCTGGGGCTGAAATGGTCCACTAACCAAATATTTGTAGACAAATAATTAACACAAATTAAAGAATTATGTATTAATTAAATTAGTAATTCCTTACCAATCTATCCACATCCTGTGAGGGTGAGAAACTATTTTTATAAAACCTTTAATATCCCGGGATTCAAACCTGACCTGTCACTGGTGAACCAAGACTACACGAGACTAATGACTTTGGCCACTTGACTACTGGCGCAGGGCATTATTAGTAAAATGGTTCCCCTGAAATTTCGAAATTCAAACCCTGGCCAAGGTTATGGGTTTCTGAAGCTAATTTCCGATAAAGTTAGTTTTACTGGTCACAACCCGCCTCGGTGGCGTAGTTGGCTAACGCGCTTGTCGTGTAGAGCTCGACTGCTGAGGACGGGGAGATCAAGGTTCGAATCTCGGTCGGATGAACTGGAGGTGGTTTTTCCTAAATGGTTTTCCACTCCCCCTCCACGCAAATGCGGGTTCACTTCCTCTAATTCAACCTTCCCAGTTCCTAACCCATTAGAATAATTAGTACGTAAAGCGTATAACCCAAACGGGTAGTAAGACGTGGTGCTAAATATTATTATTATTTACTGGTCACAGTATATAATAAATAAGACATTTACTATAATTACTAGCAGTCCCGCACGGCGTTGCCCGTGAGCCACTGTAGTATAATAATTATATAAGCTTGACAACC
>CABFVX010000836.1:194828-222672 GCA_902151425.1 Timema shepardi
CTAAACATGAATTGACATATATTTGATATATATAGCCTAAACATGAATTGACATATATTTGATATATATAGCCTAAACATGAATTGACATATATTTGATATATATAGCCTAAACATGAATTGACATATAATACATAAGCCTTTTCAAATAACGTCAGGTAGGTCTTAATTAAGACAGCTATGCGGATCATTACAATTGAAGTATCGGGGAACTTTGGGGCAAATTAAAAGGGTTAATCTAATTAAAACAGAACTTAAGTGATATTTCCATAGTTCACCAAGAGAGAGTTCACGTGTTCTATTCAGACTATATCTGCCATCAGCAATCGATCTGTCCAAGACCTCTTAGTGATTAACAGTCGTGCAGCTTCCTAGAACGCCCGCGGTGTGGTATTGTTCAGCCTACAGAACTCAAGGGCGTAGTCGGTCCTAAACGACCCTCCGAGGCGCTGTGGGTGGTTGTCTCCACGTCAGACTAGTCCATTGACGTCATCCGCCACACAGCTCCGTCACGTTGTCCGTAGGACAGTATGGAGGGGGATTGGTTTCAAGCCGGGGAACATTTTCAGACACTTTAATGGATATTTGACCGGGCCCAGGACACTTGTACACCCAACCAGATCAAGCTCATAAGACGTTGGCCCTTTTTCTATTATGTTTACCGTAACTTTGGAGCTGTTTGAGCTAGGCGCATATATTATTAATTGCAAGGTATATTTCCTCTAAATTATACCTTTCCCCTTCCTAGTCCTTTAGTTTAGTTAAATGTTGATAGCCCGGTTAGTGGTAGGATCTTCAAGAAATGCTAAAAGCTAAAATATGTATACATAGCTTACTACAGTAGCCCCATGGCTTCTTTGGTGCTGATTGACAACTCACAGCTGACTTCTGACAGTCAACATTTAGGTATAAACCTAAATTTTGACCGTCAGAAGTGACATCTGCTAAACACACATTCATGCAGATCATATGGTTCGGAGTAGGGATACATAATTTGGTCTGGTAACTTTTCAAAGCTGTCAGTCAACACCAAAGAAGTCATGAGGCTACTGTAGCTCTTTGGCTGTAGATAAAGGTAATGTTAAAGCTTCCAGAACTGAAGCTCGCCATTCAACCCTGTTCGGAGATGAGATGTTCTATTCAAGCTTTCAGCTGACATCCAACCTTCCTCACAATTATACATATTCCAACATTATCCTCTCATCGATGTCTTGGTCTATCAAGGGGTCCTGTATCTTCGGGTTTCATAACTTATATTTTGTAAAATAATAATTTGTTGTCTGCAGTTAAGAGCTTCTATACAAACTGATATATAATAGTTAAATAGTAAGGTACGTTTAAATTTATAGTTAGTTAAATTATTTGTAAAATTAATATAACTGGGTACTCATAAGGATTTTTAGACGATATAAACAATATCTGACTCAATTTTCCGCTTAAATTGGTGGGCATCAACGCCCCCCTATTCCTCTCTCAACACCCTTATAAACCCTCTATCCTCGCTAATCACACACCTCTTTCCACCATTTCCTTTGCTCCCAACGTCCCCCTAACCAGCCTTGGTTTGGGTGAGTTCTGGGTGAGGTCTGGGTGAGGTCTGGGTGAGGTTTGAGGGATGTCTATTGGCGGTCTGGGGGAGGTCTAGACGGGGTGTGGGGGAGGTCTGGGGGAGGTCTGGTTGATGTCTGGAGGAGGTCTTGGTGAGGTCTGGGAGGAGGATTGAGGAGGTCTGAGTGAGGTCGAGGGGAGGGTTGGGGGATGGTTGGGTGAATTTTTGGGTAGATCTAGGTGATGTCTGAGAGAGGTCTGTGTGAGATCTGGGGGAGGTTTGGGTGAGATATTGGCGAGGTCTGGTTGATTTCATAAAGAAATCTGGATGAGGCTGGGTAAGGTATGGTTGATATCTGGGGGATATTTGGGTAAGGACTGGTGTTGATTTGGTGAGGTATTAAAGAGATCTGTGTGAGGTCTGGGTGAGGTATAGTTGATGTCTGGAGGAGGTATGGGAAAGGTATGTGTGATCATTTTGTAAGATATTGGGGCGGTTTGGGTGAGACATTGGTAAAATATGGTTCATGTTTAGGGGAGGTTTATGTGAGGTCTGGGAAAAATTTTTGTGAGGTTTGTGTGAGATCAGGGTTAGATCTGGGTGATGTGTGTGGGAGGTTTGGGTAAGGTTTGGACAAGTGATGTATGAGGTATTGGAGAGGGCTGGGTGATGTCTAATCCCATGACTGAACGAGGTTTGAGTTAGTTATGCTTGAGGTCTGGGTCTGATATGGTTATGTCTTGGTAAGGTCTGGGTAAGGTCTGCGGGGTATTTGGTTAAGGTATTGTGGAGGTCTCTCTGATGTCTGGGTGAGGTCTGCGTAAGGTATGGAGGACGATTGGGGGATGTCTGGGTGAGGTCTGGGTGAGGTATCGTTGATTTCTGAGGGAGTTTTAGGTGAGGTCTGGGTGATGTCTTGGGGAGGTCTGTATGAGGTGTGGGTGTAGTATGGTTCATATCTGGAGGAGGTCCACGGATGGTTTGGATGAGGTCTGGTTAAAGTATGGTTGATATATGTGAGTATTTTAGTGAGGTCTGTGTGATGTTTGGAGAGTTCTGGGGGAAGTTTCGGTGAGCTATTGGGGAGGGCTGGGTGATGTCTTGGGAGGTCTCTGTGAGGTCTGAGTGAGGTCTTGGTAAAGTCGGGGGAGGTTAAAGGGAGTCATTGGTGAGGTCTGGGAGAGATCCTGTAGAGATTTGGGTGAGTTGTGGTTGATGTCTAGGGGAGGATTGCGTGAGATCTGGGGTAGTACTGTGTAAGGTTTGGGGGAGGTCTGGGGGTCGCTTGTGTGAGGTTTGGGGGAGGTCTGGGGGAAGTAGGGTTGATATCTGGTAGAGGTTTGTATGAGTTCTAGTGGAGATATGTGTGATATGTAGGTGATGTCTGGGGCAGGTTTGTGTGAATTATTGGGGGTCTTTGGGTTATTTCTGATCGGTCAGGGTGAGGTCTGGGTGAGGTCTGGAGGGTGTTTGGGCCAAGTATTGAGTAGGTCTAGGTTATGTCTGAGATAGTTCTAAGTTAGATCTGGGTGAAGATTTGGTGAGGTATTAGAGAGGTCTGGCTGAGGTATGTGTAAGTTATAGTTGATATCTAGGGGATGTTTAGCTGAGATATGGGGGAGGTCTGGGTGAGTTTTGAAGGAAGGTTTGGGTGAGCTCTTATTTGTGACAGAATGATTGATATCTGTGGGAGGTCAGGCGGAGGTTTGGGTGAGGTATGTGTGAGGAATTTTTGATGCCTGGGGGAGGTCTAAGTGAAGTCTGGGGGTTGTTTAGAGGAGGTCTTGTTGATATCTTGGAGAGGTCTGGGTGAGTTCTGTAACAGATTTGGGTGAGGTATTGAGGAGGTCTAGATGAGGACTGGGAGCTTTATGGTTAATGTCTGGAGAAGTCTTTGTGAGGTCTGAGTAATATTGTTGAGGTCTTTGTGAGGTCTGGGTGAGGTCTGGGAGAGTTCTGAATAATATTGTTGAAGTTTGTGTGAGGTCTGTGGGAAGATTAGGTGATGCCTGGGTGAGATCTGGGTTAATATTGTTGAGGTCTTTGTGAGGTCTGGGTAAAGTATAGTTAAGGTCTAGGTGATGTCTGTGTTTGGAGTGGATGAGTTCTAGTAAATATTATTTAATCCTCTATCAAACAACTCTTCTTCTAAAGACTAATTAAAATAATATATTCTTAAAATTTAAGAAACCATTTCTTCGTCAAAACGTATATATTTTGATGTTCGTAATAAGAACAGTTACACAAACACAAACATGTTTGTGTTCAATATTAATAAAGTTGTTATTGTTATTTTAAAGTTAGAAATAATATGTATCATTAGTGACATCTTGAGGTCACATGACTTGACTTATGAATATATAAAATTATATCTATTAACTTTTCTAGCTTTCTTTCTGTAAAAAGTGGACTTTACTTGGTTATTTTTTAAATTTGTATACTTGAAACTCAAATTTATTGAGGTCAAGTGTAACTTGAAGTACTACTAAATATTTAGTTAATAATAATAATATTTAGCGCCACGTCTTACTACCCGTTTGGGTTATACGCTTTAAGTATTAATTACTCTAATGGATTAGGAATTGGGGAGGGCTAATTAGAGGAAGTGAACCCGCATTTGTGTGGAGGGAGAGTGGAAAACCATATAGGAAAAAAAAACAGTTCACCCGACCGAGATTCGAACCTCGATCTCCCCGTCCTCAGCAGTCGAGCTCAACACGACAAGCGCGTTAGCCAACTACGCCACCGAGGCGGGTTATATATTTAGTTAAACGAAGTCTCACATGGAAGTTACTTATTTCTGATCAAACACATCATTATATCCTTAGCGTCACATTTTAATTCTAACCGAGATTCCTGACTCTAATGAAGAGGAGAAGGGATGTTTGTTGTATTTAAAATAAATTTGCCTCAAATACCTTTTTTAATTTTTTAAATAACTTAAAACAGAAAAGTATTTTATATAGCTATATTGTAGATATTACTAGCCTTTACCCGTCGCGGCTTCGCCCGCAATAATTGGTAGAAGAATGCCGTCAATGTCGTTCTAGGGGGAACCGTGATTCTTTCACCGAAATTTTGCCCATTGAAGTAAACGCGCTCGCCATTGGACAGGTGGACTACAGTGGGATGTATCTCGTGCAATGGTAAGCCCAAGATCCACCACACCTCCTCGTTGCTGCTTACGTACCGGCCAGCCCTGAACGTTTGCACTTCTTTCCTAGGATTAATGTTCAAATTGCCTGATCGCTGCCCTTGTTGATATATTTTAAATGTATTTGATGGCCTGGACTGAGCTGCAAAACTCCACATTAACATTTATATCAAATATTTTTGAGATCAGGGGATTATAAGGCACTATCCAGCTATTGTCTCCCGAAACGTCATTGCCGCCGCATTTGATGATGGCTGTGCGCCCTCCATCTTGTCTTTCTCTACGCCTGTAGAGAGGGTATCAATTTTCACTAGTCTGCGTGTCGTATAATAGAACTAGGGGGTATTTCTTTGTACATTAACCATCCTTAATGCACGGAGATGACGTGCTTTGCGCACCAAATGGTCCATATGTTTGACCACTATGTTGTGTAGTGTTTTGTCGTTGTCTGGGTCTGGAATTTCAGCACTGATGATGTGATCAAATTAGTTAGCCGTAATTTCTTGTCAACCACAGTAAAGTATGGACGTGGGGTAAGCCGAATTTCTGCCACTCTATCCAGTACATGAAGCATTGGGATTCGCCAAATATTCTTGCCTTCGTGATCAGATGTATCAATTTTTTACTTTTATTTTAAACACTCTGGCAATGAGGTCGTGGCGGTCTGTATCTGTCTGGCCAGGCATAAGCTCATTAGTTATCTCTTCCCAAGAGGGGATGAATAAGTCTGGACGGCCGTAGTGGCGGACATACGCAAATGCGTCCTGCGTGTACATGTGAAGATATCTAGGGCTATTAACAAATGTTGATGGAAGAATCACCCTCTGTCCCCAATTATTTGGATTGACATGCGCACCATTCCTCACAGCATCTTGCAAATGCACGTAGTTTTCCTTCCGTAGCTTACTTTGATTCAATGATATAAACTTAAATCGTTCACTTTCAGTTTTCACATACATGTAGACCAGGAATAGTTGTAACAGTCGTCTGCAGCGAAGAATTAAATTAAAATCGTCTCGACGCATCATGATATGAAATGCATAAGTATCCACAGAGGGGACTTTTTAGTTTGGCACAGGCTTGCCAGTTTGAGGATTAATTTGAGATATTTCAAAGTGATATCCTTCCTGGCCCTTCCAAAAGATGATTGTGTACTGTAGGGCATCGTAAAACCTGTGTGTGTCAGCAACGTGGGACAGCGTGTTATCCCGCGCGCGTAAAATGATGTCGCTGTTTGTTGTATGTTCATTTCCCGCCACGATGGCTGCTACGTCATTTGTGGTGGGCTCATTGTACCTCCGCTCGTGCTGCCCGCGTGGAACACGGCCAGGGTGAATAACCGCCTTGCAGCTCTCATCGGGCATATTCTCCATGGCGGTTTTAAATTCCTTAATAAAAATATTATGTTCGTTAAATATCCTCCGTATTTTTAGTAACGTATTTCTTTCATCTCCTGGGAAAATGCTAACGTGCCTTTCAGTTTCTGCTGCTTCATCTCCCGTGAAATGTATCTGTAAAAATTGTGCCTCTGTATTTGGCACAGGGAGCAGTGTTCCGATTTTGTGGTACACTTGTCCTTGAATGATAAAAGTGGGTGAACATCCTGGCATGGAAACGACACTATCCGCACCAAATGACGTCAGGTGGAAGCAACTATTATATTTTCTAATGTTGTTCAGTGAGCGACGTGACTCTTCATTCTCACATAAGAAAAGCTCTTTTAATGTTTGCACTGGTTCCTGTATTCGAGAAATATTTACTTTACCACCAGAACAACACATCCCAGTATTTTCCTCCTCCAATTTCAACGGTCCGCATAATCTTCATTCTTTGTCCATCCTCTTAATTTTTATGAGCCTATGGCTGCTGTAGTCGAGAGTTGCATCGTATTCTAACGCAGCATCTTCAAAAACGCTCCACGTGTTTCTGTTGAAGATTTGCCGCCGCAGTGCCACTATTTAAGCAACAGCACGTCTTCGAGCTTCAGCTCCCTCTATAGTCTCGACAGCTCACTGAGACATCCTATGAGCAGCATTATGTTGATGTCATTGCTCTGTTCATGAGTTTCAGCAGCTCTCAAGCTGGCCTGCCGCTGATCTTGCTCCTCGCACTGAACTTGAGATTCTTCTTGCGCCTTGGAAGCTCGCTGGAACGCCAGATAAGCAGCGTGCTGTTGATGTCGTTGCTTTGACTGCCCTGGAGTTTCGGTTGCTCTGCGTGCTGCCTGAAGTTTCCTGGCTCCTGGACACTTTAATCATTCTAGATCTATTCGAACTTTGTGAAAAATTCGATTTAAGTTTCCCCGGCCTCTTTCAACAACTTTTGAGGATAGATCACAAAAATAACTTCTCAGTTGAGGAAGTCATTGAACACCACCTAAAAAGAAACCCGTTTACTTTACCTCACCTTTTAAAAGTTAGTAAAGAAAAGTTCAAAACTAAAACTAACGCACAATAAAAAAACTATTGAACCTTTTTCATAAATATGACTTCGTATTTACACGTGAAAACTACAAAAATTCTTTCAACTTTTCGTTCTGTAGAAATATTTTGCAGGTTAGAGGGTGAGTAAGCTTTAGTTTTGAAAATAACTTTACTAACTTTAAAAAATGGTAAGGTAAAATAAACATAAAGTTACTAATATTTTAATCATAATCACATTCATATCTACCCGTAAAATGAAATAAAAATCACCAAAAATAACTTCCCTCTTATATACGAAAAGTTTAAATATTAGTGTTGTAAAATTAATGTAAAATCAAAGGTTGGGAATAGTCCTATATGTTATTCAAGGACATACTCTATATTTAAATCTAACAAGTTTCATTCAAATCCGTTTAGCAGTTTAGGCCTGATTGAGCAACAAACATCCAAACACGCAAACTTTCGCATTTATAATATTAGTGAGATTTATTAATTGTTGTAAAGTGATAGCTAAAATATTAATATAAATCAGTCAAATAAAGTGCCTTAGAAAGCTTTGTATTAGGACTGCTTTTCATAAAACAAGTTATACCAAATTAAGTGGATAGGCCAAATATCTCTGATACTTTGACAATAGATAAAAAAAGGATTTACTAATATAGCTATA
The DNA here is from genome assembly GCA_902151425.1 of Timema shepardi. NCBI lineage: Eukaryota > Metazoa > Arthropoda > Insecta > Phasmatodea > Timematidae > Timema > Timema shepardi. The sequence goes on from CABFVX010000836.1 coordinate 202,621, forward strand.
GAAGCTTACCTTAGTTAAGTCTATATTTTTAAATAATTAAGACAAAATGTTATAAATATCTAATTTCTTAAAACAAGATGAATATCCTTGGTTAATACAGATTATCTGAAGTATCGGAGTCTAACTTGATTGAACACCCAGAGGTCTAGTGATTACTGTACAGTTCTTCCCTTACTGGTATGAGAGAGTCAAGAAAATATATGGTATGCCACAGTCATATATCTTAATATATATGGTAGATTACACTTTAGTGGGGTTATTTCAAAAATTAATATTTTTTGTAGATAAAAAACTACCCTTTAATAATTATTTCTAATAAAAACAAACACGTAATTTTATTACTCATTTGAACCATTATCAGATTAAGTGATTTTTAATTGGTAAAGGGCTTAAAAAAAGCTCCAATTTTCAGAAATAACACCCCTAAATAAGAACTTATATGAGAAAAATAGGGAATTGTGAATAAAGTTAGTGGGGATGTATTAAGTACGGAGCTTAGTATTTGCTACGGTACCTATGTGTTCAATTTCTTGCCCACATCGTAAGGGAATGGCGTGTTATGTATGTATGTATGTGTGTGTATGAAAAATATGTTTTATGTGATAGTTATTATAAATAAATATTCTACTGCTATCAAGTTTGAATAAAATTTATGAAACCACTTATAAAAATATCATGATTTTTTAAAAAATAATGAGTTTTTGATTAGTATTCTTTAACTTTTCTCCGAAAACAAAATAAACAACAATATAACAATATGTAACATATTCGACAGATTCAAAACTTAAATATAAGCATTAAAATCATTTAAAAGAATTTTAAACCTTCAAAAAAACAGATATTAGTTATCCATCCTTAAGTGAATGTATCTTAAAAAAAAAACAATCTTATAAGGTTTTTATCCAGATCTTTTTTTAAAATAAAAATGTTAACGTTATTCTCGAAAAAAATTTTAGCTTCCGAAATATCAATCATCAATAAGTCAATAGTCTTAGAACTAGAGATAGTAAATATAAAGTAAGACCGCATCGATTTCAATAGCTAATAGCAAATAATAATTTATAGAAGCTTACATTATACTGACTAATTTCAAGTCAAATAAATAATAATATAATTAATAGTTAAAATTTAACTTATACATAAAACTAAGTGATTTATAATATATAACTAGCTGATGTGCCCGTTTTTTACATAGGGAATCTATAAGAACCTTTGTTCTTTTTTAAAAATATAAAATTAATCTGAGTGGAAAAGCAACCAAATATTACATTATTTTTTAATACTATTTATTTACTAATTTAAATTATGTGACTAAACGTAAAAAATAATCCGGTTGAGGAAAACACAATGTCACAATAGGAATAAAATATAAAAATATTTGCCTAGGAGCCATCATAAGCAAAACAGAACGTTGTAATAATAAACATTGTTACTAATAATAAAATTAAAAAGTCATCAAATTTCAACAAACAGCATAAATGGAATAATGGACTATTATAGATAAATTTTGGTCTTGAAATTACCTGACATAAATTTCTGTTTTCTACTATACCAAACAGTTTTTTTAAATTGATTGTAAATTACTGAACGGCCTTTATTATTGAACCAGTGTTCAGTATTATATGACTATATGAGGTGATAATGCAACTACTTGTAAATATATCAATTTTAAACCATACCAAACAAGTTTTTTTTTTCAGGTTTGAAAATTTAGATCCCCCAATTTCCACTATCCACCCGATTCAATTAACATTGTTTTAAATTTCAAAAATTCAGACATTTCTGTTTATTTTGCCTTATAGATGTAAGTAAATATTAAAACCTCCTTTACCAAACAAATCCAAAATAGAAGGCTCAAATACAGTAACCCCACGGCTTCTTTGGTGCTGACTGACAGCTCACAGCTGACTTCTGACAGTCAACATTTAGGTATATGCCCAAATTTTGACTGTCAGAAGTGACAGCTACTAAACGCATGTTTTTGCAGATCATATGGCTCGGCGTAGGGGTACAAAATTTGGTCTGGTAACTTTTCAAAGCTGTCAGTCAGCACCAAAGAAGTCATGGAGCTACAGTAGTTAAACAAAATTATAAACACAATCAGTGAGTCGCTTGAGTAATTGTTACGAATGTCTGAGAACAAACATTTGAAACTCAAAGCGCGCAACTCATCATGTTGAGGGATTGATCGTTCGACGGCCGTACTCAAAAGTATATAAATCCCAAAAAAGAAAAAAGGATGAGTAAACACATATGTAAATAACAACTATCCTAAGGGTGTATTCACTATTCATAACATTAATGCGTATAACCCGAACGGGTAGTAAGACGCGGTGCTAATAATAATAACATAACATTAAGAAAAAACAAAACAAAAAAATATTTTGTTGGTATTTATTCATATACAATATAATTGAATATATGTATATATGTTTGTAACAGGTTGAACCATATATGATGGTATAAAATAAATTATTAATGATAGTCATAGAGTTGGTAAATATAAAATATTTATCATGATTCTGAATGGTTAAAATTAATACATTATCAACGTTAAAGATAAAATTATATTTAAAAATTTGCATGAGAAAACTAACTACATTATTTTAATCATCACTAGCCACAAGAAATTTTCTTGTAAAGTAACGTTGAATTAACCCTAGTAGAAAATATATACAAATTGTATACCTATCTCATTAATACGGATATATGTAAATAAACAACAACTTGAAAAAGGTGAGTCCTCAAGACTTATATCTTCATTAATTTAAAGACTTCAATTCCTACTCTCATTTTAAAAGAATAAATCTACACAAATTAATGAAGGGACTATAAACTTGCAAGAGTACTTTAAAACAACAAGATCAACTTTTCTCATTAGAGAAAAAATTCATTAAATAAATTATCGTTATCAAACCAAAACATTAGACCTTATTATCGAGAATTCTATCTACCAAGTCACAAGTAATATTCCAACAAAATATTAACAAATATCAATCTCACCAAAATAAATCTAAGTCTTGATATCCTAATCTTTGAATATTCCCAAAGATCATGAAATTTAATATTGGTCGACTATTTTCACGAATATTAAGTTACCCATTTAAATATTTAATTATAAATGTCCGAAAAGAGAATTTAGAAAAGGTTACAAAAATAAAATATAATTAATCTGAAAATAAATTTGTTCCTAGATTTTTAAATATACGTAGCCACGGCTACGTACTTCTCATTGTAAAGCCAAGTCCAAGAGTGTCGGACATGTTCCATCCTGGCACTATATATACAAGAAAACCCAGAGAACATGGGAGGAGAGGATCAAGGTGGGGGAACACATTAGGATCACCAAGGGAGGGGATACGCGTACAACATTAGCTTCTTTAACCAATTACAAACAATTGGAATGTTCTAGGGCTAGAGTAGAACAGGCATCTCTTCCTTCTTAAGTTATTAGGAAGGTTTTGTATGTGGTGAACTCTAGCGGCCACCGTTTGAATCTAGGTGGGCTCGGTCAGTTGATCACGTGGTGCAGTTATGCTCGGTTTTGTTTAGCTTTCTCTCCGACCTGCTGTCCAGAGGCACTGGGATGGTGAAATGGGGTAAGTATGTTTATTTCTCCAACTCTCCTCTTCTTCAATCGTAGCCGAATGCTGCATTTTTTTTTTACTGTATTTGCTTTGGAAATTTCTGGGACGACGCCCTCTTTCCAATTTAAAGAATCTATATTTGAAATGCAATTTATTTTCTTAGTGTTTAAGGTGTATATCATCCAGCCTGATAAATTTCAAACTTTTACCACAGTGAGAAGTCATTTTTATATAAATTTTGGAAATGTTTGAATACCCTTTCTACATTTAACAAACCTCTAACTAGAAAATTGTAATACTTAGAAATTAGCTGGGTATTTGGAGTAGCACCACTACATTTCTGACAAATTTTCATTTTCTCTCTCCCATTAAAGTGTGATTTTCTAAGAATATGCTTCCTACCAGAATCCCATTTTAAATTTAAAATTATATGACTTATCTGGTTCATTAGTATCTTAACCTTCCTGCCAAATGCATGTTTTTAAACCACCCTTGCAATTACTCGTTTTTATTAGTTTTGAAAATTTTCAAACCCCCACTCCACATTTCACCAATATCAAATTTTAAGACTTCTTTAGTTATTTGAAGTGGTTCATCCTGCCAAATTTCAATAATCTGCATTCTCTATTTTATTTAAAAGTTATTGACCCCAACACCTCCCAATTCCCTCTGCTTCATTTTGTAATTTCCCATTTCTAGACATTTCTGGTTGTCTGAAAGAGTCCCTCTCTCTGCCATCCAAAATTGAAATTTCCTGGACGTTTAGAAGTGTTCTAACAATTTATGCGTAAGCACTTCGGAAGGAAGGGCACAACACTTTCTTTATATAGGATATATTAACACATAATAAGTTTAGTAATAAAAATATTAAAGTTAATTAACTGAATTAAATTCATTTAAGAAAAAACTAGCTACCTTAAAATAAAAAATATATTCCCAAAGTCTGAGTGTATATTGTTCAATTTTGAGCGACATCAACAATAATTTTAGAGAACATTCTAAAGAAATATATTTAGTAAAGAGCCTAATTTAATATAAGACTTGACTTGAGAAAAGTAATTTTTATTAATTAAGTTAATATGATTTTAGAGCTAATGTTGATACCATTTTATAAAAAAGTATGGTTAAAACTGAGTCCACAAAAAATGTTGGTGACGCAGTTAAAATTACATAAGATATTTTATTAAATATCCACGTGTGATGCTTTATGAAAAATGTTTAAATATAAAGGTATGAGAAAAATAAAATATCCTTAAAAAATAGTTTAAAAGTATTAATATAGCCTGACAAATTATGTTATTATTATTATCACCGCGTCTTACAACCCGTTCGGATTATACGCACTTACGCTAATGTGTAATGGTAGGGTGATTGTGAGATGAAATGGAGGACCTACACTTTAACGTGGGAACCGAACCACGGTGGAGACCTGGCATTCCACACATTCACAAGTTGTGATAATACACGTCTTGTCAGAGGTGAAGGAATGGTTTGGCGATCAGATAAATCTGTGCTGGGACTAAGGATTTAACCGCGGACTCCCAGCACAGAAGTCTAACACCTTACCCCTAGATTTCCAGGTTACATTTTTTTAATTCATATAATTATATGAAGCCTACACAAGGTGATAAAAGTTTTCATTAAAAGTTATTGGTAATGTAACACCACCCTTATTCTCCTGAGAATAAAGACGGGTACACAAGATTCTAATGTAAATATAAAATACTAAAAACAAACAATAATTGCAGAGGAACCAATAGGATATCATATGACAAATAGGCATATAGGTCATTCTGCTTCCATGAACCCACTTTACAAATATTATTTAGAGGAGCCAGAATTTAGACAAAATCAGAGTATAGGACGGGATATATTTCATTCAATTAGATCCTATATCAGAATACTATAAGAGAAACTAGACATTAACATAAGATTTTAAATAGTTTATTTTGATAAACAGTAGATAAATGATATAACGAAAAAAAGGTTAATGTTAAACAGTGATATAAATTTATGAACATAAACGTATATTAGAAGAAAATTACCAATTGTATATTTTTAACAATCCCCCTTCATTTAGGAAAAATATAAATATATATAATGTAAAGTTGTTGTAAATATGACAACAATGGGTCTCACTCAACATCCCAAGCTAACTATAAATATATAGTAATTATTAGAAAAGTAACAACGATGGGTCTGCACAATCACCCTGATTTGAATACTAATATCAATACAAATGTATAGCAGTAGAAAAACTAATAACAACAGACCTCAGCGACCATCCTCAATAGTACTAAAGCTTGTTTATAATAAATACAGTAATAGTCTTTCTTGTCAACATAAATACACGTTAGCGCAATACAACATATTACAAAAGGGGAAAACCCCAAAACATTAAAGAGTAATATTATAATTTTATAGCCAAAAGGGCTCTAATTTTTCTATTTTGCCCGAATCCAACATTTAAAAAACCTTGACATTTTACGCCATACAGGATGTACATTACGTGCAATAATAGTCCACTCAGGTGACCTGGCGGTCTAGGGGTAAAGTGTCAGACTTCTGTGCTGGCGGCCGGGGTTCAATCCTCGGTCCCGGCATAGATTTATCTGATTACTAAACCCTTCCTTCACCTCTGACAAGACATCTTGGGAATGTGGGGAATGCCAGGCCTCCACCGTGGTTCGGATTCCACGTTAAACTGTAGGTCCTCCAATTCATCTCACAATCACCCTACCAATACACATTAGCGTAAGTGCGTATAACCCGAACGGGTAGTAAGACGCGGTGCTAATAATAATATTAATAATAGTCCACTCAAAACTCAAAAAGGAATTATCACTACCCTATCCCTGATATTAGACCGAGAAAAAGCAGCTAAAACCTTGAGTTCAAAAAAGGGGAACTTTGCTATTATTTTGCCAACGTAACAAACTTGCTCATATAATTTGTACCAACTTCCTACTACTACGTAAATTAGAAAAACTTAACATTTCAATTTCACAATAGTTTTATTTAGTAGACATTAGAAGTGTTACAGTTTACAAGTTTTACAATTAGGCAGAAAATGATAGCATATTAATTCTCTTCTCAAGACAAATATCCTTGAGTGATTACTTGATTACTTGCAGTGACCTGGGCAACACAGTGACCAGTCAAGAGGCAGTAGAATTTCTAAAAGGAGAGTAATTTGAGAATTAGTTAAAGCAAAATATAGAACAAATTTACAGTATAACATTTACACAGTCTCACTCGACAAGGTTTAGTGTTACTAAAATAGTTGGATAGTTGACTGATAAATCCTGCTGGATGATGGCTAAGGGCCAGAAGTCATTAAAGTACTAAGGCAGGACATGTTCCCATTACGGTACTACCCATGCATTCAATAGTACATTAACCTAATTTTGAACTACCACAAAATTTAAGAACTTATTTACAGGGTAAAACAAAATATTATTAGCGCGGACCCCACTATGACAAACAGTCACTTTCCACGGGTTGCGCACCCAAACTAATACCTTTAATGAACATTGACTGCATAGTCAAACCTCTATGATTTACAACTACACTGCGTAAGGCAGAAAAAAGAAACAGACTTCCTGGCGATAACCATCAATAACAAAGTACTGATGCACATGACGTTTAGGGTGTCATGAACTATTTTACCTTTTCAAGATTTATAGGAACTTGTGAGTTAGTGTACATTTACCACACTAAAATTCACATTTTCCAAGTGAGAGGCATAGACGTTAGGACCGTGTCCAAAAATACAATAATGCACTCAGCATTTGACTTTATGAGTCATTAAAATTTTACATGTCCATCAGACAGAAAGGCGAAATATTGCCAAGGTACTTCTAGCATAACGAAGTTAGCTAGTTCTGAATATGATACTTGGTCTAACAAAATAAAACCAAAATACAAAGGCACTCAGCAATTGACTTTAAGAGTCATTAACATCTGACTTGTCAATCAGACAGACAGGCGAAATATTACCACGATACTTCTAGCATTAGCTAGTTCTGAACATGATACAAATCTAATAAAATGAAACATTTCTCTTGCAAAATTAAAGGACTTCCGAATAACTATTTACAACATATCAAATAAAAAATAAAGTATCTTCTGACTACATGCTAGTGACTAAACGACCCCGGCTGGATACTGATACCCTAGTTGAGTTGTCCTGGTGTCCAGCTCGTTGATCCCGACGATTCATTCAGCAACGTCGATGCTAGGGCGGCGAATCCGACGCCACGAACCCCATGGTCCTTCTTGGTATTTTTCTCACCGGCAGAGCTTCGTCCTAGTACCTAGGCTGAGAGAAGGCGTTGTGCATAAATGAGCTCATGGTGCTACCCTTATATAGCGACAATCAGACACGAACATGAAAAGGGAGATAAAGGAGAATGAATTACGAAGCAGAGGTAGAATAAGGGAGAATAAATGAGAAAGAGAAAGAGAGAAGAGTTTAGAAACTGACGAGCTTCTTCTGTCGACCACCAGAGGCGCGGAGTGAGTTGCGCGGTGGGATCGCTGCGTCTCTTCCATTTCGACCCCTTCTTTTCTACTGACCGGCCAAGCCACGCCACGTGGAGCCGCCATAATAGAAAATTGTGTTTTTGTGAAATGAGTAAACGATATCTGCAGGCATCTGCCCTTGGGTGAGTTTTATACACATATATCCTGTATCAAAATGCATCAGTATTAATTTAGTTATTTGATTTTCACTGTTTGTTTTACGAAAAGAAATGATATAGATGTATATTTTTTAAATTATATTAACGGCCACATGGTCAGCTGTAAGTTTTGTATTAGACCCCTTTTTATAACTAGGGCACATATTCACAAATCTTATTCATAACTTTAATAACATTAGTCTTCTTTTGTGATATCTAGAACCGCAATTATAAAAATGTAAATTAATTTTTTGACTAATCCACGTGTTTTGAACGTAGGCCAATACGCAGTTTTTTGTATTAGAGTACAACTTTGAGGTAGTTTATCTTTTAATATCTCCATATAACCCCAACGTGGCACCCAATTACACGAATATTGATAAATTGTTAGTTTTTTCCTTGTAGGTGATCAATCAATCTGATTGACACGCTACAAATTTACTATAATTAATTCAATTTATAACAAATTCAAGGTCAAATATACTATGCCTAACCTTGATTATATAATTTAAATTAAATAACAATATTCATGGCCGACAAAGAATTTTGAGAAAGCCGAAACGTAATTTATACCTTATGAACATCCTTGACACCAAGATGTTCCCAAGGACAGTATCCTGACAGGAGTGGTATACCAATACGAGTTACATGAATATATACGTTTACTATTCAGGCTCAGAAAGGGGGAAGAGGGGTATTGAAAACAGAGGTGAACACACAAGGAAGAGGGGGAAGGGGTAACCAGACGGAGGTAGAATATTTGAGCATGTTGTGGATGGAGACAGAACAGTAGTGTCCTGTACACATCATCACCTATCAACGGATGTACATCATACTTTCCCAGCATGCCTTATGATAATTTATAGTGCGAGCCTACACACAGTTTGCTCGTTTAGTTTGTTGTTTTTCTCGCGACATGTTGTGTTGTGCGTGAAGAGAACTTGGGAGGGGCCACTGCTGAATGGGGCTATGGTGAGTTCACTCGTAATTGTTATTATTCTTAGAGATCAGTCCTGTACATTTTCACTTCTTTGTAGCTTTATGCCAATAAACGCTACAGTATTAACATTTAGTAGATATGTTATAGTTTCAAGAAATATAAAATTAGATACTCTGAAGTAGTGTAACAACTTATAAAATTGATATACTAGGCTACTATATAATATACGATAAACAAATCAATCAAAATAACAATCGTTAAATAAAGTTTGACTTATTAGTAATTGATATAGTTTATAGAAAGTTTCAAAGCTATATAAGTTATATCTATAAGGAAAACCCCTTTTAGCTTTATGAGGTAATTGTAATATATATATAAGAAGGTATAGGAAAGGTGGATAGAAACATATAGAATGAAACCTAGGTCAGGGCTTTGAGGGGTGACGATCGATTTTCTTTGCCCAATGGTAGCAATAAAGTGTGTGAACTCTGTTCTAATTTTCTTTGTAAAAGCCATTAGTGTTCATCCCTTTCATAATTTTGTATCCACCTTTCCTGTACCTTCTTCCAAATTCAATACAATTACCTACTAAAGGGAAAAGACGTTTTCCTCATAGAGATTAATAATATATTCTCATCCAATGTCCTTTTCCTGTGTTTGTCTTTCATGTTATACCTTTTATGTTTATATCTATATGTCCTATCGTTCTTTACAATTTTACATTTTCTACTTTTTTTTTCTTTTTTGGTTTCCTCTTTTAGAAAGTGTCATTGCGCGTTTCACGCTCCTCCCTGATGAATTCCGATAGAATGAAACCTAGGTCGGGGGACTGTGTGGTGACGATCAATTTTCTTCAAGAGGCAACCATTACTTTTTTTGTTCAATGGCAGCAATGTAAAGTGTGAACTGTGTTCTTATTTTAATTGTAAAAGCCACATTATGTTCGTCCTTTTATATTTTTCTATTTATCTTTCCTATTCCTTTATCCAAATATAAAGCTATTTAATCGACTTTCTTAAATCTTATCTGGTGATAAATCACTTGCTCATTGAGGTCCGTGGTTTGAAAGTTCGACTGAAAGTATCAAATGAACATGTTACGGAAACTAGTTTTACATCATCCAAGAACGACTAGAAATCAATATTAAAAGAAGATCTATATTTAAAGGAATACACGAAATTAAAGTGTAATTTAGACATACGTGTGCTGTTACACAAGGTGTAATTATAAGAATTTGATCTGTTTATAGGAAATAACTAGAACATTAGAGGGGAGCCTAAGACCATGTTGAATATTTTAGTTTGTGAAATGTGATTTATGTTTGGAGGTTGAAAAGAAATGTATAATAATAGTCGGATGGACATAATCGATACTAAATCAATGTAAAACATTTGCAAAGAAAGTGCTCGACCAGAGGAGATGAATTGAGGTTCATATCTTCTCGAATCTGTCCCAAACGGGTCTTATGCTACGAAGGAAGGGAGGGAGGGTGGTTTATAATGAGTTTTCTTTTGCGGTAGGGGTTTTAATGTTCCATCAAGAATGTGATATACTAATTGTAGTTGTTCATTAATAATGTTTATGGTTTTTAATAAAGCTGCTTGAATTTAAAGGTTTTCTGTTGTGTTTAACTTATTACCTTTGGGAGAGTGGCGATGAAGTTTCATAAATCGGTTGATGGGTTTGGGTTAATGATCTGCTTTTTCAAGTGTTTGGTAAATTTGGATTTTATACTGTTGTATTAAAATCAGAAAACTGATATTTATAATGAAAACTAGGTTCCGGCTGGATTTACGATATATTTGTTATTACATCGACAGATGAGTTTATTTGTTCCCCTTTCATTGTATTAGTCGTTTTTGTTGAGGTTACGGTTATTTATATGTGATTTGATATTTTTGTTATTATAAAGGGCAATGTTAGGATTACATTTTTAAATATTTGATATACGATTGGTTTCAGGCACGATACACAGTAATTGAATTTAATCTATTTTAACTGTTTGTTGGTATATTATTTAGAGGTATTAGACACGTATGTATGAAAGTTAATGAATGATTTATTTTTATTATTTATGAATAGTTATATAAACAATACAATTATACTATCGCTTGTTTGTGGCTATTTGTTTTATGATGTTTAATTCGTTTTTGTGGTTAATCTATTAGAGTGGAATATGAATTAGTCTGTAAATAAAACTGTTGAAAGCTGCTAATTTATGAGAGATGTATGTTTGGAATAGTTATATATTATTGCATCAGTTTGTGTTATTTTTTTGAAATATTGTAGACAGATTTGTTAAGATTGTTTTTAGATATATTGAGATCTAGATAATGTATACTGTTGTTGGTTTCAAATTCAGTGGTAAAGGATAAGATTGTGTGAATGTCATTTATGATATTTCTGAGGGATGAGTTTGTTATGTCATTCTCATAAAATATTAATATATTGTTTACATACTGGCAATGGAATGTAATGTTGAGAATGTTGTTTAATTTATTGATAAGGTCATGTTTTTTTAAATTATTTAGGCATTAAGCCTATAAGCTAGCTGAACCCAATGCCCAACCATTATTTTGTATTTAAGATACATATCATTCTATTGTAAATAATGTTAGTTTGTAATATTGAGGATTATCTAGGATATTTGATCATTTTATTCGATAAATAAATCATTAGAAATGAATACATATTTTGTTATATTGATGGTTCCTTGGACAGGAAAATAAGTGTAAAGATTGAATATGTTAAGAAATTAATATATATAATTTTTTGTCAAGGATATTGATTGTTCTTACAAGACATTTAATCAACTAAAAAAATCCCACTTCGTTGGTCGCATGGTCTAACACGTTACTATCATGTTAGACTAGACTGCTTAGGATGGAGAGAAATGGGTTCGATCCCAGTCGGGTCAATTTAGTGTGGTTTTCTTAATGGATTTCCACCCTCCCTTCACGCTAATGCGTTTGCACTTCTTTAGAAGAAATCTTGCTCACACATTAGTTTATTTATCACATAGGCGTGTAAACTAAACAAGAAGTAAGACCGAGTGCTAAAAAAACATAAAAAAGCAAAACACAGATATTCCAGCTTGTGTGCTCTTACTAGATTATCTAGAGTTTACAAAGTTTAGAAAATAATATTTTTCTACTCTTTTACGACCCACACTAGTAACAGGGCGTTTTAATATTTGTAAAATAGCTTATTTCCAAGACCTAAGAGTATTTGAGTGTTTTCATACATTAAAACTTTATAATTATTTATCATCAAGCTCCATTGATCTTATCTTTAATGTTATTTTAATTAGCATCTGTTTGTGCTTACTGCCAAAACATTATTTGACTGTGTTAATGATTTCAATAGCCGCATATAACATGTTTAAAAAAAGAACGTTCGAGGAATACTGCGCTTGATGTTTGAATAATATACTACGTTAATTAGTAGATTTGTAAGGAAAGGCTGGTACTACATTTTTATACGTGCTTATCATATACCTGCGTGAATACTAAGTAACTTTTGTACAACTTATCCACTTTATAGTATACAGTAAACGATTAGACTTCTACTTTGTCGTCGGCTTCAAAAGAGTTTCATTTGGAAAACTAACCAAAAAGAGAAAATGTGTATTTAGCTCAACGTTAAAAACACATTTCTTGTCAAACATCAAAAGAGACAATCCATCTGAATAATTTTTATATCATATATTTTCCAGTGAAAAGATTTAACATTAAGGAAATAATTATATTTATGAAAGAATAAAGTAAAAATATGTATATACATTTTCTTAACTACAGTAGTTATTATTTTCTCTATGTAAAATAACTAATACTCTAGCTATTTGTGAGTTTTAACAAGGTAAAAGGAAGGTGAATGGAAGAAGAACCACCCTAAGTTCCATGAGCAAGAAATCTTGCATTCTTACAGTGTTATTACTTTCTCATGTCAAGAGAAAGTATTATGATCGTGGAAAAAAAGTTGATCTCAAAGTTATGACAAATTTTTACGTTTTATATGAACACTAACCCCAAGAAAGTGAATTTTACAATTATGTCTGTTCTCATGTCTGTCTATCTGTCCCTAACCATGGATCAAAAACACTCTGATTGATTTTGTTCAAACTTGATATTTATATTTTTTAGGGCTATACCACAAACATTGTTTTAAATTTTAACCCCAGCCCATCAATAATAATTAGTTTAATGAAATATTTTGTTTAGTTCCAAATAGTTCAAAAATTACTTGTGTTTAAAATGTATACATATAGTGATGTGTATGAGAAGACAGACAAATAATACTATATAATTTACTTTGGGGCCAACATTCGTTGAAGGGTAGCTTACTAATGAATGATTTTTCAAAATTTGAAATATATTTTTTTAAATGGCAATAACGATTTGATTAATAATTAGTCTCATGGTAATACTTGACACTACCAGTAACCCCGTGTACATTGTTTTGGTTAAAAATTATATAAAAGGTCTTTTAATGATAAAGGATTTTTGAAAAATCAAGTTATTTTGAAAATTACTATAATGCTGTGTACTGGTATTGGGGGAAAAATTTGGTAATGGGTAAATTAGTAGTGAATATTATTTTTTATTTTAAATATTTTTAAAAATGACTCAATTTAATAATAATAATACCGTATTTATTAAAAATAAATTTATTTACGGGTTAAGCGTATAACCCGAACGGGTAGTAAGACGCGGTGCTAAATATTATTATTTAAGGGTTGTTTACCATGGAGAAGGTTGCCATGGTGATGGTTGCCATGGAGACGGTTGCCTTGGAGACGGTTGCCATGGAGACGGTTGCTATGGAGATGGTTGCCGTAGGGATGGTTGCCATGGTGACGGTTGCCATGGAGACGGTTGCTATGGAGATGGTTGCCATAGTGACGGTTGCCATGGAGACGGTTACCATGGTGACGGTTGCCATGGAGACATTTGCCTTGGAGACGGTTGCCTTGGAGACGGTTGCCATGGAGATGGTTGCCATAGTGACGGTTGCCATGGAGACGGTTGCCATGGAGACATTTGCCTTGGAGACGGTTGCCATGGAGATGGTTGTCATGGTGACGGTTGCCATGGAGACAGTTGCTATGGGGACGGTTGCCATGGTGACGGTTGTCATGGAGACATTTGCCTTGGAGACGGTTGCCATGGTGATGGTTGCCATGGAGATGGTTGCCATAGAGATGGTTGCCATGGTGACGGTTGCCATGGAGACGGTTGCCATGGAGATGGTTGCCATAGTGACGGTTGCCATGGAGACGGTTGCCATGGAGACATTTGCCTTGGAGACGGTTAGCCATGGTGACGGTTGCCATGAAGATGGTTGCCACGGTGATGGCTATCATGGAGACGGTTGCTATGGAGATGGTTGCCATGGCTACGGTTGCCATGGAGACGGTTGCCGTAGAGACAGTTGCCATGGAGATGGTTGCCATGGAGACGGTTGTCATAGAGACATTTGCCTTGGAGACGTTTCCCATGGTGACGGTTGCCATGGAGACGGTTGCCATGGTGACGGTTGCCATGGAGACGGTTGCCATGGTGATGGTTACCATGGAGATGGTTGCCATTGTGATGTTTGCCATGAAGATGGTTACCATAATTATCTCCTATATACAGACTTACTCCAACAATTCTATAATATTAATTCTACAAACAAAACAATAGTTTAGTAGCTCACAAAACCATCTTTTTTTATATATATTTCAGATCGTAATTTTTTGACAGTATTTCTCATGGTTTTAAAATTAATAGGAACGAAAATATTGAAAACCAAAAGGAACACCATTTTCAGCACCTTTTACGTGCAGTAAAACTGTACATTCGAATGATGGGGACTTTTGTAAACTTATGTAGAAAGTATAAAATGAATGTGGGAACCAAGACTCAGCTCACTCAATTGACATTTTCTGAGTTGACACCCGATTTTCGCCTAAAGTTACTGGACTAAAGCGATGCTAACACTACATGAACATATTATTTTATCTAGGCTTATTGTATTATTAAATATATATAATAGAGACGTATGAAATAAATTTAGCCAGTAAACATCAATATCATAATGGTCAAATATATGAACTTAAATGATGGTTCTGACTAAATCATTTACTATAATAGTTATTATAAGGGAGAGAATAAGTGAGAGTGTAAGTGTGTGTGTGTTTGAAAGAGAGAGAGAGTATTTGTGAAAGGATGTGTGGAAGTGTAATTGATAAAGTGTGTGAGGGAAAGTGTGTAAGATAGAGAAAGTGTGAGAGGTATTGTGTGAAAGAGAGAAAATATTAGAGAAAGTTTGAGTGAAAGAGAGAGAGAAAGACTGAGATCAATAGCTTAGTAGAAAAAGAGATTGAGAGAGTGTTTGAGACATAGAGAGATAGTTTGATTGAGATAAAGCTCGAGAGAAAAAATTTGAGTGAGAGAATATGTGGTGGAAAGAGTGATTTTGATAAAGACTGAGAAAGATATAGAGAGTTTGAGAAAAAAGGGTGTTTGAGACAGAGATGGAAAATATGAGAGCGTGTGAGGAAAAGTTTGAAAGGGAGGAAGAGTTTGAGAGAGAGAAAGCGTTTGAGAGAAAGCAATTGAGTTTAAAGAAAGTTTAAGGGCGAGTGTGATAAATATAATGTGTGAAAGTTTGTTTAGTAGTGTGTGTGAGAGTGGTGAATCTGTGTTAGAGAGGAGAAAAGTTTGAGACAAAATGAGAGGATATGAGTGAAAGAATGTGTGTCTGTGTGAGTGTGTGTGTGAGAGAGAGTGTGTCTGTGGAAGAAAAAGTGTCAGGGAGAGAGATAATATGTGAAATGATAGTTGTGGTACATAAAACATTACATTGAAATAACATCCCCTCAAAATGTATTGGCAGCATGGACACTTTATTGAACTCATTGTATTTGTAAGAAAATGGAAAGATAGATGGAACACACAAAACATTACTTTGAAATATCATTCCCTCAAAATTACCTTTTAACATGGAAACATAACTGAACTTACAATATTTGTATTATATTACTATTTGATAAAATGAATATCAAAACCATTATTTAAAAAAAAATGAAAGCCAAAACCCACATTTAGATCATTAGAATGTCTATTTTAATACATATTTCAAGATAATTCTATCGTTTTTATTCCTTTAATACATACTAAAAATTGTTTGAACATTATTGTGCCATTTATATGTTCTTACAGCTCATGCGAAAAACAAAATGATTTGCATATTTCCATGAAACTGACAACAAAACCTTTTAATTTTCGAATTATTATAGATTTTATTGATTTAAATGCAAATTAACGATGGCAACATTCCAATGATAAATAAATGCTCCAACACAATCTCAATATAGATGTGTTTTAACCAAAATCTAAAGATAAATCACGGAATCCAATGATAAATATTTTATTTGCAGATTGAAAGATGTGATTACTGTGTTTGGACCAACAAGAAAGATTCGGTTATTATTTTTTGCTAAATATATACGTTTTATTAAGAGATTTACAGCCCTGCAGCAAATAGCACAAATACCGGATTCCATGGTTAAAACTATTTGTTAAAATGAGTTTCTCCTGTAAAAAATACTATTTTTCCCAACATACTGGACTCCTAACCATTAAAATGAGTGCTCGTTTGTCAAATTTGTTCAGCCATTTCCTCGTAATTTCTATAAACGGAAACGGGTATATCATATTATATATAAGTATGCTCCTGAGCATACGAATTTCCAGAGGTCTTTGTTTCATTCATTTGAATTTAATTTTCTTTCCTTTTGTAATCATGTTTTAATTGTTTGTCTTATTCACAATTGGTTGACTCGTTTCTTATGTTTTGAGAGGCACAATGAACAACAGCTACACCTCCTTTGGTTTCAAATATCTGCATATTTATAGAATATAATATATTGCCCATGGACGTGCCTGACTTTGCAATTCTGGAGGGTGACTTTATTTCCAACTCGGGGGTTGGGAGGAGGACACAAATATTATTACCAACTTTGGGAAGGTGATGCATATTGAGGATATTATTTTTGTCCTCTATAATCACTACTCATACAATACAAATGTAGCCTAATCTAATATGACCTTTTAAATATTTAATTCTACACTCTCAGTTGAATTATTATTATTATTATTATTAGCACCGCGTCTTACTACCCGTTCGGGTTATACGCACTTACGCTAATGTGTAATGGTAGGGATAGGGTGATTGTGAGATGAAATGGAGGACCTACAGTTTAACGTGGAATCCGAACCACGGTGGAGGCCTGACATTCCCCACATTCACTCCGTTGAACATTATTAAAAAATCAATATTTTACCACACTCCAAATTGGTTTATGAATAGGCCTACGAGGGTTATTCATTTTATATTGATTGATTAGCTAACACTTAATTTAAGTGAACATTGACGACACCAAACACATCACTTCTTTCATTAATTACCGTACAATAGAGATCTGTTTATGTGTTACAATAAATTATGATATTGTACAAAAAATATATTTATTGTTCGTTCACGGTAGGAGTTTACCTGGAAAAGGACTTTTTTCCCTACCAGAAATCTATTATATAGTAGGATATCGGTAAGAAAAAAAGACCTTTCAGAGGTAAACTCATCCCGTGAATGAAGTATATTTAATACAACCACGTGTCTTACTACATTTGAGAAACAAAGTTTCTTACTATTTTTTAAGGGAGATGGATTAATTGATGGATGGATGGACTTTCCCATTCTACGCCCACCTCACAACCACCTCACACCCACCTCACACCCACCTCAAACCCACCTCAAACCCACCTCACACCCACCTCACACCTACCTCACACCCACCTCACACCCACCTCACACCCACCTTGACCCGGGAGGCAATTCTACGAGAGCACTAAATCTGTCGTAGGCCTACGTTTAATGATCATTTCTGTATTTGGGAAGTAGAAGTGAAGCAAAGTATTTATCAATTACACATTGTATACGATAAACTATTTTGAAAAACGGTGTTCCTAATCTGCTACCACTAATTTACAGTACACTCTTACATCGGAATACCATTTTAGTCCAATTCATGCCTGTTTTTGTAGATTCATTTCTGAAACTCACATATAAAATTAATACTTTAAGAGTAAGTTCACTTTTAATTATATCAATTGTGTTTGAATTAAGAATGGTTCAATTATTTTCTGTTTTATATTGTCCGAGGAAATTTATTTGATTATCCGTGTAATTGTGCTAACAATACCACTCCGGCGTGGTTTGTCTAGATCGGTGGAGGCGGAGAGATTAATTGGTGTTAAACGGATTGTTTGACCACAGATTTAATTAAACAGCCAGAGGCGAAGTGGTATATGTCGTCTCGTAGTACACTTGCCCCAGCTACCGGCACACACAGGTAGATTCTAAATACCTCCACCCCTGCTATTATTTAAGAACACGCCACTGATTTTAAAACGTCAGGATGGGATGGAATAAAGCGCGAGTAGAGGACAGTAATTTTAGTTTGTGTATGTTAAAATAATTTTTGTTCAAAATAAATCAAATATCGCTTCAACAGTGGAAGCAATAATATAATTTTATGAATAATTATATCAAACGATTCAGTTTTTTATAAAATGGTCATCGCAAGATCTTCTAACTTTTCTTCGTATCTGAAAAAATGTACGTACAAACTACTCACGACTAGAGGCACATATCAAAAAAGAGTTATCATCTGCTCATGAGCTCATGGAAATGAAAAGCTGTTATAAAAACAAAGCTTTTATATATTATTGATTAAAAAAACAGTAGTAGTTTATTTCAGTTTCATTTTCTTAACCGGACTAAATATCGTGAATAATAAGATGTAATATACTCAGGAAATTTTTCACACACGGAGAAAAAAAATACGTCAAAATTTCGTAAAAAAAACTACAGTTAACCCATGCTTGCATTCACTAATAATCAATATACTGTTCATGACTTTTAATAGAAAATATATTAGTTTTATAAAATGTATGTAGACCTAGTATATTTTCTATTAAAAGTTTTAAAAAGCATATCAATTGTTAGTGAATGCAAGAATCGGTCTACTTCAATATATTTTAGTACGAAATCTTTATATATTTTTCTCTGCGTGCAGATCAGTTTCGTCCGACCATCTCTGCCCGCAGTTTAGTGATGAGATGAATGAGGCCACCCCCCACCCCCTTGCCGCCCCTCCGGGAAAATTTTCTTACGGGCCTACACGACTGATATTCAAAAACTGTTAAAATTATGGGTATAAAATTGAATCATGAGTTTATAATGCAGAGATACTATTCTTAATTTAACAAGAAATAAAAATGTATTTTGAACTAAAATTATAATTACCTTAGTTCACATTTTCTTCCATCCGAGCGTTTACGTTTGCGTCGTTTATTTTAAAAATAAAATGATGTTTACAATGAAAGTATAAATTGTGAAGTCTATTAAATTAAATCAATTATAATCAATTCAAAGACAATATAATAATAGTACACATACAAAAAGCTATAATTATCAATTAAATCGTTTTCAATGAAATTGTTTATACAATATAAATCCAATAACTAAACAAACAATGCATGTCAGAACACCCTGGTGTATGTGATTTAGAGAGGACAACACCAGGTGTCTGCTGACCTATGGTTGGAGACAAATAGCGAGGTATTTTGAAACACAACTCTGTATGGAATTGACCCCTGTCAAGATTGACTGGTCTTATTCATCAGGGTGTGTGAGACAATGCGAGGTACCAGGGTGTTCATTGATAATCATCATATCCACAACAATTGTCAGGGTGTTCATTGATAGTCATCATATCCACAACAATTGTCAGGGT
>CABFVX010000837.1:5812-22153 GCA_902151425.1 Timema shepardi
CACCTCCTTTCTACACACAATAATAAAACATTAGTGTCGACTAGTTAGGAAATTGAAATTCTCAGTCCCATCGTTCTAACTACTTATTGTCGGCAACTATGTCACCGTGACTTCTAACAACTGCTATAAAATATCTTTCGACTCCTAAAAATCTGTTTCATGAAAATGGAGAGCTTAGAGCGCTCTTAAGATTAAGGATGTGACTTGAGAGGGTGCTTTACATCTGCCATCTCTAAGGGCAAGTCGACCAAATTAAGTTTTACTTTTTTTTATGCTCCGTCATTGATAACTTTCTTTTAAAAATATAATATAGTTATGATTTAAATCGACCTCTTCCTATGATAACGTGGGTAGATTTATTCCAAAATAGTACTTTTTTAATCGTCCCTTTAATAAAGTTATTTAAATACGTTTTTATTGGACTAAGATGCGGTAAAAAAACAACAACCATACACAAAACAAATGGTTGTGATGAATTTGAAATAAAATTAACTTTTTGAAACTATCTACAATTTCTATTAAAAATAATTTTTGGCAATTTTATTTTTGAATTTTAAAGTTTACCAAGTGAAATTATCTAACAATGGTCTCATAATATATATTTCCTTTGTAACATAAACCGATATTAACCTTGTCAAGTCAAACCTATCACAACGATCGGGTCAGTTATTTTTTGAATATCTCATTCTTTGGAACATCAAAGGACTGTAGGTTAGAAAAACGAAATAATTTTCCTTAAAAGATGTAACATAATTTGGACCCGCATCGGTGGGTCATATCATGGCACGTCACTAATTTCCGGTGATGAGATCGAGGTTTGAAACCAATTAGAGTACATTGAAGGGTGGTTTTTTACTAAATGGTTTCCCACTCTCACGTTAAGGAAAAACATGTACATTTCTTTTAAAAATATGCCTTCTTTAACCCTATAGTACCTACTTCGGTGGCCACATGGTCTGAGGCGCTAATCTCGCAAGAGACTGGACTGTCAATGACGGTGATCGTGGTTTTATCCCGGTTGGGTGCACTGAAGGTGGTTTTACCTAAATTGTTTTCTTTTTTTTCAACGCAAATTTGGGTACATTTCTTTTCAATTCAACCTTCCTCAACTCTACTACATTAGCGTAATTAGTACATAAGTGTATAACCCAAAAGGATACCAAGACACGGGGAAAAGATTATTAATAATAATCAGACACTCATAAGACAATAATTGTATGCCCAATCAAAATGCTACTACAATTTTGGTTAAGAAGAAACTTTTAGATTTTTTTAGGTCGATATTGATAACCTTTCACTATTTTATTAATATTATTGTATAGGTATTAATAATATTAATATATTAATATTATTGTATAGGTATTAATAATATTAATATAAAAATATAAAGGTCATTAATAGGGCCCTTTATATTAAAACAAGACTATAACAGATGTATATTTGTGATAATTTAATAAAAAAAACTAGTTTAATAAACACGTTTAAAAGGTGTTGTTACAAGTTAATCCGAAAATGCATGTTTATGACACACAGTCTATTTTTAAGGTACCCTTAAAGCTAGCAGTCCTACCTTGGCGGAATACACTATGATTTTAATTATATGTTATTCTGTGTTATTCCGGCACACGGTCGTCACTTCACCGATAACGGATCGTTAGAAAAAACCACTGTAAACTTCCCTCTCTCTTGCGGGGTAGATACTTAGAGCAATGAATGATAGCCACGTCCGGAAATTGAACCCAGGACCTCAAAGCCCCCTCTCCACAGCCCTGTCACTCCCCTAAAACCACCCCTCCAAGGAAGGGTCACGCGGACAAGTTAAATAGACTAACTAGCATGCAATTAAGATAAAACGTAGGGAGTTTAATGTTGTATTAACAAGAGGAAAGAGGGAAACAATAGAAAAGACGGTATCTCCACAAAAAAGGGGTACGTCTAATATTTCTCATTCTTGATTGTAAAATTATTTTTAATTTTAAAAAATATTTGAGGTATTTAACTTGCACGTTCTGAACCCACTAATTATATCAGCACACGATTTCTATAAGTCAAATATAAAGGGCTTCTTAATTTTAACGGGAAAGGTATTTCCACATAGCTTACAGGGTTCTTTTACACTCCACATAGAACCGATGGCTTTACTTCCCCTCCGAAGGAAGTTGTGCTACGTATTTTTATTGCTAAGGAAAAATCCGTCTACCACGGCTGGGTTTGGATCAACATACAGCCAGTCATGAAGCAAGATCTTTAACCTAAGACCACCGAGGTCGACTAATGTTTCGTTAAACGTTGAGATGTTTAGTTCTTGAGTGATTTTCCATTATATTTTATAATCCTCATTGCGTGTCAATATATATAATTTTAAGTAGACTATGCTTGCACAATACATATATACAGTTACATTTTAAAAGAAACTCAAAATTCCATGGATAACAAACTTGAGATAAAGCGAAAAACTGTATGCCAAATTTTTTATTTTTTATATATTATATAGAAAAAGTGTTCCTCTATGAATATTTAGTATATATATATCTATATATATATATATATATAGAGAGAGAGAGAAATTTGTCCTCGTTGAATGGAAAGAAAAAATAGTAAAAAAAATCACTCGTTGCGTCATGGGTCCCTAAAAGACATTAACTTATATTTAAGTAGAGTACGTTTTAATAATTTTAGCAAAATTTACTGTAGGTTATATCAAGTGTGCGGCCTTATGAGGAATCCGTGAAGAGACATTCAGCGTTTCCATTGTCGAAAGATTACCCACCCCTTAATTATAGTCTATTTGGTCGGTGATGGGTAAGAATTTCTAATAAGTGTATTGAGGGTATTTTTTTTTAATAAATTGTTATTTACCCTTCCTCCATGAAAATGTGGGTACATCTTTGAAATCTACCCTTCCCGTCCCTAGCGGAATTAAATACCGATAGCGGGGATGATGAACAAGTAAAAAAAAAGAAGTGATAAACCATTTAGGGAAAAAACCTTTCAATATATTATGCCGAAATTCAAAATCTAACCTCCTTGTCACCAGCAAATCAAACAAGACGATAACTGGTGCCTTTGTTGACTAATACGAATGTGTTTTAATAGAAGAGGTGACAATAGATTTATAAAAGAAATGTCTATAACATTGTTTCTGAGATGGCGGCACAACTTGTCGGCAAGTTGAGCCTATCTGCGTTAAGAGTGACCAAGTTATTAAGACAAACTAGGCTCGACTTGGGCACAGCTCGACGGTATGAAAATAAATCCTCAAGAGGCCGTGTGATATACGGCATATACTTCACACGAGACTTCCACAGTTTACAGCGAGCACGTGAGACACCCGGCGAATCGAAACCCTTGACTCATTCCACGGCTCTTCTGATGCAATGACGTCACGTGCACGGAACACGTTCGCTTCCAGGGGCTGACAAACTTTTAGTATCGCGATGTCCCAAGTCAAGGTCACATTTTTACACACTTTTTTTTAGTATTTATACCAACGTCTTACTAACCGTTCAGGTTATACGCTTAAGTACTAATTAAGCTAATGGATTAGGAATTTGGAAGGTTTAATTTAGAGGAAGTGAACCCGCATTCGTGTGGAGGGAGAGTGGAAAACCATTTAGGTAACTGCGCAACCTCACGCAGAGGCCAGAATAAATATCGCTTAGTTTACGACAAGGATTTAAATTAATTCAAACAATCTAGTAAAAATTTTAAAATTCCAGATTACAGGTTCATACTTTTGTGTACAGGGACTACCTAAAAAAATACCTCTGCGTGCTATAGATATTGCGCTATGCTCATGACAAAAAAAATCTTTATTTTATTAAGGTGGAGATGTAGGGGACGAGAGAAAA
Source organism: Timema shepardi (assembly GCA_902151425.1). Lineage (NCBI taxonomy): Eukaryota > Metazoa > Arthropoda > Insecta > Phasmatodea > Timematidae > Timema > Timema shepardi. The sequence goes on from CABFVX010000837.1 coordinate 9,664, forward strand.
GACCAGCGTATTTGCAGTTTTCACAATAAAACTTTTTTTGGCAAAAAAATAAAAATTGCTTTCTACAAGCATCGAGTTCAATTTTCTTTACATGGTGATATTAACAGTTGTTGATTATCTATCATGAGCATAACTGCATTAGATGAGAAACTTTTCAAATAAAGGGAAAAAGTCATCATAAAATTCCAGAACATCATTGACAGATATTCAACAACTGTTGATATCACCATGTGAAGAAAATTAAACTCTGTTTATAGTGGAGCAATATTTGATTTATATTTACCAAACTTATTATTTGATATAAAAACTGCAAAAACACAAACCTTTTCCCTCGTTTTCAACATCCCAACCTTAATACAGAAAATATAAGAAGATATAATTAGTTTATGAGCTGCTTTTTTCATCCAAGCTATCTACATTTAATTATAATGGAGGAACAGGGATGAGGAATGTGGAATTTAAAGTAAATATATGGTGGAGGGATGGTGGGAAACTCTTTAGAATTCAAACAGCATCAAAAAACACGGACGGTATTCAAACCCACACAACATTGTCCCGGAAAACCAGACCAGAGGTGATTGAAACCCGAAATACTTCGTGTACTAAAAGACAAAACAACAAAATAATTAAATTATTTAATAAGCTATGCAAGGTGAAAAGCATTCCTTGAATAAGGGTCAAATTCCACACTTGAATCGGACATGAAATAAACAGTCAAAGAAAAATCAATAAAATACTATTTATTTGTCATATTTTGCAATAATAGATCCTTCTTTATTGGAGAAAATATAGAAAAACTTTTGTGCAAGAAGGTACTTTCAAAATTACGTAACTGTGGCCGATTGGCTAGGGAGGTCAATAATGTTAAGAGAACTTGGTTCGAGCATAGACGATGCCTAAAAGGGTTCCAATATTTATATTCGAATCTTCACAAATCAAACCTTGTAGGAGATAAACAAAAATTTGGTGCGATGGCTAATATTGACAAAGTATCTCCGCTCCACTGAATAACCTAAGGGTGACGTCTGTAGACATATACTCACTAACGATTTTTTTTATTGTTTCCTATCTCCCATTAAAATATGTACACAAAATTTCGAACCATCCTGTATATTAAACAGATTTAGTTGCGCCTCATAAGGGTCAGATAGGTTTTTGTTATTATTATTATAAAGATAATACAAATCCGTTCGCTGAGGAAAGATGTCTTAAATCAAGTAAGTTTGTAGGTCTTGTGCTAGTACAACGCTTTTGATAGAAGTAAATTGGTGGCCGCATGATCTAGGGCGTCACTCACAAAAAACTGGACTTTAAAAAAAATCTTAGCAGCTCGTCTTGCTATCCTTTCAGATTATAAAATTATGTACTAATTACGCTAATGGTTTTGGGGATTAGGAAGATTATATTTAAAGGACATGTATATGCATTTGCGTGGAGGAAGAGTGGAAAACCATTTTGAGAAAGCCAACCTCAGTACATCCAAATGAGTTTCGAACCTCAGCCTCCCCATCATCGGCAGCCTAGTCTACTTCTAGATTAGCGCGTTAGACTACGACCGAGGCGGGTCAACTATAATATTGAAGATGGAGAGAGCAGGGTTATAATCCAAGTCGAGTGTACTAAGGGCGGTATTTACAAAAAGAAAAGTCCACACTCCCTCTACGAAAATTTGAGTACACTTTCTCTAAATTCAAACGTTCTCACTCCTATAAACTTGGCGTAATTAGTTTATATACGTATAACCTGAAATATTAGTGATTAGTAAGATGTAATGCCTAAAAAAAGGATCTTTCTAAGTTCTGACGATGTTTTATCGCACTGTGAAGCAGAAGAGTTGCTGAGGACGGGGAGATCGAGGTTCGAATCTCGGTCGTGTGAACTGGGGGGTGGTTTTTCCTAAATGGTTTTTCATTCCCCCTCCACGCAAATGCGGGATCACTTCCTCTAATTCAACCTTCCCAATTCCTAATCCATTAGCGTAATTAGTACTTAAAAGCGCATAACCCGAACGGGTAGTAAGACGCGGTGCTAAATATTAAGTAGAAAAGGTTTGGACAATTTTTTTAAAGTCCGATCCCCCAGACGTTTGTTTTAGGGGTCGACCTCGTAACGCTGTAATGCTGGGAGGGATCTTTAAAGTTTATATAGTGGTACATGTATACCACTGATATTATACCTCCTAATGTTAAAAATAATAATATTAGTGTTAATATTTCCACCGTTAGTGAACATGCTTACCAATTACTTACGATTCTGAGTTGTTTTTAATGTAAAAAAAAGGTATGAAAAAACGTTACGTGGTTTATGGACGACTCCTTAAAAGATGAGAAAAAAACAACAAAACACAACAAACCCCGATCGGTGGACATGTGGACTAAGTGTCATGTATTGTATGGTCTCCCAGTGACGGGGAGTTGGGTTCGAATCTCAGCAGGTGGTAATGATAGGTTTTTTTCTTAAATGTTTCCCCCTTCTCCCCCCTCCCCCCCACACACAAATGCGATCACAATAACTTTTAAGTTCTATCCTCCTCATCCCTAACCCATTAAGTAAACGAAGGTTTCGGTTACCTATCAATTTAAAAGTTGGGGCTTCGATTGTGTGTCAAAACTGTCAAATATATATTGTACTATCATCTTGGGCTGTTGGCAGAACTGCCAGATTTTTACTTTTGTGAATCGGAATTAAGATTGGTAAAGCTAAAAAAAAAAGGATGTAAGAAATACTAAAAAAGGATGTAAAAAATACAAACAAATGCCAAAATTTTGTCTATTTTCAAACGTCATAGTAATTATGTTGAGTAAAAACTAAACAATCGTTAATTATTAACTGATTGCCGCGTGATGAAAAAAATATTATTTTGTTTATCGAGATATAAAAGAGAGTGAAAATTTAAAAATTAAAAAAAAAAATTGCGATATCTTAAGGTCCTGTGGGAGACATCGATTTTTTTTTTAGCTTTAAAATCGTGAAGCCCCGTGAAAATCGTGACGTCTGGCAGAACTGGCTGTTGGCCCTTTCATGCTAAAACGTTATCCCTATCCCTCCACAAAGACAACCCTCATCACACGCACCGATGAAAAGGGGCTCTCAACGTTTGTAACCAGACTCCTTGAGTGATATACTCGCTCATTCTCCCTCCAACCAGCCCCCGGGGAGGAAGGGGGAGGGGAGGAGAGACGATCATGTCCATTTCATTTGTCGACATGACACCATCATCGCTCGAATTAGATTTATGTTACCACGCCATTTGTGTGGCGGAAAATGTCATGTGACCAAAACTGACACATATGATACATGTAGGTCACATTAAACAACTACAACAGGCTATTTTCTAATAAAAATATATAAAAGACCAGAAAAGACGACGACTCTTATATTATTATTATTATTAGCACCGCGTCTTACTACCCGTTCGGGTTGTACGCACTTAGGCTAATGTGTAATGGTAGGGTGATTGTGAGATGAAATGGAGGACCTACAGTTTAACGTGGAATCCGAACCACGGTGGAGGCCTGGCATTCCCCACATTCACAAGTTGTGATTAATACACATCTTGTCAGAGGTGAAGGAAGAGTTTGGTAATCAGACGACTCATAATTATATATATATATATGTATATATATATATGTACATATATGTATATATATATACATATATATACACATATATATATACATATATATATACATATATATATACATATATATACACATATATATATACATATATATATACATATATATATACATATATATATATACATATATATATACACATATATATACACATATATATACATATATATATATATATGTGTACATATAGTAAAATTGGCGCGTGTGTATGTGTGGGGGACGGGACGGGACGTTAAACTAGATTTGGCGGGCGCCAATCCTAGGGGGGAAAAATCCCACCTTTTCCTCAGCTAGCTTTAATGGTGATATTACCCGGTAACACTTTCTGGATAGTGGTATATTAACTGTCTTAATAACTACACCACCCAAAGCATTGGTACGATCAAAATCCCTACTAGATCTGGAAAAAATATATAGAATAAAATATTGAACAATTGATTTAAAAAAAAAAGAATCACTGAATGAATTATACTATATGTATACTAAATAAAATTTACATAACAATAATTGAAACAGTTTGTATATTTTTTTCTTATATCAACGTTTCCATAACCCCAATCCTACCTAGGTACTGAAATATAGATTTATATTGTCAGATTAACATAAATGGAAAAGTGTTAGAACAAGTGCATGATTTTGTGTATCTGGGCAGTGTGTTCTGTAAAAATGGAGGTATGGATGGTGAAATCGACAAACGGATGAATGCATCTCGAAGAGTAGTTGGTTGTATGTGGACTAATACAAAGAATGAAGTAGTATCGAAAGGGCAAAGACGAAAGTATACAAAAGTGTGTTGTCAATATTGTTGGATGGATAAGAAGCGTATATTTGTCAGGAGAAACACAAGAATATGGGGAATGCGGTTGGAATGAGATGTATAAGAAATGAATGTGGAAAATGTTCCCCAATATTTCTAAATTATTATTAGTAGTAGTATTATTTTAAACAGCCCTTAACAATCTTTCCTCTGAATTTTTGTGATATTTGTTGATATTAGTTTTATAAACGTAATGAATATCAACACACTTGCTTGCATATCATTGTAATTAGACAATATCCGTATAGAAGACATAACATATCTAATAATTTAAATTAGTTGAAAGATTAAACCCGGACACGGGAATCGAACCCGGGATAATTGGCTTAGTACGCCAATGCTATATCAGTATGCCAGTATTCTTTCTGCACTCAAGATCGTTATTCACTCATAATTAAAGGTGTTATTTTAAAACTAGTTTAAATTAATTTATAAACTAGCAAAAACTCAGGATATACCTATCACAATTACAACAAAAATTAATCCATTTGGGTGTACAAAGGGTGGTTTTTACACTGTCTCTCTCCACACACATGTGGGTAAACTCCCTTTAAATATAACCTTCATAATCCTTAGAAGTATAAACATAATTATACTACTATAAAGCCACATGGATGACTCGCTCACTGACATTAAATTTTACCCACTTCCAGATGAGCTAGAAACTTGAAATTTGGCAAACTTATAGCTTTTAGCCTGTAACCGACGGAAAAGTTCCAAAAAATAAAAAAAAATCCAAAAAATAAAAAAATATCGGAGCAATTTTAAAGTCGGTGTGGAGCTTTCCTTGGAGGTCAGACCTGTCAAAAAACGGTACTAAAATTACATTAATTTGCATCCACATGCAAAGAAAAGTCACTGGGGGTTTGTGGGTGGAGCCTCCAACGAGCAAAGCGAGTTTGTACATATAATTTGTCACTTACTCGAGTGTTTGTCTTATTATTATGGTAGTAAATATGTGTAACTGGGGCTGCAATTTGATAAAATATAAGGGGTAATTTATCATTGTCTTTAGATTAGTTTTTAATGGTGCTTAATATACGAGGAATTATATAAGTGTCAAGGAACGTATTTACAGTGAAATTGGAACTTTGCTTGTTCCTTAAATGGCGAATTAAATGATTTCGAACCCAGTAATACTAAATTCCAAGTCGCTTTAATATCACATAACATTTATATATTTAATTATTTAAAACGTATGTATTTGATTGAAATATGATTTCTAATTAAAATTAGGTATGTATTGTATTCTATTATTTTCGTTTGAAGTTTACTTTGACATTTTCAAAAAACATAAAATTAAAAGCACAAAGGTTGAGGTTAATTAAAATAAATAAATAGTTTAATAACTGTTTGCGGACATTTAAAGAATTTTTATTAATTTTTTTTTGTCATGGCATTTAAACTTTTAAGCATATCAACAACCCGCAGTTTAAAATAAATGTTTTAATTAAAAAATAATAATTTATCTATTAGTTACTATCACTAAACAAAGAGTTCGGAAGGTAAGAAAGCTGAAAAAAAATCCAACTATGTTTATCTAAATTCCTAGCCCAGATACATAAGAGGTACAGTAGCCCCGTGGCTTATTTGGTATTGACTGACAGCTAAAAGCTTTGAAAAGTTACCAGACCAAATTATGTATCCCTACACGGAACCATATGATCTGCGAAATCATGTGTTTAGTAGCTGTCACTTCTGACAGTCAAAATTTAGGTATATACCTAAATGTTTACTGTGAGAAGTCAGCACCAAAGAAGCCATGGGTCTACTGTAAGTATGTCATAGATAACACCACCCATTTACTTTTCAAGAAAAGTTTCCAATTTTTTGTTTAGCGTCAAAGTGTGGGAACTTTTGAATCTACTATGATATAGTAGAATTCTGGAGTATACATTCTCAACAACGTCCAGGGTCTAGCTGTCAAAGCTCCTAGCTACTGATCCAGAGGTGTCGGGATCGATGTCCAACGCATCCAAAAAACTATCTGTCGAGCAGTGGGTTGTAATGACGTCAAACTCAACCTCGTAACGACCAATCAGGATGTACTTAAATAAATAGGTAGCAACCCCGGTTTATAAAACTGTTATTAACGGGCTGATGGTCGCTGTGCTGACCACATTACAGCCTCTATCCGCAAATATTGGCACTATCATCGCTAATGGTGGTAGGTATAGCTTGCTTGCGGGCTTACACTATGAAGTTTTCTTTTATGGAGTTATCTCAAAGAATGTAGTTCTTAACTAAATTGAAACGTATGAAGTCAACCAATTAATGACTCCCATTCTTGAGTCACCAAAATATCACGAGACTGAGTTTTTACAAACTTCTAATCAGCACGTTTTAAAATCTCTTAATAGTTTAGGTGTTAATTGGAACACTTTAAAATGTGTTGTACATATTTTAAATAAAACGATATTGAATTTCACGCCTTCATTAAATATAAAAGGTTGGTTTTTAACAGGAGCATAATAAAACAATTTTAAGTCAATTGGGGATTTTATTTTAGTGGTTTTAGTGCTTAAAGTCATCCGACAATAAAACAAGATTTTTGCCCACTTTTAATAAGTTTATAAACAATAATACCATATATTTACATATCACGAATTATAGAGGGATGAGACTTGCTAAATTATGAGGTTTGCGACCCAGTGTTAAGGTAAGGTAAATGTATGGGGCTGAAATTTAGTAGAACTAGACCTGCATATGAAGTGTACACAACGTAATATTTATATATATAATACAATACAATAATATATATTTATATATTATATTAATAATATATATTATAAATGTTTCGTTGATATTATATATATTATAAATATTTCATTGTGTACACTTCATATGCAGGTCTAGTTAAACTAAATTTCAGCCCCATACATTAATCACCTTGCTTTAACACTGGTACACAAAAAACATAAAATTAGCAAATCTGACCCCTTATAATTCGATAACTAAAATGATATGGAATTATTGAATCATTATTTATAGTATATTATTATTATTATTATTATTATTATTACTATTATATACTTGTTATAATTGTGGAATATAAATGTTACTATCGAAAGACCTTAAGAACCGCCATTCCCATAACAAATATTGCAGTGTGAGAATATTTCCCTTAAAGCAGTCGCGGTGTCCTTAAAAATACCAAAACGGCCATCGACAACCAGCGGTCCAGAGCTGGTCTCGTAAAACACATTTAACAGACGTTTACCGAAGGTCTATGACAATACGTGGGCGAGTGTACTGGATGGTTTGTATCAGATTATAAACCTGCGGGTGGCTTACTGGTATTGCTACAGGATCAAATTTCACATTTTCACGAATGGGGCAACGGGGGGAGGGAGAAGGGTAGAAAAAAAGGTCAACGAGATGTTATGTGGTTAAGGTTTCGATGTGACGTTAACGTTAAAGGCATTCCACGGACCAATGGACACAAGACCCGGCCGGTCAAGAGCTTTATCCGAAAGAATTTGTGTCAAAAAAACAAGTTTGTGAGGATCACAGATGTAGCGGTGGCTGTGTGGTCTAAGGTGTTAAGCCGGCACTGTGTTGTCACCGTTGGAAGAGTTAGAATTCTAGCCGAGTGGGGTTTCTCAATTATTGTTTTCACAGCCTCTCTCTACGTGCATGCATGTACACATACTATATAGAGGCTATTAGTTACTAATTTGCTAATCTCTACCACTAATATAAAATCGTTAAATGTGTGTTGTGATGAACGCTTTAATAATACAATAACTCTCCAACAAAACTATTGCTAACACCTTGTGTGTTTTTTTACGTCACCGCATCTTAATGAATTACACGCATATGTACTAATTACGCTAATGTGTTAGGGATAAAAAAAGGTTGAATTTAGAAGAAGTGTACTCATATTTAAGTGGAGGAAGAATGGAAAAGAATTTAGGAACAACTGTGTCAAGAGCACCCGACAGGGGTTCAACTCCGATCTCCCCGACATAGGCAGTCTAGTCTATTCGCGAGAGTAGCTCTTTAGGCAATGCGGCCACCGAAGTGAGTGTTTTATAATACTAGACGTTGCACAAGCTATAGTAGTTTGTAAATAGACAATGTGATATATTTATCATTGGTAAAGGATCCAAACACAATCAGACGTATGTTAGGAATCCAAAATAAGTCTAGTAAAATTAAAAGTTTCCTATTTATTGGAATATTTACCCTTTGAAAAAAAAAGTGCTTTGGTTGACATTTAATTTAAAAGGGTGGAAAATACAATACAAATGGTCATTTGATAAGGTAGCCACCAACATCCTACACAATAATTATAAAGTTCATAATATAGTAGAGCAAAAAAACTAAATAGCTTCAAATAGATTTATGAGTAGGAAAAAAAATTACTTCAATTCAGAAACATTTGTTTACGACAACAACAAAAAAGATCAATTCTACAGGACTAACGTCGAAATGTATATGAAAGGAAAAGTTTAATATAAATAATTGAATAGTTTGGTACTTCTTTCTAAAATAGAGCCAGTGTTCGTCCTTTTATTCCCCCAAAAAACACCCACGGTAGTTTTCAGGGGCAAAAGCAACACGTTAAATCGATTTGTAAGCACCGCCACAGACAACATAATATAATTGTCTACACCTGTTACAAGAAAGCTGTTGTCTCTCAGAAGATTTCAAACACGTTTTTTCCCTGCGAAGCGCAGAAATATAACCATTTTCTAAAAGCTCAAAAACATTAAAAGTTTCCTTAATTAATGACAGTGTTTTAAATTTAAATAGATTATGAAATAGCACTAAACAGATTATTACCAAATTACAAGAAAGACAATTTGGAATGCGATGTTAAAAGTTTTCCAACATGCCGTTTTTAAAAGTCAAACAATATCAGCATTTAAAAAAAAAAGTCTGCCCAAGGGAATTTATTTACTAGCTTCATTTGTTAAATGTTTAGAACAATGACTTTAAAAAGTAAAAACAAAACTGGTACATATTTCGGACAAACACAAAAACGCATAGTTTTGAAATAATTTCAGGAATGAAAATTCAGAGTTTTAAGCCGCCCCGAGGCATTTTATTTTATCACATTTGGTTTTCCAACTATTCAAGCATACGATGGTAAAGTTTCTTCAATCGTGCCATCTTTGTCCTATCTTATTAAAATAAATAATATAATTAGGTCCTCCCGTAACTAGTATAGTAATAATATTCTACGGGAGGAAGCTTGTATCAATTCAGAATATTATTTGTATATACTTCCATACGTCTACCAACCACGCATTTCTAACATTAAGATCGTCTATCACATGCCAATCAACTATGTGATACAGTCGGATACAAATAGTAAATTTACACGAACACTATTATATTTCTGAATAAACCTTCCTTTATGGAGATAATGAGTTAATTAATAGACGGTTATAAATTATAATAGTGAACATTGTTGAAATATTAAATTATATTTGGATAAAAAAACTTCATTGAAAAGGTACTTTTGGATTTGACAAATTTTTTGAGGTTCTTACTATGACATTTAGACTATACATACAGGAGAAAAAGAGTAATAACAGTAATAATAAAGCCGAAAAAACCAACTCCTCAATGTGAAAGTATAAACTAATATTCCTGAGAGTGTTTGTATTGGGATCTAAGTAGACTTGCATGCATTCGAAATTAAATATTCTTTGTGGTCTTTCCACCCCCCGCTGAAACGAGTTATAATAGCATACACATGTACACACATAGATTACGAATGTTGACGTGTGGGGGAGGGTGGATAACCAAAAGGGGTGCTACCATAAAGGTGTAAACAAACCAATATAAAATTGTTTCTGTGCGAATCCAAACAATAGTGCATATGAAAATGTTTTATTTGCATATTTTCTTTTAAATGATGTATTGTCTGTGTTTTACGTGCATTTAGACTTTCTAAAAACTAACGTAGTTATAAGCCAAACACAGCACACAGTCAGTCTCCCGGCATTCTATTTATCACCGTAAACGCGGAAACCTTAGTTTTTTTTAACTATATATTTCCGGCAACATCAGGATTTGTACAAGGGACTCTTAACTCAGTAGTAAAGACTGAGCTAAGGCATCAGACCAATAGGCGTACAAATTCCTAGTTACATTGACATCCAAAATCATAAATAAGAGAGCAAAAATGTGATATACACTTTAAAAAAATGTTTTGACATTATTAACTATAACAATTCGTTTCCAAAACTTTAAAAAAAGTTTATACAAAATAGGGAATTTTGTGTTTTAAAATATTTTGCCTATTACGTTTAACTTCTCTCACTTTTCTGCAGCACACTAAACTGGTTTATCAATTAATTAACCGACAAAATATATATTTATAGCATTTAATTGGATGTAATAAAGAGATAAGTATAATTATTCTAATTTAAAATACATTAGTTTTAAAATATTAACCACTGATGACTGAATATAGAGTTAAACTGATAATGATATTCAATAGAGATCAAGGAAATGAGACATTCATTTGAAAAACGGTGACTACGTTGGGTCAACTAGATCTGTTCGCCTTGACGTTCTACTTCAAGGCAAACACCAGTGTGTATCTGCTTGTAAGCACAAATAATTCAAGGCGCCCGCCGGAAACCACAGCCAGCTGCCCAGAGCGACAGCCGCATAGCTTGCAAGGCTTTATTGAAATGTAAAGCCAGTTTAATTGCAAGACTTTATTGAAATGTAAAGCCAGTTTAAAGTGTAACCAACAGCTAATATTGAAATAATCTCCTTCATTATTAATATCTACGCTTGTTACTACCTATTCTTAATTTTTTTTTCTAAAATGTTTTCTAAATACTTATAAAGACACGACTAAACTATATAACTTTTAAGGTATAAAAATATTAGCAGACCCATTAAAATATTTAACATTAGATAATTAAATTAATATTTAAAATTAGTAAAATAGTCAAAAAGCTACCGCAAGCATGTAAAAGTAGTTTTATTTTGCGACTCATGACGGAATTTTGCTTAGAGATTTCAGCTTAAGATGTATAAAAATAAAAATATAATCAACTAAAAAAAGGATAATTGTTAAAAAATAAAGAACCACTTTTCTATCTCTCTTTATTTTCTCGTCACAGAACATAATAGGGAAGCTGATATCAATACCTAGTTTTTTTTTCTGTACACGAGATATATTTCTTTTTGAAAAAATAAGAGAATAAACTCATTTATCTCAATTCAAGACATTACGATTTGACAGTTCACCTTCAATTTGTATCTTCAAAAATCCATCATCTTTACTTTCGTTTAGAATTTAAGCGAAAGCTTACATTTTCGTGCGTTTATATTTCCTCATCCATAGGGACAAAACTAATTTTAATTTACGAATCTTAGCGTTACTTAATCCCATAAATATGCTTACTATTTCATTATATTAACGGTTGTCACAAGGTGATTAATAACGCCTAATTGAATATCACTTAGCTTATTTTTAATCAATATTATATTTTTAAATTGTTATGGATTAATTAACTGTTATGTCAATGTGTTCAAAGACTCCACAGCGTTTCAATAAATTTGTCTGCGCCGCTGCTTACAAACTATCCGGGCCAGATGAATGTAATCATATTTGAGACATTGGGACGAGGAAGGTAAAATGTATAGGATATATACCCGCATTTGCGTGGAAACCCTTAAGATAGGAGTTTAGAAAATGTGAGTAGATTTCTGAGTTTTTTTGCAGTTTTTATATTTTTTTGACCAAAATAAAAAACTATTGCTCCAGTACAAACATATAGTTTAATCTTCTTCAAACGGTGACCTCAAAATTTCTTGAATATCTGTCGAGGCCGTCCTGGAATTTAATAATGTTTTCCCCTCATGTAAAACGTGTGTCATCTAATACCACTATGCTCATGATGGATATTAAAGAATTGTTGATATCACCATGTGAAGAAAATTGAACTCTTATGTTTCTACCTGAGCCATAGTTTATTTTGAGCAAAAATAAATATTTAAATATAAAAACTAAAAAAAACACCTACATTTTCTCGCGTCTCCTGCCCCCCCCCCCCCCCCC
>CABFVX010000837.1:23923-113137 GCA_902151425.1 Timema shepardi
TTATTTGGGGCAACGAGGGGGGCGGGGGGGATTTGTCACATATTAATACTAAACTGTAATTTTACGTTCTCTTTAGGCTAATGTGGGTTCATATGTTTTCATGTATAGCCTCTAAAACCCTAACCCCTAAAATAAGTCATTAATAACTTTGGTGTTGGACGCATCAATAAAAAAATCCTTTAATTCGATTTGAACAACGACCATTGTAAATTAAATATTTTGAGCAATACCCTATAAAAAAAAGAATCTCGGACCTCTTATAATCCCATTTTAACCTCAATATCTTGTCACTGTTGGTAATACTGGGGAAGGAGATAAGCTTAAGGAGGGGGGGAGGGTGTGTGTGTGTTGGGAACGTAATTAAGGACAGTATTTTTTTTAAGTTTCTTTATAAAAACTTTTTTATTGATCAAAAGAAATCAAATATTTCTCCAGTAGAAGCATACGAGTTTAATTTTATGCACTTGGTGATCATATACTCGCAAATATATGATACGAAATAACTTATTGTAAAGTTGTAAGACAATTAAAAATAACATTTATTTGAAATACATTTTTATAAAATCATTGAGAAAATATATTTTTAAATGGTGTTCTTCGAAATATGGAGTTGTTATTCTCTTTTGTGAACAGTGTTTTTTTTTCAATATTTCTGTAACAGTATATTTCATTTCATTTATACGCTTTGGTGGAATGTAATTCCCTTTTTTACAATAAGGTCATTCCAGCATCAACGTTTTGTTGGAATTTTTTTTAGCAAGTGTGTAATTATAAGCTATAAATATTGATTCAAATTTTTTAAATCATCACAGTTCAAAAGTTATGAGGGGTCAGACTAGCTATTTTATGCATTTTGTGTAACATAGTTAAGGTGAAGTAATAAAAGTCTGGGTCTGAGATTTAGTTGATCAAAACATGCATATGAGGTGTGCACAATGATATGTTAATATTAATTCTACAACTAATATTATAATATTATTTATATTTCATCGAGTACATCTCATAGTACGAATATCTAGTTAAATTAAATCTCACCCGCCTCGGTGGCGTAGTTGGCTAACGCGCTAGTCGTGTTGAGCTCGACTGCTGAGGACGGGGAGATCGAGGTTCGAATCTCGGTTGGGTGAGCTTTTTCTAAATGGTTTTCCACTCTCCCTCCACGCAAATGCGGGCTCACTTCCTATAATTCAACCTTCCCAATTCCCAATCCATTAGCGTAGGTAGTACTTAAAGCGTATAGGCCGAACGGGTAGTAAGACGCGGTGCTATAATAATAATAATAAAATAATAATATATTAAATTTCAGTTTAAAATTGTTCAAAAACATTTTTATGGTCGAATCACCCAATTTTCTGCAAACATGTATATTAATTTGTTTCACATATCTTACGAGTTTTAAATAAATGTCTCAATTTATTGGTTAAAGGAACGAGAAAGTCTGTGCGTTACACCATAATTTTTTTTTACTAAGTATCTTTCTAAATTTTAACTAGACAATCACACAAAAACAAGCTTGCAAATGAATCACGCAATGAGATTATTTTTATAAAGCGGAACTATTTTTTTTTTTTAAAGCTCGGATTCCTCCTCAATGTTCATGTTTGTCGAAGTGATAACAAGACAGACGCCTTGACGCCTAGTGAAACTGGGGAGAGTTGTTTTTCATGGAAGGGAGCATTTAACTCCATCACGCAATATTCTGACCAAACCGTTAGTCCTATTTATAAACGTTTAATAGCGTAATAGCGTTCGTTCTACCTGCGCCGGCGGGCGCACGGGCTGGATTCCAAAAGCTAATCTAGTCTTGTTTGCCACTGATCGGTAGGGGGCAGGTTCAAATCTCAGTCGGCTGCAATGAGGTAGTTTTACAAATGCTATCTACAACTGTTTTTTTCTCATCTCTCCACGCTAAGTCCTTAAATTAAGTAGGTTTGGGGGGGAGGGGGGTTTGGAGGGAATTCCAGCATTATCTTACGTTTTCTTACAAGGAGGGGAAAGGAGGGCTTATAATAAAGCTTACGTAAGGCTTTTATTTACTAATGTTTATGGTAAGGCAACATTTAAAACATTTTTCAAGAGAAAACATATATTAATTACAAAATGTAACTTAAATTTCATTTATTTGTGTCTTATGCCTAATTTTACTGCAATAAAATTTTTCTAAAATTTCATATAAATTACATTACTACCAATCTTTATGTCTAAAAACATAAAACTATTAAAATGATAGAATTTATCAATCCATATGAAATTACGTAAGCTAGATTGATGGGGATTCGGGGGGCAAGAGGGGGGTTGAAAAAGTTACGATCACTTACGTGGCAGTTAGAAAAAAGGGCGTGGAAAATCATTGAAAAAATCCTTACGTTATGTAAGGGCAGCTCCTAATTAAGTGAATTCATACTCTTAAGTTACCCACTTTCTATCGTAAAATGAGTCATTACAATCAGTTAAGTGCTCATGCACCATAACCATGTGTTATGCAGCTGTCACTTGACATATGTATGAGTAATATAATGCATTTGTTTGCCAAACAGTTTTCTCAGAAGCTGTTCCTTCGGAAAGCTGTAATACCAAAGTATGGTGACAATTTTTTTTTCTGTAATGGTAACGCTACAGTCCAATTTTAATAGGAAGAGCCACATCAGAAGCTATAAAAGTTACTAGATCTACTTTCACGTACTCATAAATCAAGACAGGGGAGTTTTAATTGATAGAGTATCAATGCCTATGCAATGTAGCCTAATCTATGGTGAACGCAAAAAAGTTTGTATTTTCTAAAAGGCTCGTTCTATGGGAATTGTATTGTACAGTTAATTTTTCAAGCTTATCTGATGACGTTAAGACTATAGTTTTTCTAGCTAATGCAAAACACAACTGTAACTTCAAATAAGTGCAGTGCAACTGGCAGTTGCAAAGTAGTTGTGAATTACGCCAGTGACAACACCACGTTAAATAGTTGCACATACAAAAAACAAGTTTCTAGCATTTAGGTACAATTATTATTGAAAATAAAAGTTTTTTAAGTTAACCCATCCGACACATTAGCTCAGTCAGTAACGTCTTTGTCTGAGCTGAAAATCAGGGGTTCGATTCCTGGCATGGCAGAACAATTTGTCATTGGCGAAATGTGGGTTTCCACTTTCACAGTGATTTATTAACGGACGGGGGCTTGATGTTGTGTCTGTTATAGATTTAAGTTAGTTTATAAATCGTGTGCTGATATAACAGTCGATTCAGGAAGTGCATATTAAATATAATTCAAATGAAAAAAACCAATTCTGTTTGCCCAACCTAATTCTTATGACATAATTTAGCCTTCCTAAGAGACGAACAAAAAGTTTTACTTATATTTTAATGAATTTTGCGTTTGGTTGTAGACTCCCAATATCTCTAGGTTATATTTCCTCGGTATTTTTTTAAACTTTGAATCAAACTTTGTTGTAGATAATAATATACTAGTGTATGTATTTCTTGAGACATACTATTTTGTAAATTATCAATAAAAACAAACATTTTGAATATTTTTTTACAACCTTTCGGTAGTTTGCCAAGTATATATATTTTTTATACAAGTAAGTTATTTCTTGTTTTGTTTTATATTCCTTTTTAAGTTTATGTGTGATTGCACGAAGACATTTGTGACGGTAAATTTTAAACTTGGTTCAACAAAGTGGAGTAGATGAGTTATTTGCATAATATATGATATATTATGTAACTTCTAGGCAATGGTTATAAATGAATCATCATGAAAAATAGTCTCGACAAGTAAAAAAAAAAGACAACTTCGAATGCACGCTTCTTGTTACTCAGTAAAATATGACAGGTCAGAATGAGTCAGGACAGTTAAAAGAACAGAAGAAGATTCGTGGACAGTAAAGACAATGACATGACTATAAATAAAGAAGAACACTGAATCGAAAGAGAGGAATAACAAAATGCAAACACATCCCATTAAACTTAGTGGCATTCCTTTGATGATCCATACACTCACATTCAATTAAAATACGATTACGTACTGACCATAATAAAAAGAACAGTAACTTTCAAACAAAAAAAAAGTGACAAAACGTTTAGTATTGACATAAAGAGAGTCCGAAAGAAAGGGAACAGATTTTTTTTTTAAATCTAGTGAGTTTACTGCATGTAGCCTTATAAAATATAATGGCGACAAACTTTTTTATTCATTTTCCCACTGCAACTTACTACCCATCAAGACCATACCCATCATTTACGCTGATTAGCCAGCGCACCCGACCTGGATCTAAACTAGGTCCGCCCGTCTTCGGCAAGCGAGTCTAATGTGAGAGTAGCGTATGAAACCATGCGACCACCGAGGCTGGTCACATCATATAAACATATTTGCTATTTACAATTCGTTTAACTATCTTGCTTTTATTTTACCATTAGTGTCAAACTACACTTTTTTAATACATTTTATCAATATGAAATGGGTTACATAGAGTACTGAAAACGTTTGCATCGATTTTTAATCTCAACTTTTGATTAGGGGAAGATGCAGTAATATATAATTGGCTTAAAGGTTACACATTATGGAAAAGGTTGGGTGTTAAGAGAATAAAAACATGATAAGACAGATTTACATTTTGAGTGAAGTTTTACTTTTCATAGGGAAAAAACAACTGTTCTTATCATATACATATAAATCACCCAAAACTATACGATTAGTTACTTATAAATTTAAAAAATACTTTAGGTAATACCAACTTTGTTTGCGTCTTTATAGAAAAGATGATATAAAAAATTTTAAGTGTTGCAGTGGATAAGGTTAACTTTTTTTTTAAAGAGAAACTAATCTAACACTAAACCAGCTCGTAAATTATTATTATTATTAGCACCGCGTCTTACTACCCGTTTGGGTTATACGCACTTACGCTAATTTGTAATGGTAGGGTGATTGTGAGATGAAATGAAGGACCTATAGTTTAACGTGGAATCCGAACCACGGCGGAGGCCTGGCATTCCCCACATTCACAAGATGTCTTGTCAGAGGTGAAGGAAGTACAGCTCGTAAAAAACAAGAATATTATTTGAGATAACCATGAACTGAAAATATTTATGAGCAACCACCATACTTTTTTTTTCCTCTAAGCAAATTAAAAGTTGATTTATCTAAATTTAAGTTTATAAAATGTATTAACACAAAACACGCTTAGTAATTGTGCTCAAATATATAAACTACCATCATTCAATATGGTTTTTAACTAAATTAAAATGCTTGAAGAGTGACGGTTTAAAATAAAATAAGAATATTTAATAATGATCTGTCTAAATATAGATAATATTATTGATATGGATGGCATCTTGAATTAAAGAGGCTTTTTACCAGCGTCTAAACAACTAATTAGTATCTGACTCAATATTTCATAATCATTCTAAGGAATGCAAAAAATGTAAAACTCATGATTGAAAATTTAAGCATTTAGTTATACTAGTCATCGGTTCCAGGGGAAAAACCGCCTACGTCAACTTTATTTCTTGTCCAAATAAAAGGGTTCGTAGAATGTTTTTCACTAATTTTATTTCCCACATTCTTTTCAAAGAAATGTAGCTACATTTATTATAATTTCGGCCTTTTCCATACCTAACACACTAGTGTGATACATTCTTATAGCCCAAACTGCTAGTAAAACGCGGCGAATATTTAAACAATAAAAATATAGATCCCCGAATACTTTGAATACTCTACTATATCTACTTACCAACACTACATATAGTAGTAATTGTGTAACTCTCGTATTAAGACTTATCTGACAAAACATTACTCCTGAACGAATGTGGCGACTAATGTTGGCTGTCAGGCGCCGAGGAACTGTAATCAGTGACGTGTGTTTTCAACCCCTGCGGAAAAACTCGCGTGCTACTTTACAGGGAGAAATAAGTCAATAATGTGTGTCCGTAAAGAGGGATTTGGAATATTCTCCATCGTTTGTTTAGTACCTTCCTTCCTGACAACCCCCCTAGTAAAAAAACACTTAGTGCCTTCTTCCCTGCCATTCATCCTGATATCAAATACTTAGTGCCTTCTCCGCTGCTATTCCCCCCGATATCAAATACTTAGTACCTTCTTCCCTGCTATTCCCCCCGATATCGAATACTTAGTGTCTTCTTCCTTGTCATTCATCCCGATATCAAATACTTAGTGCCTTCTCCCCTACCATTCCCCCTGATATCAAATATTTAGTGCCTTCTTCCCTGCCACTCCCCCCGATATCAAATACTTAGTGCCTTCTCCCCTACCATTCCCCCTGATATCAAATATTTAGTGCCTTCTTCCCTGCCACTCCCCCTGATATCAAATACTTAGTGCCTTCTTCCCTACCATTACCCCTGATATCAAATAATTAGTGCCTTTTCCCCTACCATTTCCCCTGATATCAAATACTTAGTGCCTTCTCGCCTACCATTCCCCATTATATCAAATACTTAGTACCTTTTTCCCTGCCACTCCCCCTGATATCAAATTCAAAAGTCTGAAGGAAACCCGCGATGGTGGGCACGCAGTCTATATGCAGTCTGGATTGCCTTTGATGGAAAAGTTAGGGTACAAATCCCGGAAGAATTTATTGAGATATTCTTTCTTAAATAGTTTTCCACTCTACCTCCACGCAAACGTTGGTACAATTACTATCAATTCTACCTTTTCTTAATTAATTAGTGTAAATTACACAGAGAGCTTGGATAGGTAGTAATGGCAGTACAAAGCGCGTGGGGAAATCAGTCAGTCATCAGTAAACTACCATTAAACTAATTTTCCTCCGACAATCAAGAATACAGTGTTATTTGTTATGTCAAACACTCCTCAGATATTCATTTTAAACCAAATTATTAGATTCTTATTCGAACCTTTTTAATTTTTAAAACATATATGAAAAACAAATGCCTGAATGAGATAAATCAATTTGAATCATGTGTATCATATCCAATGAACTATCGCTAACGACAACCATGGTCGAGCTATGAACCGTAGCTGATGTCGAGATTATCAATTGTTCTTCATCATGGATAATAGGAACTAGAAGAACACCCTCTTATAAAAGTAAGCAAGTTTCATTGGCTCAATCAGATTGTTTACTTTCCGGCTGCAACAATAAAAAGTAAGTTAAAAAATGTACCAATGCTTCCATTGCATTTTGATGTTGTCCCCCTCCCCTCGCCCCCCTCCACGTCTTACTACCCGTCCAATGATTTTAGGGATGAGGAAAGTAATAATTTTTTTAAAGTGTGGAAAAACATTTTTACGAAAAACCACAATCAGTTAAACCCGACACAGCTTCAAACCTTTATCTCCCCGTCATCGACAGTCTAGTCTACTGCGAGAGTAGCGCCTTAGACCATGAGGCCACCGAAACGGGTACGTGAAAGTGGATCTAGTTTCGATTCTAGCAGTTGTATAAGGTTATTTATATAAAAATTGGACTGCATTAAAGGTGAATCAATGAACTGTGTGGGGCGAATGAAGGTTTGACTTGATGAAGACGTCTGAGATGAATTGTGTTTAGTGAAGCTCGTCAACATATGAACCACAACGAGGGCTCTGTGGAGGGATCTTTATTTGTGAGGACATAAGGATCTTCCGATAAACTACCTTGGAACAGGACGATTATATAGTAATACATGTTGATCTAGATAGTATTGAGGTAAAGTGCTTACCTCAGGATCTAATGTTCGTGGGTTCAAACACAACCTAGGTTAACGAAATTTTCTAAAACGATGAAAATCTGCATCACAAATTCCTTCGGTGGAGAAGTAAAGTGGTCGGGCCCATGTCGATTGGGGTATTTAAAAGATCCCTGGAAGGTGTATGGGTGAAAACCTTTCACGGAAAAATTGGTAGGCCATTTCGCTCTCTCTCGTAGAAATTCGGCTGGGAAGGCAACGGGGAACCACGACACTTTCTAAATCACCCCTAACCCCCTCCCGCACTTCTTATCCCTAGTATATGGTATTTCTTCCGGATTGTGCCGGCAGTATTAGACGGGAAAGGTATTTTTACATATCTTTCAGGATTCTTTTATATGACACAGTTATCAATAAGGGACCGACGGCTTTACCTCCCCTCCAAAGGATTCTTATCGCTCAAGAAATATCCATCGACCCCCAGCTGGGTTTGGATCCACGAAGATCGGCTCCTTAGGCGCATTTCACATGAATATACGTTCAGCTTAGGGTTCGAATCCTGCCAATGTAAACTTAGGGGTACAGTAATACCTAACAAATAATCGGCCTCGTGGTATAAGTGGTCAGAAAGAGCCCCTGACTGATGACCTAGAGGCCCAGGGTTCGATTCTCATCTGGTATTGGGGAAATTATTTCGAAACAGGAATAATTACCATGGTTAATTAAACTTGGGTTAGGTTAAGATCTTAAATGGCTCCACCTCGTCATATTTACCATCATCAATCATCCTCTCAGTTTATAGGGACATGGAAAGAGTCTCCACGGTAAGGATGTAAGATTAGTACATTCGGGCGTCCCCTGAGAAACGATACATTAATACTGGCTAATCTTTCGGCAAACTGAGTTAGAGAATGATGTATATTTTTTTAAATTATTTAGCACCGCGTCTTACTACCCGTTCGGGCTATACGCTTTAAGTACTAATTACGCTAATGGATTGTGAATTGGGAAGGTTGAATTAGAGGAAGTGAACCCCCATTTGCGTGGAGGGAGAGGGGAAATCCATTTAGGAAAAACCACCCCCAGTTCACCCGACCGAGATTTGAACCTCGATCTCCTCGTCCTCAGCAATCGAGCTTAACACGACTAGCGCGTTAGCCAACTACGCCACCGAGGCGGGTGAGAATGATGTATTCCACACACATTATAATCATTAATATTATTATTATTATTGGTCACAGTGGATTTAATTGGGCTATATATCTTATCTTCATCTATATATATATTACGTATCGTTCGAAAGAAACCACGAGGACATTGCCATTAATTGTAGATAGTAACAATATTAATCATATCTATTAACCTTATTATATAATAATATTCATTATCATTATCATAATTATTTTTTACAAATGGTAATGGTCCTCAATGTTTCTTCCCAACGATACGTGATAGTTATCTAGATGAAGATAGAGTGAGCCCAATTAAATCAACTTTGACCAAATGATAAAAGGGATGATTCCCCGGAACCACTTTGGTAAGAACTGCCCTGTCCATCAGACAAAACAAAAGCGTAGACAAAGCGACGTGTAATTGTGGGTGTCATTGTTTGTCACCCGTCGCGGAATTTACACGCCAGCGCATCATCGATCCTGATTCTATACTAGGAGCGTGTACATTAACAACTTTATATCACGGCTCGGCAACCGGTCGATCACGCAGCAACTATCGCCAGATCATCGCGTAAGGAAACCACATCGTCATTTAAAGTCAATCTTCGAGTCTTTTAAACTTGCAAATACAGGATGTCTAACACGAGACGCAAAAATATTGAACACATAGTGATTGTGAAGGTGTTTTATGATGGACAAACTGTATTACAAGAACTTTCAAATAATATTTTAGTGTGAGCTAATCAACATTAATCGCTCATGATCGGTAATATTTAAAAAAAATGGAATAGTTTAATATGAAAATGTCAGACCCCTTATCTTAGTCGGTACCATGTCTGTCTACTGAGCTAGGGGTCCCACGTTCTATTCCTGGCATTTCCGAAAAATTTATCTTTGGTGAAATGTAGATTTTCCCCCTTTCACAGTGATAAATTAACTAGCTAGGTCTGGATGTTGTGTCCATTCTGGATTCAAGTTGGTTTATAAGTCGTGTATTGATAGAATATGCCTGTCACAAAAATTAAAATATTTACATTTTTTCTATTAAGGTCAGGAAATAATTATTTGTGGAAGGTTGAAATTAAATAATAAAAATAGGAGGTAGAGACAACAAAAGCGAAAGAATAGTGGAGAAACAAAGGATTATGACAGAACCTTTGATAAGTTTTAAAGTCAATAGAGGCCTACAAAATTTAACCACCACTGCTTTTTATTATTATTTGATGTAATTAGCGTGCACTTTACTGAACCGAATGAATATGTCTGCACACGAATTATGTAAACTAACTTAAATCTAGAAACCCAGCCCCTAGCACGTTAATTCATCATGGGAAAACCGAAATAAAAACATTTACTACACAATCCTATCAATTTTCTCATGCTGTGTTATAAATTGGAACAAAATGTTCAAAACATGTTTTCAGTAAGTTTTACTAAGAAAAAAATATATATCTCCTTGTTATTAAAAACTAATACTCTTAAGATAAAAAATAAAATAAAACAAAGGTTCAAACAATTTTTTAAGTTTCAAATCTTCAAAATCAGTTATTTATAAACTATCCTCAAATTATCATACATGCAAAAATAAAAACATTTAATATAAAAAATAACTCTAACAATGTTGAACGTCATTTTAAGGCAATTTTCAAACATTCAACACAGTACAGCTGTTATTATAGTCCGTTCAAGTTTAACTCGCACTTTAATATACGGTGGTGGAATTGGGACGAGGAAGGTATAATTTAAAAAAAAGTGTATCAGTATTTGCGAAGAAAAAATTGTCTACCAATTCAGGGTAAAAAATGCCATCAGTAGATCCGACCGTGGATCGATCCCCGATCTCCCCGTCTTAGCAACAACTCAGTCTAATACGAGAGTGATGCGCTAGACCACGTGATCATATATGTGGGTTTGTATGGTTATTAAAGTTCCTTCCTACCAGAATCAGACTACACAAAATGGTTAGCAAACACATTGAACAAAAGGTTTTAAATGTTGTATTTCTTTTTTTAAAAAAACCAACACACGACTTCTAAATTGTGTGTATTCTACTCTTAAGGCGGGGATGTAAGGAACGGGAGAAAATCAATCTTTTGTTTTGGTCAAAATATATCAAATAATTATCCAGTCGAAACAAAGCGTTAATTTTCTTCACATGGTGATATCAACAGTTGTTGAACATACTTCATGAGCGTAGCGGCATTAGATGAGAAACTTTTTAAATGAAAAAGTTGTTATTAAATTTCAGGATACACTTAAAAGATATTCAAAAACTGTTGATGACACCATCTGATGAATTAAAATCTATATTTCAACTGAAACATTATTTATTATTATGAAAAATGTTTTATTCTAAAAAGTGCACAAAACCGGCCTTTTCTTGCGTTCTACACACTCCCACCTTAATACGAATGATCATATAATCCTCCATTCAATATGAAATTGTTTCAGTGTTGCAAGAAAACAAATGGTTCAAATCGCACAATGAAAATCCCAGGATGGGGAGGAGCGGGAGTTATGATTTACAAACACTGGCGTCGTTTTATTGTTTCATTTTACGGAAGAAAATTAAAAACTCGTTTGCAAAGAAACCAACATTAGCGCATTTGTTGGAAGGGGTCAGACGGGGTGTGGCTGAGCGGAGAGGGGGTGGTACTTGCGTAGAAAAAAAAAATGAAAATGAAAAAAGTATCTGTTAAACAATCATTTCGAGTTGAAAATTTAAGAAGAAAAAAAAAACCTGTTGACATAATATGTAAAGCACCATAATCCATAATTAATAGAGTCCTTTTTGAATACATACCAAAGATTTTAATGTTTGTAAGACTAGTTAAAGTTAAATGTGGTTGTTAAAAAAACATCTTTATAACTTTTTCACTGGGGATACACCGCAGAGCTATCCATTACAGTAAAATAGCTTCAAATTGGTGGTGGATATTTATACTTTGGTTAGGTTTGAATCAATAGCGAGTCACCCTCTTCGGTGGCCACATGGTCTAAAGAGTTACTCTCGCAGTAGACTAGACTGCCGATGACTGGGAGATTGAGGCTCATATATCAGTCGGGGAGCTGAGGGGAATTTTTCCAAAATTACTTTTCACGCTAAGGCGGGTACATTTCCTCTATATATAACCTTCTTAATCACTAAAACCATAAGCATAATTAGTACATGGGCGTATAACCCGAACGGATAGTAATACTCAACCAGACTCAGTGGAGAAGTTAGCTAACGCGCTTGTTTCGTGTTAAGCTGGACTGCCGAGGACGGGGAGATCAAGGTTCGAATCTTGGTTGGGTGAACTGGGGGTGTTTTCCTAAATGGTGTCCCACTCTACCTACACGCAAATGCGGGTTCATTTCCTTTATTCAACCTTCCCAATTCCTAAGCCACTTACTTAAGTGTATAACCCAAACGGGTAGTAAGACGCGGTGCTAAAAAGAAAGAAAGAAAGTAAAACTCGGTGCTATAACAAATAACCCAGCTAACATCCCTAGTCAACAGGTCGAGATATATAGAATATGGTCCACAAATACTCACGTGAAATCCCTTGGCTATAACCCAGAAACAAGGTCAAATGAGACACATGGTTATAAGCGTATATTATTGTTTGTGTCACCTGTCCACACCTGGGGTGAGTTAGACACGTTTGGTACACCCTAAAGTATGTAGAATATTACATACAATCGCAGATATTTTTTTATTGACACCGTGTCTTAATACCCATTCAGGTTATACACTTATGTACTGATTAAGATAGTGGTTTTGATGATTAGTAAGGTTGATTTTAAAGAAAGTGTACCAGAATTTGCGTGGAGGCAGAGTAAAAAAAATACAATTTAGGTAAAACCACCCTCAGTACACCCGACCATTATCGAATCACGATCTCCCAGTCATCGGCTGTCTGGTCTGTTGCGAGAGTAACGCCTTAGACCATACGGCCATAAAAGTGGGTCGTAAATAGTGGTTAAGCAAGGGGATTTGAGTAGTAATAATAAACACATATAGTACGTATACATTTTCTTACCACATCCCACTACCCGCTCGGACTAAACACTTGATTTTATTAATGGGTTAGGTATAATAAAGGTATAATTTAGAGGAAATGTACCTGCACTTTTGTGAAGGGAGAGTGTGAAACCAATAATGGAAATCAAAACCACGCACATACGACCAGGATTCTATCCCCAACCTTAATGTCACAAGCAAACCAGACTCCACGATAGCGACATTTAGTCTGCGTACCCACCGACGCGGGTATGTTACTTTACTAAACATTTATATCGAGTAAGGACACAAATATTGTGATAACTTAATAAAATTGGAACCCGCCTCGGTGGCGTAGTTGGCTAACGCGCTTGTCGTGTAGAGCTCGACCGATAAGGACGGGGAGATCGAGGTTCGAATCTCGGTCGGGTGAACTGGGGGTGGGTTTTCCTAAATGGTTTTCCACTCTCCCTCCACGCAAATGCGGGTTCACTTCCTCTAATTAAACCTCCACAATTCCTAATCTATTAGAGTAATTAGTACTTAAAGCGTATAACCCGAATGGGTAGTAAGACGCGGTGCTAAATATTAATATATATTAATAAAATGGGATAGTTTGGGAAACATAAACGTTCCTCCAATTCTGATATTTTTGCCAAGCATACAACAACAAAAAAAGCTATCGAGATTTTATATTGGCGATGACCTTTGACCTTGTCTAGAAAATATCGGTTAAGAAAACGTTCGAATAAAACAAAAACAAATGAAGTTTCGGCTAGACGAATTCAAATAAAATAAGAATTTATCCTCGGGTAAATATAGATCGGTGTTCGATGTTGGGTCAAATGTATACTTCATATAGAGACAAATTATTACAAATCAAAGGAACAGTCGTAGCACTTAAATAAGGTTTTCTTTGAATAAATGTAAAAAAAAAAAAAAGGTTTGATCCATTGCAGTTCATCGAGTTGTATTGGTTTAACTTTAAAATAATTTATTGTGGAGACTAAGAGAAACAACACAAGACGAAATATTGGACGGCGGAGAAATAAAAATATTTTCGAAGAAAACTATAAACTAATAGAGACAGAAGGTGAATTGGTGGGGTAAAACGGAAGGTTTGGAAAAAAGGAAAGAGAGTAAACATGTCTGCGAAGGATTCCGCAATTCAATTCCTAGTTGTACTTCTTCAATAACCTCTCCATCTCTTATTCGAGTTCAGAAACGTTTGGGTACTAAAGCCAAAAACAGGGCGAAGACCGGAAATGTCATCCTTGCTGGAGCGGGGGAAAGGGGGTATTCATGGCTAGGGGGTTGAGGGAAAAGGAAGGGGGAGGGGGGTTGAAAAAACGGTCATGAGGTATGAACGGGGAGAGGACTCCTCGAAAAGAGTCAACAAGCCACGACGCCGGAATTACAGGACATAAATATTAACCTCTTACAGCATTTCATAAAAATATATACAAAGTCAAATAAAAAAAATGGGAAGTTCTTTTCATGTCTTCATGTTCTCCAAGTACGAACCTTCTTCCAGATTTAAAGGTGCTATATAAATAAACTTTAAACTTTTAGTTGTGAATTGTAACATTAAGGCAATGTGTAAACAGAGGTGCAAACAGAAATATATATTTTTTGGGAGATGGGGTGACTGGAAAAACAATGTATTGACGCTACTATTTCTGTGATTTTTTGTTTCAATTGGGTATTAATGGGATACTTTTAATTTGTATAGAGGTAATATTTTTTTGTTTGAATACTAAGGTGTAAGCCTAGTCTTAAAGTTAGGTTATGCTTTCGATACATCTTATATTCTTTATGAATATACATTATTGTGCAGCCCTTTTTTAATATAAATAACCTTATCTGACATCTAGAAAAGTTATAGATCTAATTTCACGTATTCATACGTCCAGTCATGTGATCTTCAGCTGTCCCTTTTGACAGATATTATTAATACCTATATAAAAAAAGATATTTTACTCTGCCAATTTATTATTCGAATTATTTATCGTGTACTTACTGAACCGACTGATTATATTTACACACGACTTATACCAAATTAAATCTATAACAGACACAACACCAAGTCCCCCGGCCATTCATTCATCACTGAAAGGGAAACCCACATTTCACCAATAATGAATTTTTCACTCATATCAGGAATCGAGCAGAAGGCCCTTAGCTCAGTAGGCAGACATGCCACTGACAGAGAGATAAAGCGGCGGGCGATAGGACCAATTAAATATAGATTTGTTTGTATTTTCTAAAATTGTGTCCTACCCTCCTCCAATGCAGCACGGGCGTATTTATAATTTTTTTAAAAGCTTAACGTCCTTATTAACAGGGCCTAGTCTTTAATGAAAAAAAATTACCTATAAAATGACTTCAAATTTACAAAAATTTACCCGCCTCGGTGGCGTAGTTGGCTAACGCACTTGTCGTGTTGAGCTCGATTGCTGAGGTCGGGGAGATCAAGGTTCGAATCTCGGTCGGGTGAACTGGGGGGTGGGGTGTCCTAAATGGTTTTCCACTCTCCCTCCACGCAAATGCGGGTTCATTTACTCTAACTTAACCTTCCCTATTCCTAATCCATTAGCGTAATTAGTACTTAAAGCGTATAACCCGAACGGGTAGTAAGACGCGGTGCTAAATATTATATTACAAAAAATTAATCAAAAAATTAACATAAAGTGATAAGTTACACGACTAAATCAAGCACATGAGTTATAAATATAAATTAAAATAACAGTTTTAACACCTTAACTCTTGCATTCTACTAAATACAATATTGATTTACAATGTTTTTGCCCCACAAGTAATAGCTACCCCCTCCCAACACAACCCTCTCCAGCCTAAGTTCCAGTCACACCAGGAATGTATATTTTACAACCATACAAGTAAAGCGAATACAAAGTTCATTAAATTATCTCTTCATCCAGACAGTTGTGGGTTGAAAAAAAAATTAGGTTTTGAGTCTGTATGCTTCTCTAAATTTCCGATGATATTTAAAAATATACCTAATAAGGCCTAATATTAAAATATACCTAATAAGGCCTAATACATACTCAAAGATTCCTAAAAATAAGCCAAAAAGGACGCAATTGAAGAACACATTACCTAAAAAGAATCCAAAATTACAAAACATTAACAAAAAAAAGTATCTATAAAAATACATTTCCGCAACCAGGGGATCGTGTATATAATTTATGTACACATTTATATCTGTAATATAATTATATATATATATGCCTATATAAAGATGACATGTCATCAAAATCCAAGGCCTAGGTATTAATATAATAGCCCATCAACGTAAATACGAGAATATCCTAAGAGGGTAGGCAGTAAGACGTGGAAAAACGAAAGAAAACAAATATCTTTGAATTCACATAATATTTAGGTACATCCCGTAACCTACACCAAGTTTAAATTGATTGTAATGGAGGGAAAACCCTTTAATCCAATTTCCTTTAACGCTTTTGTCTGTGTGCTTCTAGATTTGTACATAACGTGTCATTTCAGGTAAAATATATCAACCCCCAACCCCCCACACACTCTTCTTCCTACAAAGTGGGCCAGAGTAATTGCAATGCGCCGATACTAAAATAAATTACGACGATACACTATCCGACCAACTTATATAAAAGCAATATTATGTTCTTGCTCGGTTCACACGCTTTCAAAAAGAATCAATATTTCCCCTTGGACATGCAAGTAAGTATCTACAAACACATGGCATTCTTCCAACAACAATTTAGACAAGAGTGAGGATTAAAACGGGATAAGTACGCTTTATGAGGATAAGTAGATGACTAAATGTGCGTTTTTTTCCCAATGTTCTTAAAGAAATTAATGTTCTTAAAGAAATTAATTTTCTTGGGTATAAATGAAATAAAATAAGGGCTACATAAATAGCACTCTACTAGTGGCCCTTTAAATTAGGTTTTTCCTTTCGTAATTTGTTTGTTTAACATATGTTATACAAATTAAATAGTTACTTATTATGTTTACTTTACATTTTAATATTTCAGAATCCTATATCTTAATACAGTCTATTAAAGTTTTGGTTTTATTCTAATAAAACATATTTAGTAGTGATGTGAATATTACACGGTAGAAGAATTTATAAGTAGGTAAGTTTGAATTAGTGCCATATATATATATATATATATATATAAAATAGTATCTGTCAACAGTACCTATCTTACAATTTTTTAAATTTCACTATTTACTTCCTTCTCCCGTGATAAACTTTTTAATGCGTCTTTAAAATTAGGTTGAGACTCAAAAGTATTGAAAAATAAGATTGGGTTAGCTATTTCATACATATAATTGGTTTATTGATCAGCCATGTAGATTGCGACCATAATCAACTACATTTATAGGCATGAATAATTTAAACTAGTATGTAAAGGAGCTATAAAACCAATGTTATTCTACACTTTTAAAAGTTCCAAGACTAGAAAAATGTATATACAATTTTAACAAAACAATGTTACACATTAACTTTAAAAATCTAAGCATATATAAATATCATGAAATAAAGATTATCCAATAGAATATTTCGAGATCAAACGTACAAACTTTATCAGTTTTTTGTGTGTGCTTTCAGCATCTTGCTATCCACATATTTACAATTAAAACAAGAGAAATAATGTTTTGCGTTGATAGAGAAAGAAAGAGAATTAAAAAAACAACAATAAGTAGAAACTTGCCTTCATGGATGGGAATGTAGACTAAACATCGAGGTCATCTAGTTTGGTTTGCCTTTAACTGGGAGATCGGGGTTTGGCAGGGTGTGATGAGGGTGATTTCTCTTAAAATGGTTTATCTCCCTCTCTTCACGCAAGCATTTGTACGATTCCTCTAAATTCCACCTTCTTCATCCATACGCCATTTGTGAGGTTAAGTGCGGATTTTACAGGATGGGCAGTGAAACTTAGAATTTTTTTTTTCTTTTAACACAGCGTCTTACTAGTCGTTTGTGTTGTAAGCATACAGACTGGTTATGCTGATGATTTTACATATGAGGTAAGTTTAATTAGGAGTAAGTGTACCCGCATTTACGTTGAGAGAGGGTGGAGAAAGTTTCAGGGGAAAAGCCACCCTTTGTACATAGGACCGAGATTCAAACACCGATATCCTCGTAGCCGGTGGTACAGTATTTTGCTAAAGAGACATCTTAAAGCATTCGAACGACCACCAAAGTGCTTAAAACAAAAATATATATCGTACTTTGATTCGATCCTAAGTCATCGTTAAAACGTACACTACGAAATTAAGGCGTGTAATCCTCGAGTTTATCTTCTAAGGTACTCAGAACAGTCAGAGAAGGTGTCAATAAACGGTAAGCTCCCTCTTAAAAACTTACCCCCCGCAGCACGTAGCGAACGTGAAACCGCGAATTGACTTTCAGGTCTGCGGTCCCCATCATCAGAGAGCCTTTGAAACGTTCAGCGTCGACTGAAAGCTCAAGTCGTAGCGGAATCACGTAACGTGGAGACGCAACGCATAAGACGTAACGAGGGGAAGGATGGCCCACACACACGTCCGTATAACATCAAAGCGGATCGATATGTATTTTTGTTTCATGTATGTGCACACGTATCCGTTTCGCATCGTATCAGCTCATTCACACATTACCTTGTATGAAAAAAAGTATTAACTCAAGGCGTAACTATCGTAAAATACCATATTGCAAATGACGAGGGCTCAAGGAGCTCGGGGTTTGAAACCAGGTCAGGTGATCTTTCCTAAATGATCTTCCTCTATACCTCTGCACAAATGCTGTTACACTTCCTCTAAATTCAACCTTACTTATCCCTAACACATCGGCGTAATTATTACATAGACGTATAGCCTAAAAGAGTAGTAAGAAGTGTGTTATTAAAAAAACACACTTAAATCTGAAATATTTTCTGAAGGCCGGTGCGATAACGACACACAAATCGGAGAAGTATGATTAGACGAAATAAGAGTTACTGATTCTTATGAATTACAGTTGGATAAAGTTCCTACTATAGCGATTATACTGTTAGTGCATGAATCACAAGCAATTTGATACTTCAATATTTACGCTGGATTAGTCGATGAGAAATTCATGAACGTTAGAAACCAAATGGGCGGAACTGTTCGACAGTAGGAAAACAAACACGAGAGGGTGAAAATACAAATGTCAGTAAAATGTGTGTTGTGACCCTCTCCTACAAAATTACATCATTAGATTAACAAAGATTCTTTCTACTTACCTGTGCCAGTTCACCTTTCGTTTACCGGTCATTTATGTATTAATGATCTACCAACATGTGTATGGGTGTTTTTTTTTCAGAGAGAAAATTTTCAACTTTTAAACTATAACTATTTTTTTAAACTATAACTATTTTTTTAAACACCGCGTCTTCTTACCCGTTCGTTTTATACGCTTATGAATGAATTACGCTAGTGGCCTTAGGTTTAAGGAAGCTTATATTTAGTGGAAGTGTACCCGCATTTGCGTGGAGAAAGTGGAAAAGTTTTTTTAAACACCTTTAGTATACCCAACCGAGATTCAAACCTCATCTCCCCCGTCATCGGCACTCTATTTTACTGCAACAAGAGTATCTCGACCACCGAAGTGGGTATATATCAATAAATGACCCAAGCCTAACATTCGATTGGCAATATTTCAGCACCTTCGATGCCCCCCCCCCATTCATAAGAGCACGTTTCACCTCAAGGTTAGCTCATAGCGTGGATAATATAGCTCGGACCAGAAGTCACATTGTGGGGCAGTTTTCTATATTCTAAGGGCTAGCAGTATTTTACTACCACTAAATTACCTGTGTTTTAGAGGTATCCCCCTTATTTTTCCCGAAAACTTAGAATGAAGAAGATTATTAAAATGTAATTTTTCATCAAAGTGTGAAGTAGTATAACTTATGTTTAAGATCGATGGGGAAATACATATTCTACCGCTTCACAATTCTTATTTAACGGGTAGTAAGATATGTTTGAATCAGCGTGTTTAGTCCTTCAGTTAACTTTTTCATCCATCCGAGGAGCTTCTAGTTTAAGATTTTAATTAAATGTTCCAAATTAACTAATATTCCAGTATTCTTACTAGATATTGAAACAATTCCCTTTGTTTTCCCGGTTTTTCACGAGTGGGAACCTGATTTTACTTTGGAAAACAAAGGAATAAATACCAGTGAAACCGTTTTAGAATATCTAAAAACAAATTTGAAAATTTATTATATTAAAAATACTCATCCATCGATTCCAATTTTGCTGTTGCAAAGGGAATCAAGTAGAAAACAGCAATTGGACAAGTTTCTGGTTTTGGCGTAATCTTACACCTGATTTTACGGTTTAATTATCCGTGAAATAGGTTTTTAAAGGTTAAGATTGACGAGGGAATAATTTAGAGAAAGTGCAACCCCCCCATGCCCGCGAAGGAAACCGTTTAGTGAATAAACACCGTAAATAACACCGGCCGGGTCTAAAAGCCCAACTTCCTCCACAGCAGTAAACAAGATCAAAACATGAGACCGACACCCAAATCCACGTGTTCAACGTTAAGTATTGTTTTAAAAAAAGATTAAAATGTTTTAATTTATGATCAGGAGTAAGGTATCGGATTTCTATGTTGGGGGTCCGGGGTTCAATCCTCGGTCCCGGCACAGATTTATCTGATTGCCAAACCCTTCCTTCACCTCTGACAAGACGTGCCCACAACTTGTGAATGTGTGGAATTCTAGACCTCCACCGTGGTTCGGATCCCACGTTAAACTGTTGGCCCTTCATTTCATCTTACAATCACCCTACCATTACACATTAGCGTAAGTGCATATAAGCCGATCAGGTAGTAAGGTGCGGTGCTAATAATAATAATAATAATAATAATAATCTATGATCCAGGAAACGAATAAAGGCCATGACAACATTGGTTAAAAATAGATTCAAGCTTTAAGGCGCCTTGAAATCATGTGATTTGAAGGCTATCTTTTTACGATACAGGGAACTGGTTTAAGAAAGGCTCTCCCCAAGAGCTCTGCGGTTCAGGTTGTATTCTAAGGTCAGTCAGTCAAGTCAGGGCGACTGACCTTTAGTATCAGAGCGTGCTCATATTCAATTAATATGCCTTAGGTGATGTTTAAAGTCTTATTTAGAAAAATAAAAAAGGAACATTTTGACAGCTATCCATATTGTTATCACCACATGTAACTATCCTTTCGAAATATACGCATGTGTGCTAAAAAAGAAATCTTGTGTGTTTGGAACTAGTTAGGCTTAATTCTGAGTAAGTGTATCTTAAATTACGTATAAGTGGAGTGAGAAACCATCTAGGCCAAAACACACAATCTGCAAATCCAGCCAAGATTCGAACCTTAATCTCTCCATCATGTACAATCTAATTTATTGCGATACTCACGCCTTAGACCGTACGATCACCGATATGGGTATAATGGGTAGAGGATGAGGGTACCTTAGAGGAAGTTTACCAACACTAGCGAGAGAGTTGATAGAAAACAAATCTATGTATGTTCAGCCAGGATTTGAATACCGACATTCTTGCTGACGGAGACCATGTGTAATGCGAGTCTAGCACCTTGGACCTCTCAAGAACAGATTTGTCTCCCATTTAGTAACTATATTTACATTTATAGAACCACATTACGTGAAATGTCGATTCTCTTAATCCATCCATCCAATCATCTTTAATCGGAATAGATTTCAAAGTGAAGATCGTTTAGTAATCCTATACAAACAAAATAATACTTCAGAATTGAGCAAATTTATTCGTTATGGAGTCTTGTCCAAACAAAATAATAACGATAGAACCCGGCAACCAACATCACCCAAAAGAGAGAGAGAGAGAAAACCCATCAAATTGATGAATGGAAGATAGTGTTTTGTTTTCCTCAAAACATCTCCCGTGATTAATTCTTGTTATTTTTTTATTCCCTCCCCCCGCTCCTCCTTGTCGGATCGTGCCAACTTTTGCTCCAAGTAATCTGTAACCTCGATGGACCTACCAACAGGTCTGGGCAGCTCGCCAACCTCTCGACCCCCGCGCGCACTCCCCATGACAACCCATCCCCACCATAAAACCTCACCACTCCTTCAAAGCAGTCATTCCACTTAGTTTAATTGAACACCTTGACATGCGAGGCAGCGAACCTGGCGTCAAACAAAAGCATAGACCACCAAAAGATGGTAGTCCACTCTATACGCACCGGCCCCCGTGGCTTTTCCGGATGCCCCCTCCCCGACCCCCGTTTAAATGGTGGTAGTGTTGGGGACGCGAGAAAAAGTCTGTGCTTTTGCAGTTTTTTTTTATGGCAAAACATTTGTTTAATTAAAATAAATCAAATACCAGTAGAAACATGGAATTTAGTTTTCTTCACACAGTGTAATCAACAATTGTTGACTATCTGTCATGAGCATAGCTGCATTAGATAAACTTTTTAAATGAAGAGAAAAAGTGGTCATTAAATTCCAGGACACCCTTGACAGATACTCAACATTTGTTGATATCACCATGTGAAAAAATTAAACTATATGTTTCTACCGGAGAATTATTTGATTATCATAATTAAACAAATATTTTGCTATAAAAACTGCAAAAACAACTTAAAGCTACCTTTCCCCACCTTCCCTACCCTCCCACCTTAAATGAATGACTTCGAAAAAGCCCAAACTTTGACTTCCGTCCAGCCACCAGTCCTAAAAGCGTATAAACTATTGAGCTAAAAGGTTCCATTCTTGGTTCTTGGGTGAAGTTTGAAAATGAAACGATAAGAAATTGGTCTGGGCTGGTTTCACTTAGAAAAATAATATTTTTGGGCCCTTTCGGGATATTTCTTAATAATTACGCTAATAAAGTGAGAATAAGGAAGGTTTAGGCTTAGAGGAAATGTTTCCGGATTCGAATGGGGGGTTTGCGTATGTTAGTTAATCTATTTAGGAAATACCACCCTCAATACACCAGGCCAGATTCAAACTCCAATTTCCTCATCTCCAGCTAACCAGATTAAATTAACTTGACATTTAGACGAGCCCTAACATCGCAGGCGTTAAAAGGCATCATCAGCCTAGCTACTCATACCTGTGGGCACGTGGACCAAGCCGTCGGTTTCATATCATCTAGTTTCCCTGTGATTTCGAGTTTCTAGGTTCGAACCCTTGCAGAGTGTAATCTCTCCACGAGAATGTGGGTGAATTTCCTAATAACTGTATCCTTCTCATCCTTACCACATAAGTATTAATATACGTACATCCCAAGCGGGTAGTAAGGCGCAATATATATACACATAAATCAACCCACATCTGTAGGAACACGAACTAAGTAATCAATTGTATATAGTTGTTGAGCGACAGGAAAGTCGGGGTTTGAATCCCAGTTGGATGTATTGAGGTTGGATTTTCCTAAATGGTTTCTATTCTCCCAACACGCTAATGCAAGTTGATTTATTCTAAAATTGTACCTTTATCGCCCTGACTATTAGTGTAAAAAATTAGTATGAGTAGATCCAGAAAGGGCAATAGGACGAGGAATATAATAGTTACGGATGTTTGTCTTAGAAAGTTAGGAAAAGTTCAAAATTTTGGCTCAGTCAGAAGCGTGTGTGCCTTTTGAACTTAGGGTCCCGGGTTAAATCCTCTGAATGATCAACGATGAATTAACGGCTGGGTGTTGTGTCTGGCTTAGATTTAGGTAGTTTATAAGTCGTGTGCTGATTTAACCAGTCTATTCAGAAAGTGCAAGTTGAATACATCAAATAATAATACGATTTCACTGTTTTCAACAATACCGGCGGAACAATTAGGTGTTCTTCATGGTGTACTAAATAAAGGCAAGCAGAGTGCAGAGGGTCGTTGACCCTGTAAGGTCACTGTTGCACGCATGCACCGATTAGCGACAGCAGACGGAAAGAGAAGCTTCGACGAGCGAATAGCGGCTGGTGGCGCACATTTCGAACTTACTTTGAAATAATGTGCGTTTGGGACATCCTGTATCATCTGTTGACGGACTAACTATATAAAGACCCTAAGCCACAAATATTCCAATTTTTTTTTAGAGGAGAGTTGGTGACATTTACTAACTTTTATAGACGAAATAATGTATTGTGTTTTACTCGGCTATTTTAGTTTTCCAGGTAAATTGTAACGCTGTAATTTATGAATAAAGTTAAAACTAATTCAAAATTTAGTAGGCTACCTTCTAAATCCAGTTTTATCTGATCATTCAGAAGGTTGCTAAAGTGCACTAAAAATAAAAGTTGGGTTGCACAGTGAAACAAAACAACACACAAATTATATCCAACTGATCTGGCAAGAGTGACAATTTGATGTAGCTTAAATATTAAAATAATTATTTCCTAAAAATACACCCATCGATGTAAATACGTCAGCATGTGGACATACAGTAACTGGTGTAAAATAATTCTGTATAATCAATTAAATATCATCCATGCAAAAAAATTTATAGGCCCCTTAATGTTAATGAGGAGTAATTATAGTGGAGACCTCGTACCTCCAACAAACAATCGTTGGTGTGGTAGATTGTTTTTTACAAGAGAGTCCAATAAAATATTTAATCTTAAAATAAGTTTAGAGGATTCTCATGAATTAGAGAAATATTTATTTTTTAAACTTTAATTTTATTCATACAAACAGCGTCTATTCTGATTGCCAATAAAATGTTTAAAAACAACAATTTCCTAGAGAGAACAATTTTTATTTAGGGAAATGTATCTATAAAAGGTTTGTATTATGCATTATATTATTGCACATATTTTTCCCCCCACAGTTACTAACTACCCTATTGAGCCACGAAAATATATTGATATTAATAATTCTGTAAAAAATTTACTATTCGGCTGAAAATTGTGGGACTTTGACAAGTCATAGTTTTGTGTGAAATGGCTTATTTTTAAAATCTAGAGCTCATTGACCAGGGAAAAATAAAAGTTCACCCTTAACTCGCACTAAATTTTCTGAAAATCTCATTTTAGTTCACATGTATAGAAAACAAACGTAATGGCAAAACCTAGATGTACCTGGATTTGAACCCAAGCCATATATGGTGTTTTTAACGTTCCTTTCTACCGAGAATTCTAATATTAATTACGCTAATTTGATAGTGATGAGAAAGGTATAATTTAGAAGGAATATTCCTGCGTTCACATGGAAGTATTTAAACAGTTTAGGAAATAGCCCTGACCCTTATTCATTAGAAATCCAAAGTAAATGAGTTTAACATTCAAACCTAGTTCTCACCAGTTCAGGTATGAAATAATGACAAAAGATTGTTAAGAGCACGTGATAAAAAAGCCAAGCTATGACAAATTACTCAATCGTATCCAGAAAATTATAAAATGTAACATTTTTTAAAATTTTTCATAAATTAAGTTTTCTAAAACACAATCGTACACAGGACTTTCGAGCTAATTTAATAAGAGATCTCAACTAGTGGGAGAAGGAAGTGTCAGAAGAAAGAATTAAGTTAAGAATCAAGAGAATTGAATTAAAGATACCAGAAAAGAAAAATAGTAGAGGATGGAAATGTCTAAAGGTGCGTTCTCTATTGAGCATTTAGCCCGCACGAGCGTGTTCGAACAGGAGACAATACGCCAGTATGGACATGTCTCTCTGCACTGAATGAGCATGAGCGAATAGGAGACAACAAGCCAGTGAGGACATGTGCGCAAGAAAAAAAACATTTTGGAATAACCACCCTCAGTATAGCCGCACCGATCCTCGATCTCCCCGTCATTAGCAGTCTAGTCTACTGCGAGAGTAGAGCGTTAGATCATGCGGCCACCAGAGCGGGTGACATAAAATATTAACTTTGCGTGGGTCCATGAAGCTAAACAATGGAATTGGAACAATGAGGAGTGCCTCAGGCTACTTACACGAGTACAGAAAGTACCCTATACGTTGTGGACTCCACAACATGGTACATATTACAACAGGAATAAGAAACATGATGCCTGAGTGGTCAAGAGAAATACGGTCCTATCCAAGAACAGATTCTTTGGATTGCGTTTCATCCTTCCCAATTTTTTTGGGTCCTATTGTGTTTATTAAACCTTCTAAGTTTTCAGGTGTCATTCTGGTTGATATTTTTAAAATGTTCACAGTCCAGTATGTTAAACAACAAAGTCTTGCAGCGATTTATATACAAGTGTCTCAACTTCATTTTCTTCTTCTTATTATTACCTGCAGCTATCATAACCATATTTGTACTGAACACAAATCACAGCGAACTGTTCGTCGCAAATATGGGAAAGACATTAGCAGCCACACGCAACACGAGCATATGTGGCCGTCTGCGACAGGAAGTTTCCTTCGCATGAGCGTGGGCGCATGCGTGCTCATTCAACTCGTGCGGGCTAAATACTCAAGTGGAGACGCACTTCAACCTCTAATATTTCTTTTTAGCACCGCGTCTTACTAACCGTTCAAGTTATGCGTTTATATACTAATTACGCTAATAGTATAAGGGAGATAAGATTTATAGGTGTACTCAAATTTGCGTAGAGGGGGAATGAAAAACAATTAAAAAATACCCTCAGTACAACCGACCAAGATTCGAACTTCGATCGCCCCATCATGGCCACCGAAGTGAGTTATAGAAATGTTAAATATATACCGTTCGATCGGATCCTCGGTAATCCTATGGTATTAGAGAGACTCGAGATTTGTAAGAATCTCAACAAAAAAAAGTAACAGAATACATTCTTTAAGTCCTTGACTTGATATCTACAATTTTAAGCAATTGATAAAGAAAATTATACAACCTCGGTGTAGTTGGGAAAATAACAAAGTTTTATAAAGTAATATTATTATTATTATTATTATTATTATTATTATTATTAGCACCGCGTCTTACTACCCGTTCGGGTTACACGCACTTACGCTAATGTGTAATGGTAGGGTGATTGTGAGATGTAATGAAGGACCTACAGTTTAACGTGGGATCCGAACCACGGTGGAGGCCTGGCATTCCCCACATTCACAAGATGTCTTGTCAGAGGTGAAGGAAGGGTTTGGTAATCAGATAAATCTGTGCCCGAACCGAGGATTGAACCCCGGCCGCCAGCACAGAAGTCCGACACCTTACCCCTAGACCGCCAGGTCACCATATAAAGTAATTAGACATACCAAATAAAATAGCATTTGTAAGTGACATCAAGCCTTTAGAAACCTTTTTTAAAATAAATTTTAAATATTTTGACTTTAAAATAAAATTTAAATTCTTAAAAGATTCGAGGATTAAAATTTTTGTTCGAGATTCAAAAGAAAATTTATTATTTGGGTTTGAGAAATATAAGATTGGACCCATTTCTACAGTAGTCCCATTGCTTCTTTGGTGCTGAGTGACAGCTCACAGCTGACAGCTTTGAAAAGTTACCAGACCAAATGTTGTATCCCTACGCCGAACCATATGATCTGCAAAAACATGTGTTTAGCAGCTGTCACTTCTGACAGTCAAATTTTAGGTATACACCTAAATGTTGACTGTCAGAAAGTCAGCTTTGAACTGTCTGTCAGCACCAATCAAACCACGGGGCTACTGTACTTACATGCATGTATTAGGAGTAGTAGATGTATAAGACTCGGCGCAAACTATTCGACTTTTAACCCAGGATAAAAGCTTGAATTCTGAGCTGTTTGTGAATGATACATTTTCTGTCCTTCAGATAATCCGAACAATCATGTAGGTACTTTAGGGGAGAGGGGAATATTGAACAAGACATTTAATACATTATAAATGCAAACGAATTAAAAACTATTGACAACCCACACCAGTGGGCACGTGGTTTAAACATAGAGGTTATGTAGTATGGTTTGCTGCTGACCAGAAGGTTGAAGTTCGAATACAAAGCAGCTATACTGAGGATGGCTTTACGGTTTTACCTAAATAATTCTCAGCTTTCCTTCCGCGCAAATGCGGATATATTTAATCAAAACTCTAGCTTATATAATTATTTAGGATACATTGTATTAGCTATATAATTATTTAGGATACATTGTATTAGCTATATAATATACACTACGTATTAGGGCTACACGCATACATAAGTTATATATATATATATATATATACCCACATCAGTGGCATAGTTAACTAACCCACTAGTTTCGTGTTGAGCTAGACTGCCAAGAACGGGAATAATGAGGATCGAATCTCGGTCGGATAGACTGGGGTGGGTTTTTCCTAAATGATTTTCCACTCTCCCTTCACGCAAATGCGAGTTCACTTCCTTTAAATTCAACCTTCCCAATTCCTAACTCATTAGCGATAATATTACTTAAGCGTATAACCCAAATGGGTAGTAAGACACGGTCCTATAATATATATAAATTAAGCTAATCTTTGTGTTTAGCGAGAAACGGGGCATTTATTTTTATCTATAATAGTACGCCGGATACTTGACATACTGCACTAAGGTTTATATAATTGGGTAACGACCCGCTTCAGTGTTATTCTCACAGTAAACTGGACTTTCGATTACGGGGAGGGTAGATCGGGGTTCGAATTCCGGTCGTGTGTACAGAGGGTGATTTTCTTGAAACAGTTTACCACTCTTTCTCCGCGCAAATAAGGGTACACGTCATGTAAATTCAACCACGTTTATTCCAAACTCATTTGAATTTTTAGTACAAAAACGTATAACCTGAACGGGTGGTAAGACGCAATACTAAAAAAAGTATTAAATAATGGGTCGAACCTGTTGA
This sequence comes from Timema shepardi, assembly GCA_902151425.1. NCBI lineage: Eukaryota > Metazoa > Arthropoda > Insecta > Phasmatodea > Timematidae > Timema > Timema shepardi. Next base: position 52,448 of record CABFVX010000837.1, read on the forward strand.
AAAGTAATTAGTATCTTAGTCAGCTCCACCAAGAATCGAACAGGCGTTTCTTTAGACTTGTGGTCATCCACTCTAGCCACCGATCCACGGGGATGGGTATCCATCCATCTGGGTAATAGAACAAGCCCCTACGAGAACACCCAATTCGTTTAGATTCCTAATATAATCACGACCAATCCATTTTGACAAGTAATAAGACCTACTGACCCTCAGGCCATTGGAAGAGTTTTTAAATCGTGAGAAAGGAAAACCTTTTTAATAATACAAAGGTATTGTCTACCTCCCCAAAAAGTGAAACTTTTTGACAGTTGTATCGTGAGTTAAATCCCCCTCCCACCCCCTTCAACTTTTTGTGGGGAAAGAAAAGGTAGGGTGGTATTGGGGGGGAAAGGGGAGAAACTTCTCCCTCCACTTCCCATTGTTTTAGTAGTGCGTGTGGCTCACCTTAAAGTCCGGAAGCTGCCAGAAGGTAAAACAATTCCAGACATCACCCACATCATGCAGAGGTTGGGGAGTTGTTGAACCTTCTCTCGCCTTCTTTAAGCCGTTGCAACACAGCCTCCAAAGGCAGGGAAGAGAGTGTCTTAAGAGTCCCTCGACTATCCGGGAAACTACAGTAGCCCCATGGCTTCTTTGGTGCTGACTGACAGCCCACAGCTGACGGATTTGAAAAGTTACCAGACCAAATTATGTATCCCTACGCCAAACTAAATTATCTGCAAAAACATGTGTTTAGCAGCTGTAACTTCTGACAGTCAAAATTTAGGTATTTAGCTAAATGTTGACTGTCAGAAGTCAGCTGTGGGCTGTCAGTCAGCACCAAAGAAGCCATGGGGCTACTGTAGGTGCTCGAACAATAAAACGTCTTGGTTTTCTTTTACCACCACGTCTTACTACCCATCCGTGTTGGACGCATATTATATCAATCACGCTAATGTGTTAGAGGCAAGGAAGGTTGAATTCAGAGAAAAGTACCCGCATTTGCGTAGAGGGAGAGTGGAAAACCATTTAGGACAAAATACCTTCCAACCGAGATTCGAACTCCGATATCCCCGTCATTGAGATTCGAGTATATTAAGAAAGTGTCGCCTTTGTGTTAGACCATGTGGTCACCGAACTTATTAAAGTTAAGTTTTAGGTGGTTTTCACTAAAAAGCAAATATATAGGTAGGCTTATCTGTTAGAAAATGTATTCTTTGAAAAAAAAATTGATTTTGTTAAATTGAGTTTAAACTACGATCAAACGGTGTCAATTTATATTTTGAGTACCCTTTGGAAAATACAAACATGCTTCCGGTCATTAATGATAACGTAGTTTGCTTAAATATTTTGAAAACAATTTTTAAAACGTGGGAATTCAGACAAGTGAAAAAATTATTAACTATATTTAACAAAGAGCAACAACAAAATTTAAAAATAATTATTTAATAGAGACAAACTATTTCACTTCCTATTTCGCTTTTGTCAACTGATTAATACAGAAAAACACACTTCCATACATTTTTCGGGTTCGAATGTTATCTCGTATCTAGTTCCACGGTTAATCAAACCTTGGACAAGCTTTAAAATTGCGAGATAAAGGTTGTTGCGAGCTAACATCATCGTTTCTTAAGTTTTTATAACTAACATCAAATCTACGCTAGTAAATAAAACAATATTTCAGTAGATACGTTTAGTTTAATGTTCTGTTAATATTAATTTCAACAGTCTCAAATATTTTCCAAGGGGTGGCATTTGAATATAAATTTTTAAACAAAGGGGGAAAAAAATATGTTCAAATTCGATCAATGTATATAACAGATAATTAAGAATATTGAAACTATCGTTCGTAGAAAATTAAACTACAAGTATCTAATTAAGCAATATTTTATTAATTTTGGTTGGGAAAGGGTTTTTGTTGTAAAACAAATTTGGCAAGAATAAAGACAAAATTGCATCCCTTTCGACCCGACCCTAAAGGTCATTCGACAGCAAAAAATTTTACCGCGCAATTTTAACAAGTGCATCATTATTTTAAGTAATAAATAACGATTCAATGATTTTAAATCATTACAGATCACTAGCAATAAAGGGTAAGACTTGCTATTTCATACTCATTACATGCCATTGTTAAGGAAAATTAATTAATGTATGGGGCTGAAATTTAGTATAACTTGACCTTCACATGAGGTGTAAATAGTGAAATATTTATATTATTAATAGCAATATCATTAAAATCTTATTTTTTATTTTATTCTAAGCTATATCTAATACACTATATGAGAAAGTTTTTAGTATTGTGTCGTACTATTTATTTTTTACCTGTTCTCGCTTTGGCGTGAAAACGAAAGACTAAGGAACAAGAAATACACATGGCTTATTCGGGAGTTAATGCTCTTTTATACCACCGAGATCNATTGTGTCGTACTATTTATTTTTTACCTGTTCTCGCTTTGGCGTGAAAACGAAAGACTAAGGAACAAGAAATACACATGGCTTATTCGGGAGTTAATGCTCTGTTATACCACCGAGATCAAAAAGAACAGACCGAGAAAGAAAAAAGAGTTCCAAAAGAAGAAAAATAAGAGCTAATAAAAAAAAATCTTCATGAAGTGTGTGGTGCCCGTGAATTATCGCCACCGAGGAAGCAAACTCGTTATGGTAATTATCGCGGCCACAGAGGAAGAGAAGAATAAGCCAAGTGGTTATTCAGACGTCCTGCCTCCTTGGATATAGGTCCTTTGCGGTGTCTGAATTTCATTTTCAGCGAGAGACACTTTTAGGAAAATAGAGCAGAGGGCCAGTGGAGATTAGTCGGTAGATGGGGGTGGAGCGAGGGGGGAAGGGCGTATCGTAACGAGAACATTTTCTTGTCTGTCCCATCGGTAGTCCCACAGTCTAGTGTATGAAACTTGTTGAAAAGCCCAAGTTTTAGACGGTGACAGAGAGTGTGAGGTTCGAATCTTGGCAGGGTGAAGTGGCTGGTTTTGGTCACATGTGACGTTCTTATCACTCTTGTAAACAAAGTCGGGTGCATTTTCTCTAAACTAACTCCCTCAACCCTACCCCTAAGATAATCACCTAGAATAAAACATGTACAAGCGGTCTTAAGGACAAAGGCATCTTTCTCGTCTTGTATGGTTTTCTTATATGGTTTCTTTGTATACTTCACCACAAATGCATGTACGTTTCGTCTAAATTTTACTACCTCAATCAACCCTACCCTCTTTAGAATAAAAATTCGGATAGCCCAGATATGTTAGTAAGACGTGGAGCATGAGTAAATTCTGTTTAAAAATATCACCTTTGGTTCTACATCCACCATTTAAGGGTGCTAAATGGGAGATCGCTGGGAAGAGTTGAACACGTTTAGAAATTCCAGATTATTTAGAAAGTTTTTGATATTTTTAAATTTAGTTTTTGACAAAATGTAGGCGAAAGTTCTGATCACGTACAAAGTTTAAATGGCTTAAGAAAACTGTATGATAGCTTACATAAAATCCTATAAAATAATACTACATCATCATAAAAACGTGAGTCTATAAAAACAGAACTTTATATGGTAGAGGAAGGCTAGTTCTAGCTTGCTTTAATCTCAGTACACATACAATTAATTAAACTACAAATTTAAAACCTTAGTTTGTAAGAAAACTAATGATAATTTTCCTTTAAATTTTATTAGAAACTATATTTAAAAATATCAAATAATTTCTTAAATAATCCGGGATTTTAAAACGCCTGCAACGCGTCTCACTGCTCTACCTTGTAACACCCTCAAAGCAAATGTGGCTATGTTAATTACCCTCCTCAACCTTATCCCGTAGATTAATCCGTAAATTATTCCTTTTATTTGAACGTATGAACACATGTTACCTTTACGGGAATTTCTTGATTGATTAAGGTGGGATGGAAGGGAATGTGAAAAAACAGTGTTTTTTTGCCAAAATAAATAAAATATTGCTCCAGTACAAGCATAGAATTTAATATTCTTCACATGGTGACCTCAAAATTTCTCTGATATCTGTCAAGGGTGTTCTAGAATTTAATGACAAAATTTTCTCACCATTTAAAAAGTTTATTAAATAATAGTACCATGTCCATGACAGATATTCAGTAGCTTTTGATATCAAAATGTGAAGAAAATTTAACTGCACAAGAATAATATTCCATTTGTTTGGTCCAAACAAAAATTAATGTTTTTCCATAAAAACTGAAAAAAAACTGGACTTTTCTCGCGTCACCTTCCATCCCACCTTAATCTCTCCATTTTCTATGCCCTTACTCCGTACATATACCCTTTTCCCCCGCATGCTGGCAAATAATCCCGAAAAAAATTGACATGAAAGAACAGACTTTTTGTAGAATCAAGTGACTTTATTGGAGGCCTTAGAACTTATAGAAGCGTATAAGGGTTGGAAGAGGGGGGGGGGAGGGGCGATAACTCTCCCGAGTCGGCTAATGATGTTAAAATGGGCTCATCACAAGGTCCTGGAACTCGAGACACAAACCTAGTCTTAAGGGTTTGCGATAATTAAAACGGGGTGATTCTTAGCGGTCTATTAACAATGAAGATAATGATGGAAAGCACCCATGATAGTAATTACGCACGATGCTCATCATTTAATGACTCGGTAACTGGATATTTAATAGACCAGAGGTACAGAATATATGGGTCTGAGAGATCAAGAATTTATTCAACTGCTGAGCTCTGAACGTATATCAAGATATAACTCATCTATTCTGTTCTCTCTCTTTTTTTGTTTTTGTTGCCATTTTAAGCCTTAATAAATCTAATTTTTCGTAAAAGCCCACAAGTACAGTACAATATGTAATATGAAGACGTAAATGTAAGGAAAGATCCACAAATACAACACAATGTAAGGGCCCACAAGTACAGTAGAAGATGTAAGGCCCCACAAAAGGGGCGAACAAAAAAAAAGTACCAGGTATAAGAAAGAAGTGCAAATGATGACACTTATACCTAAAGAAGAAACCAAGGTGCCGTCTAATTTATATTGAAACCTACATTAGGCCTATAGTATTAAAAAAACAATTCCTTATACACAGCTTTGTTGAGAGGTACACTGTGAATTTATTCCTGTAACGACAAACCTTGACAAGACGTGTATTAATCACAACTTGTGAATGTGTGGAGTGCCAGGCCTCTACCGTGGTTCGGATTCCACGTTAAACTGTAGAACCTCCCTTTCATCTCACAATCACCCTACAGTAGCCCCATGGCTTCTTTGGTGCTGACTCACAGCTTTAAAAAGTTATCAGACTAAATTACGTATCTCTACGCCGAACTAGATGGTCTGCAAAAACATGTGTTTAGCAGCTGGCACTTATGACAGTAAGAATGTAGGTATATACCTAAATGTTGACTGTCATAAGTCAGCTGTGAGCTGTCAGTCAGCACCAAAGAAGCCATGGGGCTACTGTACCATTACACATTAGCGTAAGTGCGTATAGCCTGAACGGGTAGTAATACGCAGTGATAATAATAATAATAATAATAATAATATTAACAACAACAACAAACCTGGATAGTCTATCAAGCCTTTACAGAGAAATATGAAGACTGAACATTAAAAAAAACTTTTAAGAGCATACAGGGAATCATCTTATTTTTGTCCGACAGTCCAGAACAAGTTATGCTAATGTAAGCCCTAAATTAATGCGTAAGAAATGAAGCTAGTAGTTAAAATATAAAAAAAAGTTAAGTAAATTCAAAATGACTACATCATTATAATGAATGTTAGTGAATCCTATTAATAAACAATGGTGCCACCTACCGCGACACATGTGCCTCACCTGTGATGAGAGAGGTCTTGAGATTGCTTTGGTAGAAATATCAAAGATTGTTCGGGGGGCGAAGGACTTGGAGAGAGTTTATGAGGTCGAGCTTAGTAGTGTGCAATGAATGACATCCGTCAATTGTATCACATGGTAGACATAGCAATGATGCAATTGTTGATGGTTTAAGGTATCTCAGTTTACTGGCGTCATAACGTTCCTCAGAGGAGTAGGTGCATCTTAAGGTGAGATCAAAGGGTACGTGGGTAAATTCAGTATTTTTATAAACTTGTATTAATTTTTTATTTGCCCAAAATAAAAAATATTGCTTGAGTATGTAAAGTAGCCCCGTGACTTCTTTGGTGCTGACTGACAGCTTACACCTGGCTTCTGACAGTCAACATTTAGGTATATACCTACATTTAGCCTGTCAGAAGTGACAGCTGCTAAACACATGTTTTTTAATATCATATGGTTCGGCGTAGGGATACATAATTTGGTCTGGTAACTTTTCAAAGATGTCAGTCAGCACCAAAGAAGTCATGGGGCTACTGATATGTTTAATTTAATTCTATAAGCATAGTAATATTAACATGTGTCGACTATTTTTAGTGAGCAATGCTTAAATCGACCAAAATTCTCTCTCTTTATTTGAAAAGTCTCTGGTCAGATTTCGCGATGCTCAATGACAAAACATTCAAGAATTTCTGATATTACAATATGTGGAAAATTAAACTAAACGGTAGCTAACGAGGCAATGTTTTTTTTATTTCGTCAAAAACAAAAAAGTTTGCTGCTGTAAGAAAATACAAGAATTAAAAAAAAAAGGCTCTTAGCTCGCGCTCATTTCATCTCACCAACTTAATTGTGAAAGACTATCTCAGCGTTAAGACGGGAACTGATTTATCTAGGATGATTACATTCTCTGCAGCCTATACATATAATAAATATCGTTATATATTTTTATTACCGCCTCTGTGATCTAGTAGTCAAAAGTTCCTGGCTACAAATCCAAAGCTCTCCGGTTCAATCCCCGACGTTTACAAATTTTCTATGAAGCAGGTCTGGAGCGGGGTCAAGTCAACCTCGTAAGGATAAATAAAGAACAAATCGAATGAAAAAGTAGTGGCTACAGTCTAGAAAACAGGTTTACTAACGGAGGGTTCGTCGTGCTGACCACTCAACAACCTCCATCCACAGAAGTTGGCACTATCTTGGTCAACGGGTGACGGTAGCTCGGTCAATATAGCTCGATGGCCGCTGACACCATTGAGTTTTTTAAATATGTAATATTATTGAGTAATTTTGCTTTGTCAAAGAAAAGTTGTCCATGTAAATTCAATTGTTTAAGTGCTCCCTCACCTCATAAGTCTAGTTTGAGGAAAAGAGAAACGAAACCTCCATTTTAAATTGTGTTTTATTGTGACTATTTCAAGGGGGCTGGTTGCTATACCTCGTTTAATAAGTCTACTTCAATCGGTAATCGAATAAAAACAAAACAGCTGGATAGAAAAAAAAAGTCTATAGGCTCTCTCTGATTCTCAGCGGTGATGTCACATTTTGTAGTGACGTGGAAACAGGAACAATGAACTATCACAAATCGAAAAGAAGAGATGACCAGTTTGTATCAAGCGGTATTTAAATATACATCGCCATCAGTTAAAGAATACAAGTAATAACAATCTTAGTAATAAAGTGAAAATGAGGAGGTGGTGGTGGTGGTGTAGAATAATCGTGACTTCATCGTAGAACCCAAACTGACTTTAACCATCAGGTACCGCACCATCCCGCTCGGAAGAGTTCTTTGCTCTGGTCTAGCATTACCTCATCAAGAGTGTTTGGATGCAAGCATACTTCAAAGCTGTTGAATGAAACATGTGTTCAACATGACTTATGATTTAATGGTCTATGCCTTCCAGGGAAGTAGAGAGAATTAAAGAGGGGGAGGCTGTCCACCACGTCTTGGAAGAAACAGGTTCTTTCTCTTTCAAATATGTAAGCTCTAATTCCAGTTATGACTACCCCAAGGAGACATGTCAAGGAGGAACAGGCAGTGTTGATGGAATGGTTCGCGTGCATGATTCTGACAAAAGTGTCTCATATATAGGGTGGACCCCCCCCAACTTTTACGGAAGGAATTCCAATTTTTCCATACAGCTTATATTGAAGAAAGAAGTAATCAAATTTCATTTTTCATCAAATTAACTAGTGTGAAGTAATGTAACCGTTGAATATATATAACAATGTAACTTATGTTTAAAAGAGGATTATCTAATATTGAAAACGCTGACGTGGAAGTATATAGTTCGAATCCCAGACCCTTGGTGAGAGTTTTCCAGATAAAACCTTTCACTTTGTAATGTCCATTCTGCTTCCCTACTAATGTGTGTGAATTTTCTCCTTAGCCTTATCGACTATAATAATATAAAGTTGTTAAGGGGCCCACCTACTCAAAGGGAAATATACTCACACGGAGATATTTATCATAAGAATCAGTTCTTAAGCTTGAAAACACTTAAAACAATCCTTAATTACCTTAACATTTTCTGTTGTGAACTTGTTAAAAATACTTTATTAATTTAAGGAAGACAATATATGCTTATAACAATTTATTTTTAAATTAGAATTGCGACTTTCCACGTATCAAGACTGTTAAAATGAACTAATCTTAAACAATTTTCAAGAAACTTGTATAATTATCTTAATTTAAATCCAAGTATTATTAATTCAAGTGTATCACAAACTGATCAGTGATGGTTATTCACAACATCAGTCCTAAGATAAATCAAATTCATCGAACGCGGGATTCTTGGCTTTGCGTGTCAATGATCTACCACTGAGACATTCTGATTCATCTCGTATCCAGTGCCATTCACTTTTAATTCCTACGTTTGGATTGACATTTATCACTTTTTTTTTGGCACTGAGTCTTACTACCCGTTCGGATTGTACACCTATGTATTAATTACTCTAATGCGTTAAGGATTAGGAAGGTTGAATTTAGAGGAAGTGTTCTTACATTTACGTAGAAGTAGAGTGGGAAACCATTAAGGGAAAAAAACCACCTTCAGTACACCTGAATGGGATCGAACCCCGAAATACCCATCTTTGGCAGTCTAGTCTATTAGGATAGTAGCGCCTAACACCATGCGGCCACTGAAGTGGGACTTTTTCACATAGTTGAGTTAAAATCTAAGGTTGTTTAGTATTATAAGGACGCCTCAATTGTTTTTAAAACTGTATTTCGAAATAAAATAAATTTTAGATAATACGAGATTTTTGAACGTTTGTATCAAATCCCAGGTCTCGGGTAAGTGACCCTAATAATAAATTATGCTGAACGTACTAATTAAAACAACAAACATTGTCCTTCTAGAGGAAGGACAGGAGATTTTAATAAATTTCTCCTTTCTCATTCTGTGTTTTTATTTTTTATATGATTTTGTGAAACTTGGAAATAGTCTTGAGAACTGTAAAGGCAAAGCAATAATAAAGAGGGTGGTCAGTTTTTAAGAATTGTTTTGAAAGAAAGAGTTCTTTTGAGAAAAGGAATGGAAAATCTTACAGTAGATAAATCCTTCTCAGTAGAGGAAGTTTTGCTGGTACGTTCGTCCCTCCATATAAGAGTTTTTCAACCAGTGTGTCGCGGGATATTGAGGGAAGATATACAAAAAAATTAGCTATACAATAATTTGAGGAATATAAATACATCTTTTTAAATCTATGATCAACATTATTTTTTAAAAATAACACAATAAATTAAACTTTTAAACACAATCTTAATATTTGTTGTTTTAATGATAAAAAAAATCCTCTGCTTAGTTAGTGTGCCTTGCCAATTCTTGCGACTTGTCCAGTGTTCCGTTAGTTGGAAATAGATGCTCCTGACCACTGTCTGGCGTGATAGCCACTAGACCAGATACGTCGGTAACAGGTTTGATAGCCGACGTGGACAATTGATGCCTGCAAGAAGGAGAAAGAGGGGTTATTTGTCCAGCCAGGATGAAAAAGGGAGGGTGTTGAACTTGAGGTCCGCTACTGATCGTGATGTTTGGCACGTTTTCGCCATCAGAAGTGGAAAAAGGGGGGGAGGGATCTTTATTGCCCATGATCAGCATAATCGACATGTGTCTCAGTCGTAAAATTACGTCTTCGTACTTGGTCGTTAAGTTGTGTTGCGCCTGTTTTCGCCCAACAAAGTCCATCCAGAGTTCAGGTAGCGACCGCCCAAAGCACCCTCGTCAACAAGAAGACGAAATTCTGTTTCTTAAGTTGGTCCCACACTTGAATAGTTTTTATTTAGTGATATGTTTAAGCATCAGGCTGGCAACATCATTTATTTAGTAACATTTCATTTTTCCGAGCGGGTTTTTCTAAATATCGTATTCACATCATTTTAAGACTACTTTTTTCCAGATCCTTGTTGAATAACAATGCTTACATTTATTGCTAGGGTCACAGTTTTACTTAAAATATTAAAGGCAAACATAAATATTATATTAATATGTTTATTCCCCAGTATTATACGTTTTTAAGAGTATATAGGACTATAGGTATTAAAAATAAACTCTGTACATCCAACTCATTTTCGAATGCGATATGTTAGAAATGCACTTTGGTAACACGAGATGAAATCTTTTAAATTTGGTTTTAGTTTTAAGTTTTAAATATTTTCTTTCAGCCCACGTATTAAATTAAATGATTTTCCTTCATTTTTCCTTAAATCATCAGAAATGTCCAGTTTATATCTTCCTTCTGCTACCAAGTTAATAATTTAATTTAAGAGGTATGTATAAAGAGGTTAACTTAGAATAAATTCATCCGCAGCAGGTTGGAGTGAGGTTAACCTGGCGGCCTAGGGGTAAGGTGTCAAATCAGACTTCTGTGCTGGGGTTCGGGGGTTCAATCCTCGGTCCCGGCACAGATTTATCCGATTCTCAAACCCTTCCTTCACCTCTGACAAGACGTGTATTAATCACAGCTTGTGAATGTGTGGTATTGCCAGGCCTTCACCGTGGTTCGGATTCCGCGTTAAACTGTTGATCCTCTATTTTATCTCACAATCACCCTACCATTACACATTGGCGTAAGTGCGTATGAACCGAACGGGTAGTAAGACGCGGTGCTAACAATAATGGAGTGAAGTTGGTTAAATCACAAATAATCCCTAATAGTACCCCTCCACTGTGATTCAAACCCTGACCTTTCAGTTAACGTTGAACAAGCGTACACGAGTCTAGAAACTTAAAACACTCAGCCACAGTTGTGGGTAGTTGTAGGTACCTAAAATAATAATAAAAAATAATATAAAAAATAATTATTACAATACAAAGTGTAACCATTCGAAATTTTACAGCACCCTTTTAAGAGGATGAAAACGTGCTCAACCACATTATTGTTTAATATACTTTTAGTTCAAAGTATATTCACTAGCCCAAAAAAGAAATATTTACTTAAAAGAGATAAAATTATGATTTAAAAAGTAGGCCTAGGTCCTAGTGAGTAAAGTTAAAAATCGGACCTCTTTGTATGTAGCCTGACTATTTCGAAATGTAAGTAATTACTGTTTTTCCATAACAGCGTAATACGAGTGAATGTAGTGTACAGTCCTATTTTAATAGGAAATAACTTATCTGACGGTTAGAAAGATTACTAGATATGATTCATTTGTTCAAACGTCAGATTGTGATCTGCAGTTTTTAATTTTGATAGATATTATTAATACCTATAAAAACAGATTGATAATATAGTAAAATGTGCTCAATATTGACCAAAAAATATAGATTTGTAATTTTAAAAGGCTCTTACTGTGAAAATTGGACTGTACGGCTTCGAGAGACAAATACATAGAAATAATAACTCACGAACTTGTCGGTATTTGAAGAAGGCAAACAATGAGTGTGTTCATCATTTTAAAAAACAAGCCTACATATTTATTCAACTATACATTTTTTACAGGGATCCTCACGAAAGAGTTAGTGGAGTGTTGAATGTTTTATAGAACAACTATTTTAATAATATATGAAGAGGTCAAGAGATACCGACATCCTTCCTACTTTTAACGAGTTTAAAAAAACACTTGTGTGTGTGTGTTGTGTTAACAGCACCAAAATACGAGTAACAGGGTCGCCATTTTTAAAATAATGTTTGCGGTATCATGAACACATTAATTTAGTGGTCTTTCTTTCTGTGTTCCGCATCTTAAAAAACGTGCGGGGTCTTCACAGATTTTCACTGACCAGAAAGGGACAAGGAATAATCTTGATAAAATGTACCCACCTTTGCGTGTAGGAAAAATACGAAACCATTTGGTGTAAATCAAGCTCACTATGCCTAGCCAGAATTTTAATTCAGAACACGAGAATAGACTAGACACACACCTTTGTTCACATTCCCAGCAGTACTTATTTTCTTAGCACCGCGTCTTACTAAACACATATGTACGAACTAAGCTAGTGAGTTTAGGAGGAGGAAGGTTGAATTTAGAGGGAGTGAACCTGCATTTGCGTGGAAAGTGTAGAAAACCATTTCAGAAAAACAACTCGATGCACCCGACCGGGATTCGAACAGTGATGCCCCTGTCTTTCCTTTTACAGATATTAAAACAAATAAGTATATTTATTTTACAGTGCTATTTGTCATATTTACCACTCCCCAGATGCCAGTTTTAGGTAAAATTGTTGAAACTATTTTTAAAAAAACCTTCGAAAATAATTAATTATTAAACTACTCTTAATTTGAAGGTTAGAATAAAACAAAAACACTAGGTATGACCTTGTACCATCTAAATATAAAATGATAACAAAATATCTATCAAACCGTTTTGGCTGTAGATTTGCATACAGAGATACAAGAATTGAGGACACATTTTTTTAGGCGAATATTAGGTAAACATTTATTACTATTTCGAGGTTAAAATCTTCAATATGATGAGAAAGAGTAAAATCAAAAACCCTGCAACATAAAGAATTTCCGATGGGGTGATTATGTTGATTAAGAATAAAATATTTCCCGGGAAAGGATCCAAGCCATTGCCTTCTGAATATCAGAGTTCAAAGCCCTGTTCGGGTGTCATATTTATTAATAAAAAATTCAAACAGGTTATTAAATGTCTCCGGTTACATAAACTTAGTACTTGACATAATCTGAGCTTTCTATTATATCTTATTTTTTCTATTTAAGTAGAGGAATCAAGACGGAGATAGTATGAGCATGTCATGAAGATGGCGAACTAAAGGATGCCAAAGAAAATGGAAATGAATTAATTAGGAAAAGGACGGCAAGGGAGACCAAGGAGATGGGAGGAGCAGATAACAGATTGTGTGCATGTGCGAGGAGAAGAATGGAAGAAATTAGAGGAGGGAGAGTGGTGAAAGGATAGAGGAAGATAGATGCATTTTACTAAACTAACCCGGCCCCAGACTTTAAACAATTGATTATTATTATTATTCTTTTCCATTTTCTTTGACAGTTAATATTATTTTATTTTTCTATATTCTCAATTAATGCAATGTTTAATATGTTGTATATAATTTATTGTTAAATGGAAAAGAGGCTAACATCTTATTTAAGACATATAATTATTATAACCATAGCATTATTAATTAATTACAAACACCGTTTTGCATTATTTTATTTGTGATTTTTAGATAAGCTTACGCGTTTGAATAACACTAAATTATCTTAAGAAATTAATTATTAACAGCCGTACTATCATAATTGGACTCCGTGCACATTTTAAACTCAACGCTTGTTCATATTGTAATACAATAGACTCACATCAGACCCCTGAATATCCGTCCCCTCAGCATATCCGACTGTCCCTCTTAGGATCTTGTCTGTGGGTCACTTTAGTTAGTAATTTGATATGGCGTTTCCATATATATTTTAACGGCATTGTGTGTAATCCAGACATTCTATAAAATGCCTAGGATTTCTATATAATTCCTAAATGGTTTTAGCAAAGTATGAAATAAATTAATTTTGCTGCTGTATTTAATATTTTTCATAGGATATTTATTGAATAATCAGTCATTATAAATTACCGAAAAAATAGCTAACCCAACCTAACCTAACCTAACCAAATAAAATCCTAGGAATTATGTGAATCTGCAAGCAAAAACGGCGCAAGACTTGCATAGAACCGGTTAAAAGAATTGATAACATATCCCAGGACTTCAAAATGACAAAAGAACTTGAAAATTAGTTTGAAATACAATAGGAACACCAGTTTATTTCACACTTTTCCAAAACCACTCTGTTATTGTATAGAAAGCATAGACATTTTATTGAACGCCCTTATTTCACACACTGCCGGTGACATAACAACACCATCCCCCGTCAACGGCTATGGACATTTGGTGGCTAAAGAAGTGGAGAGACTTAGAAACCAAGGCTGGGATGTCGTATTTAAAATAGAAAAATATTACAGACTTGTTTCACCACCGATAAATCTATGTTTTCTGATCAAATATTTGGTGTTGTATTAGTTAAATTGTAGGCTGTATGTAAAATATATACCCTTAAATATTTTTTTATAAATATCAACCTTTTTTTTGTGTGTGTTCAGATTATATCTAAGTCCCCCGAGTGATGAATAATCGGGGACCCATTGTACCTGACAGTAAACCAACACTTGCACCAAAAACTGATTATATGCGACCACTGGAATTGAAATGAGAATACCAGAACTTAAAAACGTTTCTAACAAAGGCAGGAATTTATTTATGCAGATATCGTTTAGTCTTTAGCTGCCTCACATTTATTATTTACGCAAATGTATGGGTTTTTATTTAAAAAAATGGATGCCACCACTTTATGCATATAACCGAGAAAGATTTCTTCAAAACCTGTTCTACGCAAATTAAAATAATATCAACATATAAGATATATTGTTGCTTTAACCTGGTTTATAATAATAATAATAATAATAATAATAATAATAATAATAATATAATTATTTAAAATATAGTTAATTCTAAAGTTTTTTTGTCAAGTTAATTTATAAAATGTATATCAAACATCCATTTTGAAAAACCAGTTTCTACAGAGTGACCAATAAAATAATGTAGTTTTTATACCTCTTGTAGTGTTCAAAGTATTATGCCTCTATAGATGGTTGTAGGTTCATACAAATATTGTTCGTTCACGGTAGAAGTTTACCTGGGAAAGGACTTTTTTCCCTACCAGAAATCTATTATATAGTAGGATATTGGTAATAAAAAAGACCTTTCAGAGGTAAACTCCTCCCGTGAATGAAGTATACATACTATGCATTGTTTTATCTTAGCTGTCAAAACTTGAAAGACAAAAAATTAGTGTATAGATCTACAATAATTTTTCCATAAGTGTATCTATAATACATCTATTACGAAAAGACTGATTTTTCCTTTGTATAGTTATATACATGATCTAACATATTCACAGAAAAGAATAAAAATTAATTTATTTAAGTTTACTTCTACTTGCTCAGAAAAATATCTGTTGAACTTCTAATTTTTTTTTCCATTTCTTCTAGAGTCTAGAGAGCAAAAAATGAATTTATTACGATTTAGAAACAAAATATTTTCTCTATGAAAAAATTACACCGGACCGGATACCTTATTGACTTTCAGAGCACAAAGTAAATGTTATAAATATTAATATTTATATTAAATTGATTTGTAAACTAAAATAAAAATCCCGTTAAAACAAGAAGCTATCATAAAATCGTAAAAGTATTTATATTCTCGCACACCTTACAAAAATTATCAGAAATAAATGTATTTTTTACCATCCCAGCTTAATTAAGAAACTGAAAACAAAATATAATTGACTAAAAAAGTATCATAAAAATTCAAAACCTAATAATTCCGAACCTAAGCGGTGTTATATATACACATACAGACACACACATTTTTATATACAAATATAAATATTTTGTCTTTTTAAAAGAAAAAAAATATTGTCATTTTATTTTTTGTTACTTTATTAATGATTTTAGAAGAATGTGGAAAGTTAAAAAAGAAAAATTCCATATTATTTAATATCTTTGTGTGCATATTACAAGTTTAATATACATTTTAGAGTAAAAGAGTAATTATTTTAAATTTATTTTANAAGTATACTAGACTGCCGGTGACGATAAGATTTAGGATCGAATCTCGGTCGGGTGCGCAGAGGGTGACTTTTCCAAAATTGTTTTCCACTCTCCATACAAGAAAATGCGAGTACACTTCCTATAAATATAACTTTGCTAAACCACTAACGTAATTGGTACATAAGTGTATAGCCCGAACGGGTAGTAAGACTCGGTGCTGAAACAAATATTAATAATCGGAGGTTATGACAATTTTACTAAAAGGGAGAACCTACATTTTGTGTGTCCACATCAAATCGAACTTTTATTCCGATTAATTAATATTATGTATTTAGCTTTGTGTTTTTGTATGTATTAACCGTTTTAGTCACCCGACTACTTAGGTTTACAAAATAAAGCGATATAGTGAACGATAAAATAATCATTCATTACATTTTGGAGAAATTTTATTTAACTCTCCACGTCTTACTGCCACTCCGGACTAAAAATGTATTTTCATTGATGGGCCAGGGAAGAGCACGGTAGAGTTTAGAGTAAGTGTACCCACATTTTACGTTAAGGGAGGGTTTAACATATTTATTTAATAGAACAAGATCCTATTGATATACTCGGCAGAGATTTAAACCCTGTCCTCCTCGTCACTGTAAAACCAAACTAGGCAAGGCTGACGTCTAAACAGCTTGCCCACCCATGCTTGGTGGTGAATGTTTTGTAAGTATTAATTTTGTGTCTATATAACTTCCCAGATACAGATTGGTGGACAAACGGACCAAGCGTCAAGTTAATCTAGTATACTTTGCTGGTGGCGGCGACGCGAGGTTTCGAGTTCTGGCTGGATGTCCCGAGGCTATATATTTTTTTTAATATCGCGTATCATAAGGTTATATATTATTATTAATATTATTATTAGCACCACGTCTCACTACCCGTTCGGGTTATACGCACTTACGCTAATGTGTCATGTTAGGGTGCTTGTGAGGTGAAATAGAGGACCTACAGTTTAATACACGTCTTGTCAGAGGTGAAGGAAGGGTTTGACAATCAAATCTGTGTCGGGACGGAGGATTGAACCCCAGACCCCCCAGAACAGAAGTCTGACAATTTACCCTTAGACCACCAGATCACCTTACGCTTCTGTACTAAATTACGCTAATGTGTTAGGGAAAATGATGGTTGAATATAGAGGAATTGTACTCGTATTTGAACGGAGGAAGAGTGGAGACCCTTTTAGGAAAAGCCACCATCATTACACCCAAACGAGATTCGAACCTCGATCTCCTCATCAACGGGAGTTTAGTCTTCTGTGAGAGTAGCGCGTTAGACCACGCGACCACCGAAGCCGGTAATCGGGTATATTGTAGTCTCTTGTAGGAACAAGATGTCAAGTGACGTAAACCCCCCTTGAACTAAATAACGGAGTGACAACGTCCTACATAAAACACACAACGGTTACATTATTAGCGGTTCCAATCACATGTCTGGATCTCCAGTAAATGCGTCAGTGGAAATGGCGGCTGGAAACATGTTTCACGTATTCACAAAAAAAAAAATCTGTTAGTTTGTCGGTCAGTGTGTACGTGTTCTATTTTAGAAATTAAAATCCGCGATAAGCTTACATACGAGCTCCAATAGATTCGTTCTCGTTTGTAATAGTCGTCAATCTAATTTTTTTTTTACTCTCATTGCGTCACAGAAATTTAATTTTGTTTAAGACCATAACAATATTTAAAAATCATTTGTATATAGAAAACCAGGGATCCAGGTTCAATTATCAGCACGGTCAAAAAATACTTCATTGATACAATCAGGTAGTCTACTTTGACAGTAGTGAATAATGTTGGTTTTAAAGTTTTCTTTAGCATAGCGTCATACTACCCGTCCGGGTTATACGCCTAAGTATGAGTAAGGCTGAATTTAGAGGAAACGTACCTGCATTTAGCGTGGAGGGAGAATGAAACACCAACTACGAAAAGCCACCCCTCAGTACAAATGACCGGGATCTAAACCTGATCCGCTCTCCCCCCCACCCTAACCGTTAGTCTATTGCAAGATTGACGCCTTAGACCATGCGGCCACCAAAGCAGGTGGTTATTAAATTAGTTTGTTAAGTCATGGGCTGTTATAGTCGTTTGATTAACACAGAACACCTTTTGCAATAGTTAATCATTATTTCAACTTTATGTGAAGGAAATGAAGGACGTTTTAAACAAACCTTTTCTTGGCTAAATTATTATTAGCACCACGTCTTACTACCCGTTCGGGTTATACGCACTTACGCTAATGTGTAATGGTAGGGTGATTGTGATATGAAAATGGAGGACCTACAGTTTAATACACGTCTTGTCAGAGGTGAAGGAAAGGTTTGGTAATCAAATAAATTTGTGCCGGGACCGAGGATTGAACCCCGGCTGCCAGCAAGAAGTCTGACACCTTACCCCTAGACCACCAGGTCACCTTCTACTTGGCTAAAGAAATGATAAATCGTATGGTATTTACCTTTAAAACGGAATCTAACTATATTCAGCTGGAGATTCATTCAAATTGATCTAGTTTAGGTTATGTTTTCGACTCTACAGGTCAATACTCAATCCCAGTTTAGTGGGTTGAGGATGCTTTATTTCCGTCCTTTTGTCTTCTGTCACCCAGACTAATATAAAACACTTCTAGTCCTAGGGCCGTATGCAAGAACTTGACTAAGTGGATGCTTAGTGGACACTAGCGTGAGTTTGCTGGCGTCATCATAGGTTAAAAGATGGAGCCATAGTGTGTTCAGGACCACACTATAGGTCCACTATGCATTCACTATACGTTCTTGCATACAGCCCCTAATTCTTGTGGGTTAAGGATAAAGAGGGTAGTTTTGAGAGGAATACGTGGAGAGTGAAAAAGCGGGGAGGGGGAGGGGAGGGGAGAGGATTGGAGGTGTAAAACCGGCTGCAGTGTACCTGGCCGAAATACAAACCCCGATCTAATCTTCGGAGATTCAGTATATTTCGAGCCTTACTTAGACTACATGACCACCAGTGTGGGACTTCCCTCATCATGTTTACTTATCTAGCAAGAGAGAGATAACATTAGTGGCTTGTAGCGTGTACCAAAACATAAACCATGAAAAAGGCTATATACTCGTCTTGTGTGGTTTGGTGGCTACGAGGAGGTCCGATTTCAAATCTCGGCCGGATATAATGAGGTTTTAAAATTAACCTAACCGCGTCAGTGGTGGAACGGTCTAAGGTGTCACTTTTGTGTTAGACTAGCCTGCTAAAGACAGGGGTGATCGGGGTTCAAATCACAGTTGGGTCTACGGAAAGTGGTTTTTATTAAATGGTTTCCCACTCTTCTTAAACGCAAATAGGGGTAGATAACCTCTAAAACACTTCTTCTCTCAAATCATACTCCATTAAAGTAATTATCATATATGCTTATTTACAACCTGAACAGGCAGTAAGAAGCGGTGATAAAAAAAACTCTCATTTTATTAAAATATAGTACATTTCTTTAAAATCTCTCTCATCCTTACATCAATAATATTGATATAAAAATGGCACGGACGGGTAGTAAGACACCGAGCACGCCCTAGACCGCACTAGCCTTAACTTCACCAAAATGTATCAAAATAGATAAATAATAAAACGCTTGAAATAATATTATTATTATTAGCACCACGTCTTACTATCCGTTCGGGTTACACGCACTTACACTAATGTGTAATGGTAGGGTGATTGTGAGATGAAATGGAGGACCTACAGTTTAACGTGGAATCCGAACCACGATGGAGGCCTGGCATTACCCACATTCACAAGATGTCTTGTCAGAGGTGAAGGAAGGGTTTGGTAATCAGATACATCTATGCCGGGACCAAGCCGCTTGAAATAATCTATAAGCTGTGTATTAAGCCCACAAAATAAGTGCTCCCCCTATGAAATTCCCGTTTGGAAAGCAAGCACTACAATATTCCGATGTCCCTCCTACACTAAAAAAACAAAAGTGGACGCCACACACTTGAACCGGCGACGCGCCAAACGTACGAGTTTCATTAACCAAGCATCCCTATTACAATCTCAGCGAGGAGCTAACACTTATGATCCAGACCTCCAGCCCGATGCTAGGGAGGACCCCCTGCGAAGAGAGAGACCAGAGTCACTAATTCACTACCCCTTCTTGCGCCCCTTTCATATCTGGGTGGGCGGGGGGTTGTTTTTTGCCGAAGGGCGAGCGAGCTACGCAGGGAAGCAGAGCTCGCTGTTGGTGTCAGAGATTGCTACCAGGCCGGACCTTCCCGCAAATTAAATATTCGTCCATCTGGAGGAGCGGGTTAAATTTAACAGGGGTGTAAAAACTAACCATCGCTATCCAGAGGCAAGAGATTTATTTATAATGGACAGTCCTTGTGGCCAGAGATTTTACAGGGGTGTAAAATATAATCACTATACAGAGGCCAGAGATATATTTATAATGGACAGTCCTTGTGGACAGAGACTTAACAGGGGTGTAAAAATATAATCACTACCCAGAGGCAAGAGATATATTTATAATGGACAGTCCTTGTGGCCAGAGATTTAACAGGGGTGTGAAAAAAAATATAATCACTATACAGAGGCAAGAGATATATTTGTATTAGGCAATCCTTGTGGCCAGAGATTTAACAGGGGCGTGAAAACTTACCATCGCTATCCAGAGGCAAGAGATATATTTATAATGGACCGTCCTTGTGGCCAGAGATTTAACAGGGGTGTAAAAACTTATCATCGCTATCCAGAGGCAAGATATATAATTATAGTGGACCGTCTTTGTGGCCAGAGATTTAACAGGGTTGTGAAAGAAATATAATCACTATCCAGAGCTAAGAGATATATTTGTATTAGGAAATCCTTGTGGCCAGAAATTTAACAAGGGTGTGAAACATTACCATCACTATCTATAGGAAAAAAATACATTTATTTCACAGTCATTTTGGCTAGAGATTTAATAGGGGTGTAGAAAAAACGTCAATATCTATAGGCAAGAGAGATATTTTGTGAAATAGGTCTTAGGTCGTTCATTCCGATACTGATAGTAATAATCTGTTTTGACAATCCTATCAATTATTAATAAAAAGATTTTTCACTTTTTATACATAATATATCTATTTATACATAAATATATTTATATAAGCTAATATTAATTTAAGAACCTATGTTATCAATGCTGGTATAAAGAATAAAATACAGGATTTAAGGTTATTTACACTAGAATTATACTGTACACACTGTTGACCTTGAAAGGTAGAAAGCTTATCTATAGTGAAGTTAATACGATATGCCATAATGTAATCACGCAAGGTAGGTTCACTACCTTTCAGGGTGAGAGTACATAATGTAAAATATAAAAGTGTCCATGAACGCTAAGTTTGTAGCTGGAGGGAATCACGCACGACCTTTTGGTCACCCATGGGAAGCGCTAACACCTCTCCGTGGGGTACAATGTCACAGCCCGGATTGAAGCTGGAGATGGAAATGATCTTCCCCTTGGGAAGGGAGGGAGGGAGGGAGGGAGGAAAGAGGAGGGACATTTCAGAGGGGAGAGGCGCTCTCAAATATTTGTTCGTATTACGTGTTACAAAACAGGCGGCTACATCTGTCTGGACAGGCTTATGTCGGATTTGTCGGCTTTGTCCAAGATGTGAACTGTATGGTCTAAGGAACAAGTCATTCCGAATTTGAGATAGTACACTTGGTTTCTATAAAATATAGAAACAAAGATTCGTGGGGTCGGGAAATTAAATATTTAGATGATTTTTTAAAATAAATTTTATTTAACATATTATATAATTTTTTTTTAACATAACATCTTACTGCCCTTTCGGTATATCCGAATTTGCGTGTAAGGAGAGTGGTAAACCATTTATTAGAGGACCACCCCAGGTACCTTCAGCCGGAATTTTAAAATTAGCCTCGTTACCTTACTTTCAGTCTATTGATAGCAATGACCAGCTTAGGTGGCCATATGGTCTAAGGTGTCACTCTCGTAATTGACTAGACTACTGATAATTGGGGAGATCGGGTTACCAACCTCATCCGGGTGTAATGAGGGTATTTATTCTACTAAATGTTTTCTCACTCTCCTACCACATAAATGGGGGGTACATTTCTTCTAAATTATACTTTCCACATCCCTACCTCGCTAGTGTAAATAATATATATGGCCAGGACAGGTGATACATCGAAGAGCACATAAGAAAATAACTTTCGTATTGAGTGGAGGGTACTAAAAATAACTATATAGCTAATAAATGCGGTCTGTTGTCGAAATTACCCAAGAGTACAACTTTTTTTGATTACATTTTGTTAGCAAAAGTCACAAAATTAGAATGATTCAAACACAAAAAAAAACAAAGATTTCCCAAAGAGATCAAAGAACTTATTGAGTTGGAACAATTTGACGGAACAAAAAATATTTATTGAATGATGAAACTGGTATGATGATTTTTTTTTTTTACATGTAAGCAAATCCAGAGAAAAGGCATTAACTAAAACATCTGAGGTCAGTTAATATAGCCACATGATTGGACGGAAAATAGCAAAGGGTTGATGGGAGACAAATCCCAACATTTGTATTTTATATTTTATATTGGTTGGAAGTTATAGACTTCGTTACGATAACATTGAATCTTACTAATTTTTTTTATTATGGTTCACAAGTAATCAACGACTTTGGAGAATTTTTAATTGTTTTTGAGAACATACTTATGAACTCTACCAGTGTTCCCATATATTAAAACTAATCACTCAGGTGTATCAATTAAAAGACTGGCGGCCAAATAGATTAGATTCGAGCTATAACTTTTTTTTTCATACATCGCGTCTTACTAACGGTTCGGGTTATACGCCTATGCATTAATTATACTCAATTAATTTAAATGTAATGTACTCGTATTCGCATGGAGAGAGTGTAGGTAAACCATTTATGATTAACCACCCTCAGTACACCCAACCGAGATTGAACCACTATCTCGCGGTCACCGGCAGTCTAGTCTATTGTAAGAGTGACGATTTAGACCATTCGGCCACCGAAGCTGTTATCTTCAAATGATTTAAGTTACCCGGACCGGTGGCCACGCAAACTAAGGTATCAGTCTCATCTAATCTTGTTTGACGGATAGGTTGGCGTTGTGAGGCCGGACGGGTGTATTGAGGTTATGAATAAATTTCTTGCCCTTATTCCTCCACACTAATACGGGTGTATTTCCTCGCTATTACAGATTCCTCCTTTTTATTTCATTAGTATAAATATGAGGATAGCCCGGATGTGTAGTAGTATATCATGCTGTACTTTTTAAAAATAAAAAAAAATAATGAACATTTATTATTTTTACGATTCGTAACATTACTCATTGCTTGAAGGGGGGCCGTGCAAATCTTCTCCAATAAAAATATATCTAACTAAAATAGATTTTTATGTTCAATTTGTGTTATTATAGATGTTACAATTTTATTTTCAAACCCTCTTCAATGGCCGATTGGTCTGAGGCGTCACTTTAGTGCCGATGACGACGAGATTAGGGTCTAAGGAGGTTTTTTATATTCCTAAATGGTTTCCTATTCTTCTTCCATGCAAATGCGGGTAAATTAATTCTTAAATACTTCCTGTTTCATCTCTAACTTATTAAAGTAATTTATCTTATAAGCGTATAACCTGAACGGGCGACACGGTGACAAAAAAACATACTTAACATTTACAAGTTTGGAGCCGTTTAATCATATATTGTGAAATTAGTTTTCCGAAACAATTGATTATATAAAAACACGAGTTACCAACTAATATAACGAACACAACAGGCACTCGGTCAGCCATCCGTCAATTATTAATCACTGTGAAAATGGAAGCATCATTTCACCAATCCAACATTTTTCGGCCATATTGTGAATCGAACTTTGGAATCTTATATTCAGGATAGAAGACTCTTTATCGACTTAGCTAAGATGTTAGCGATATAAAACGTTATTTGAATATTTTGTTTGTTAATCCGATTCAGTTTAGTTTCAAAAGCTTAGTGAACACCCTCAATAAAGGAGGGGGATAAAAAAATGTTGTTTATTATGTTAGCCCTTTTTAAAAAAAAACTATGTCGGGAGAGGATTAAGTACGTAACATTTTGAGTGTTGCCACCGACGAGTGACGAGATATTCGTTTAATGTGGCCGCCATAACAGGGGAAAGGTGGAGGGATGGGGGAGGGGTTAAGTGTAACACACAGAGGATTGTGTGAGGGGGACGGGATTTTACTATTTTAGGAGCAAGGAGGATAACATCCCTTGGGCCCTTAGGACCACCAACACACATGTGGGCAACAGAGACACATCTGCACAAACCATCATTATTACTGTCTCATTTATGGTAATTAACTAGCACAAGTAATTAAGGGGGGGATGAACTGCTTGAAGGAAGCTTCAAACTGTAATGTACAACTTTTTTTATTTTAACTTTCAAAGGCATTAAAACTTAAGAATAAATGGAGGTTATCTAGCGCACTTGAGGGTAAAAATTCAAATCACAGCTAGAATAAATTACAACATCAAGTGTCCCAGGTTTGAGTTCCAATATGGCCGAAAAATATATAATTATAGTTGAAATGTGGGTTTTCCCCTTTCCCAGTAATGAATTAATTCTAGCAGTGATTTGTACATAAGGCTCTGGAGTTTTGGGATAGTTTTATTGAGGATATCTCTCGAATTTCCAAAGTCTCTGAATGGCTCAATTTATGAATAGGCCCATATCAAAACGTGGAAAACACCGAAAGCAAAAAGAGTGAGAAACGTCAAATCAACAGCGCGCAAGGGAAAACAACAAATTTATAGCTTGGCAACATTGTAAACACGTATTGTAAATAACCCCGTTACTATTTGCGATAATAACAATATAATAATACAACTGTTTTGTTAGTTAGGATGCAAACACAATACAACTCAAATTGAAATAGATTATTATTATTAGCACCGCGCCTTACTACCCATTCGGGTTATATGCACTTATGCTAATGTGTAATGGTAGGGTGATTGTGAGATGAAATGGAGGGCCGGAATCCGAACCACGGTGGAGGTATGGCATTCCCCGCATTCACAAGTTGTGATTAATACACGCCTTGTCAGAGGCTGAAGGAAGGGTTTGGTAATAAGATAAATCAGTGCCGGGACCGAGGATTGAACCCTAACCCCCAGCACGGAAGTCTTGACACCTTAACCCTAGACCACCAGGTCAAAGAAACTGAAATAGAGATGTGCTGCTGGTGAACGAACCAACGAGCGGTGTTGCCATACCTTGTGCGCTTCTGATAATACTCCAGAGCAGTTGCACAAATTAGATCTGTGCACTTTCAGTACGTAGCAGTCAAACCGATTATGTGAATAGATCTCATATCTCAAACCTACTCGAGAAAGTTATTTTTCACCACCACGTCTTATTACTCACCCGGGGTGTATTACACTAAAGGAGTAGGGGTGAGTAGGGTAAAATTAGGAGGAAACGCATTCACATTTACGCGGAGAAAGAGCTACAGAGGAATATAGCCGCTACAACACTACCTCCCATAATTCTAGCCCATACCACCAACAAACAAGGATAAAACGAGCCCGAAGTTTAGTCAGCATGCCCACCGATACCAGGTGTGAATCTAGAAATAAGATGATGTATTCCTAGATTTAAATATTATTACAACCCGTCGGTGAGGTAGAAGAAAATGAGGAAGAAATAGGTAAGAGTGGGGGTGGGTGGAGGAAGAATGGGTGAGGGACAGTGGGTCGGGGGAGGGAGGGGAGGATAGACCTTAAACAGAAAAGATTAAAACTAGGTAAAATAGAATCTACCTTAAAGGGGTTGGGGGGAGGGTGGGGGTTGGAAGGAAACACTCGGGGAGGATTTAGCGAGAAAGAGTGAATGAAGTCTTCGTGGTAATGACGTCAGCTCCCAGATAGAACAAGACCTTTGTGCAGGTGTAAAAACCTTGCGTCAAATTCCACCACTCGGTGAGGAAGCATTGGTGGCGGTAGAGGGGAGGTAAGGATTGGTGGCGGTAGAGGGGAGGTAAGGATTGGTGGCGGTAGAGGGGAGGTAAGGATTGGATGGCGGTAGAGGGGAGGTAAGGATTAGCATATAATGAGTAAAACGGGATAATAATCACGTAAAATCGTTAAAGAGGTGCAGGATATGGTCACTCGGGAAATCGAATGAAGTTAAGATGTGGTGGATGAGGATGCAAGAAAAGGTAAATGTTTTTAAGTTTTTATAATACGTTTTTTAGATCAAAATAAATAGAATATTTCTCCAGGAGAAATAGAGTTTAATTTTCTTTAAATGGTGACCTCAACAGTTGTTGAATATCTGTCAAGGGTGTCCTGAAATTTAATGATAACATTTTCTATTCATTTAAAAAGCTCCAAGCTGAAGCAATATTTGATTTATTTTGACAAAAAAAAATGTTTCTATAAAAACTGCAAAAACACCACCCTTTTCTCGCGAGTTGTAAAAACATACATTATTACAAGCCACTTTTTAAAGACAGAGCCTTAAAAATAATTACATTCAACATTGAAAATATGCTAATATTTTATTACTGTATTTTCTTGGTTTTGATGAGAGTTATCAAAAGTGATTTGACGTATGAATAAGCGATCGTAGATAGTAACTTTTCTAGGTGTCAGATAAGGTTTTTCATAGGTAAATGGGAGTGTAATTATTGAAACACAATGTTAAAAGGAATTACAGTCTGATTTAGCCGAGAGGGAATCATTTTTATATCTGTTACTAAACAAAGCTGATGTATGTATACGTCAAATCATGAACTCATCAGCTCTCAATTTTGATAGAAAGTATCAATGCCTGTGAAAACATATTATAAATAAAGAAAAATATTATAAATGTTAACTGCAAAATAATATGTTTGCATTCCTCATAAGAATCTTCCTACCAGTATCCTACTATATCTCTATATTAATAACTTTTGTCATTTATTTATATTTTATTTTTTATATTAATAAGCTAAAAAGTTTGTGTGTGTCTGCCATGAGCATTGCTTGAATAATTATCGAGGGTCTGAAATTGAGAGGAAGTGTACCAGCACTTGCGTGGAAAATCATTTAGGAAAAACCAGCCCCAGGACACGCAACAGGGATTCAAGCCCCCGAGAGTGACACCTTAAACCAGAGATTGAGAAACTTTTCCGACAAGTTTCACTCGATGTATAGTCCTAATTGCCACCTATTATTTACGCGTATTAATGAGAATTTAAAAAATATTGCATATTATGAAATGTAATTACTCAAATCAAATGATCAAAATGTATTATGTTAAACTTAAAAACAGACATAATGTTCTCAATGTTATTTTGAAACATGTTGTATTTTGGTATTCACGATATTATTTTATGTTTCGTTTATAACTTGTCTTCAACAGATCACAAGATGCACTTAAGTGCGAGCCGAGACGATTTATAACCATCAACTTTACAGAATTCATTGATACATGACAGTGAAATGACATGGCTATCGAAATATTATTGACTTTAAAAAATTATACCAGGTTAAGTGTGTTCGCGTGCCTTAGTCTTTCCATCCCTGCTCTATGATTATTATTAGCACCGCGTCTTACTACCCGTTCGGGTTATACGCACTTACGCTAATGTGTAGTGGTAGGGTGATTGTGAGATGAAATGATGGACCTACAGTTTAACGTGGAATCCGAACCACGGTGCAGGCCTGGCATTCCTCACATTCACAAGATGTCTTGTCAGAGGTGAAGGAAGGGATTGGTAATCAGATAAATCTGTGCCGGGACCGAGGATTGAAACCCCGGCCGCCAGCACAGAAGTCCGACACCTTACCCCTAGACCACCAGGTCTCCTCCTGCTCTATGGCGTAGCTTAGAAAATAGAGCCATAATATAATCCTTTAGGTAGAATTATATATATTACCCTTCAGGCTAAATGGAGAAAACATAATATAGCCAATGCATATAAAAAGTAGACGGAGGCTATCCAACATTGACAAATGGTCACAATATATTCATCTGTCAAGGTTAGTTACACGAGCTTGATCCACAAGCTAAACAGCAGTCAGAGAGAAACCAAAATACTAGTTATTAAGCTCAGAAAGTTTTTGTTCACATTTTTTTTAAATTGTGCTGTAATGAATACCAGTTCAAATTGTGATAGTGGCTGTTAATTTTTAAAATAAAATCTTTTCAAAAGTAATTATATTCCCACTAGCACACTCAAGATAGCACCATCTTTATAAAGTCCGCCGTTCTAACTAACTATTGCCGACGAGTGGAGTACACTCTGGTCAAGAAGAAGTGGCATCATTTGAGAAGCTGCAGTTCCTTTATGGAGGATTTTTGTCTTGTTGAATCTAGATACCTATATATGTAGAGATATTTTAATTCTTCAAGAGTATTTAATATTCACTTTCTGAACCATATTATTACGTTACACAACTTCAAACAATTTCTAGAGCACATATACTTATACTTTCATAGGAAGAACCTTATCTGACGGATTGAAAAGTTTCTATATATAATTTCAGGTCATGTTATCTGCAACAATCTCTTTATACAGATACATATCACCAATACATATTAAGTGACATTAACAATAAAGTCAAATGATATCAATGTTGTCCACACACACAAAACAAGAGTGTATTTTATGAAAGGCTCTTTCTATGAAAATTAGGATGTAATTTTGAATGTTCCAGCAGAGATTATTAAGCTTTAGAATATTAATTTATATAGATTATTAGTTTTGTACTGGAAGTAAAGTTATCAAAGATAATATATTTTTACTTTCACGCAATCTTACAGGTAGAGAAAGTATTGTGATCATCAAAAAAATACGAACTCAAGATTTTGATCAATCTTGACGTTTCGTGACACCCCCGAATCGAAAAAAGTTGTTTTTGACTATCCGTCTGTCTGTACCTCCAACTAGAGCCAAAACTATTTTACCTTCGGGCTAAAACTTGGAATCTAAGGTTTTTATAGGGTTACCACGAGGGGTTTTTAGAATTGGATATCTAACCCTAAAATTAAGGGTAGTTTACTGAAGGGCAAAAAGAGAAAAAAATCGAATTTTTTTAAAAATCGACTAGCGATTTTAATTAAGATTATAAATAAACTGGTTATTTTCATTTTACCATGAAAATGAATTCTATGGTATTTTACAGAAGCAGGAAATTAGGTATCTCCGCAACTATTTGAGATACTAAATAACTTATCATTAGAAAATTGTAGTACTATTAAAAATAAAATAAAAATTTGTATGGAATATATTTTTATAAAACCAACAGTTTCTGAGATATTGGCAAATATATTAATACAATTTTGTGAGCTTTAGTTGTAAAGAGATACTACTTAAGTTTTAACGCAATAATTCTCCAATGCCATAAAGTAATTAAATATTAGTAAGTCTCAAAGTTTGTGTTGTTTTTCCTTAAACCTCTTAGGAGAAATGTTTGTTCAGCAATTATGTATATCCATTTTATATTTAATAGTAAATATTTACATTTTTTATTGGTCAAAATTTATAAATGAGGAATTTAATAGCAATGTGATGGCATGAAGATTTGCAACACCTGATAGAATGTTGAAAACTTTAACAGGAAGTTAAAATTTTAATACGAAGTGTTGAATCTTGTGGACCCAACATAGATCTTATTTATCGGGCCAAATATACAAATGAGGACATTAATTCTTTAAAAACAAAATTATAAAATTTAAACCAGGACTAAAAAAAAAGTTTTACATAAGTATAGTGCAATTTATGCTAGGGTTTGCTAGTGTATATTATTTCATTTCACATATATTACGAGTTTTGAGTAAATATCTCCATTGTCAAACACTAGAGCGATACAGTCCGTGCGGAGTTCCGTACCATTTATTTTTTTAATATAAAGTATATATTTTCGTATAAATTATGTAAATTTGATGAGAGTTGGTAGCTATGAAGTAATACACTTATGTGACCTTGCTCTGGTTTTAAGCTGGTCCATGTGTGGTTACACTACATCTATCACTGGCCTGCCTTCATTTACTACACTTTTAACCTTTTTTTTTAAAGGTGGGGCTTAAGGGTTGTGTACAAGACTTGAATGGTTAATCTCCTTTTTAATACATTAAAAGGTCAATGTTCTCTGTTAGGTCCATAACACTGAATTGGTTCTCGACTTGTCTAAAAACACAATAATTTTACTATTCGTATAAAAAAGGGAGTTCAACCATATGATTTTTTTTACAATATTACTCCTGTTTTTTTTATTAGATTTTATAATTTGTCCCTCTTTATTCTTAAGTTTATAGCTCGATTGTAAAATAAGCTTGTCTCTATTCTAGATATGGTCTTATAATTTTCATTGGGCAAACATAGCTCTCCCTCTTCACATCGATGAATTGACGGCCACTTCCAACTGTACAAACATAACGGTATTATTTTGTTTATTATATTTTCAAAACCCCACTGTTTGAAAATTACATTTTTAAGAGTTTTCTTTGTTTCTTTGACGTGTTTTTAGATTATAAGAAAAAAATATATAATTTTAACAAATATTATAATACGTTATTTTGAACTTTCATATCAAAATGTTGACAAATATACAAAAAATATCATTTAGCTTATGGACTTTTAATGAGGCTGCCTAGATAGTTGAGATATTGCCATGCGTTTAGGTTAAATATTGAATAAACCTTTCATAGTACACGAATTTAATGTTTAATGGAATTAACACAAAACTATTTCCTATGACCCTATACATACATAAACATGAATATATAGTTTGAAAGTTGAAATTATCATCCTTGAAAGGTCCAAAACCACACATACTCCGGATGATAATCAAGACTTAAATGCTTGGGAAGCAAAATAAAGCTGGTATAGAAACATATAATGGATATTTGTGAATAAAATTATGCAATTTAATAGCATAGTCACAAAACAAATTGTATTGGGATTTGTATTGTCCTCCTCCTCCGTTTTTCTATGGCCAGACAGTAACATACAGTAACGTTATGAACTCTTTTGATTTCTAACGTTGATGCATTTTTGAGGCTATTCTAGCACTTTAACTCAAGACATTCCTTGATATTTTCCTGATTTTCTCTTAACTATTTCCCTGTTTTTCAATCCGTTGAACATTATGAATCGTGAATTGGTCCAGTAAAGAGGTGTAAAGATACTTTTGCCTACTAACACCATTGAGCTTGACCGACTCAAGCCTAATTAGCTCTGAATCTATAGGTTGAGAGTTTACAAACGGGTTTCGATCCAAATCCCAACCAGCTGCGTTGGGAAAGAAAGAGGGAAGGGAAATTTTCAAATGTTGATTTTTAACAAAGGTTTTCTAATCCTTGTATATGAAAATTCCAGTGAATTTCTTTACAAATAAGTTCCTCCATCATGTGTATCTAATTAATGTAAGATTCGTTTAAGATGCGGACGTAAACATTAAGACGCGTGGTCAGAGCCTCTGAGAGGAATTTTATCAGGGGGTACAGAGTTTTTTCGGACCCTCTTTTATTTTTTATTAATCCTATAAAAAAAATTAATCAACTATCTGGAACAAAAAAAGAATACAAAAAATATTTAATTTATCATTTTATGTAAAAAATGAAAAGACAATAAAACCATAAAATTATAGAATACCTCATCTAATAGCCTAATTAAGTAATTGTACTAGTAGTGGAAATGTGACTGATCGTCTTCAATACATGCAAACATTTTCTGAGATCCCAGGGAATTCCTAGGCTCCTCTTAAACCCCCGGGCCCGGGTACGATGTACCCTTTAAACCCCCCTTCCATAGGGCCTGCGCGTGGCACTTAAACCAATTAAAATGTAAATAGCTTATGAAAATATATTTTTAATCTCAGAAATATGACTATTTTTCTTCTTATTATTATTATTTAGCACCGCGTCTTACTACCCGTTCGGGTTATACGCTTTAAGTACTAATTACGCTAATGGATTAGGAATTGGAGAAGGTTGAATTAGAGGAAGTGAACCTACATTTTCGTGAAGGAAGAGTGGAAAACCATTTAGGAAAAACCACCCCCAGTTCAACCGACCGAGGTTCGACTATTAAACAAGGATTATATAGGCTATTATTTTATACGTTCAAGTTTTAAAAAAAAGCAATCAAAGTAGTCCAGTAATATAATTTATTTCTTCAAACTGAAGAATTGTTTGTTTTTTTTTGTATTTTTAAAGTAATCTACCCTGAATTTTCTTAATACCTGTTCAGGCTATACGCAAATATACTAATATTATGGTAATGAATTTGGGATGGGGAAGTTTTAATTCAGAAAAAGTGTACCTGCGCTTACATGAAAAACAATTACCTCTTTAAGTACTTCCTGTCATCGGCAATATAATCAAAGACGTGAGTGAACCTTAGATCATACGGCCACCTAAACAGGTCAGTCTTAAGTTAGTAATATCAGTTTGAATACTGCGTCCTACTACCCAAGATATCAACGTGTTTAAACTAACATGTACCAGCATTTACGTTGAGGGAGTGTGGGGAAAAAAATAGGTGAAAAAACTCTTAGTACATACGGCCGTGATTTAAACCCTATCCTCCCCGTCAGCGGTTGATTTGGGAACAGTCCACTCGCCCACCGGTGGGTATGTTGGCTATTAATTTTCAACTAGATCTTATATATTGGCTCGCATTGAATTTGCAAACAGTTCTCAATATTTCCCCTGAGAGTGTCAGGTATGATGATATCAAGATAACACACCGACAAATTCTCCCCCTCCTTTCTGTCACTATTGGATCAACCCCCTCCTCCTAGCCCCTATTCAACCCGTTTTCAAGGATTGGCGTCCCTTTTGAACGGGCGCCCAATGCGCCTTGAAATTGACAAACCGAACACGTTCAATACGCATCCGTACCTCCTCCAGGATTTAGATGGTGTTTCCAAACAAACCCAGAGTTTGATCTTCTTCCACCCGCTTCAGTGGCCAAATTGCCTAAGGCGTCACTCTCGTGTTGGACTGAGATGTCAATGAACGGGAGCCCAAGGATCGAATCCTGGTTGGGTCTACATAGGGTGTTTTTTTTTACTAAATGGTTTCCCATTCTCCTTCGACGCTAATGCGGGTATACAATTATTCCTTCCTCATCCCTACCTTATTCAAGTAATAATCATAAGTGCGTTTAACAGGCAGTTGGATAAGAGGCGGTGATCAATATTTAAAAAATATTATTCCTCTCCTAAAAGATGGAAATGGTTTTTAAAAGAGGATTTACGCCACAATTTAAAATACATAGACGTAAATGATTATTATTAAATATACTTACTTAGCACCACGTCTTACTACTCGTTTGGGTTATACACCTAAGTACTAATTACACTAATGAGCTCAGACTTGGGAAGGTTGAATTTAGATGAAGTGGACCCGAATTTGCGTGGAGGGAAAGCGGGAAACCATTTAGGAAAACCCTCCCAGTTCACCCGAGTGAGATTCTAACCTTGATCTTCCCATCTTCGGTAGTCTAGCTCAACACGAAACTAGCGCGTTAGTTAATTACGCCTCCGACCGAGGTGGGTATTATTATTGAGAGCCAATAAAGAGAAAACAGGGGAGCAGTCAATATTTAGCCACCCAGACACAACTTAAGGTGCCCCCTGTTAAACAATTCATAGCTCCAATCAAAAATGGTCGGGGATTATAAATGCTATTAAAAGATTAAATAAACAATTTTAATACGGTTATTAAATAAATAGGCTTTTAGTCATTTTATACAACCAAATTATTTTGGGAAAGTTCCCCAAAAATGTTGGTAATAGAACTTTGACATATTCACATCAGTGGGCATGTAATGTACACGTCAAGCTCCTTTAGCAAGTGACGAAGAGGTCGGGGTTTAAATCTCATCCAGGTGTAGTGAGAGTAGCTTTTCCTCAATTGTTTCCCACCGTCCCTCCACGTAAATGTTGGTACGTTTAGTTTAATATACTGATTGGTGAAACTTTCCTCTAAAAAAAACCCTTTCTCCTTCCTACCTCATTAGTGTAATAAATGCTTTGGTTTAATGTCTTTAGTCAAATCTTCGTAGCTGTTTGAGCTATGCGCATGCATTACCTTAGTAGATTAAGGATGAGGAAGAACTTTATGAAAAATATACCAGAATTTGCATTGAGGAAGAATGGGAAACAAGTTAGGAAAATAACCTTTAGTACACCCAACTGAGATTCGAACCTCAATCTCCCCGTCACAGGCCAACATGAGAGTGACGCATTATACCACGTCACCACCAACGCGGGTTTAACACTTATAGCCCGGACAAGGTGGGAAAACAAATAATGAAATATTTCCCCAAAATACTCAGTATTTTCCCTACATTTTTTAAAAATATCTAAAAAGCAGTAAGCATAACCTTAATAAATTGAAATAAATAAATTCTTAAACACTTGTAAAAACAATCCTTTACAGATATGAACGTGGATCTATGAAATAAATGTACCTTTTGTAACACACGAAACAGAATATTCTTAAAAAATAACTTTTGTAAATTGTATATTTGTATTAATATTTTCCCTCTAAACATTCTAACGATATAAACGTCACCTTTAGAACATACAAATGAGGGTATTTTTAATGACGAGTTTCTATTTTTGTAGCGAGATATTCTTAGCGTTTCATCAAAGAATATGAGTGACAGTGATTAATTAGCTGATCCATTTGTAATTCCTTTTTTTTTTATTGCGGTGATTGACAAAAGAATGGACAAGAAAATAGGGGAAGTCTGAACCCAAACGTTCATACAATATTCAAAATAAAGAATAGTAAAAAAGACCCCACAGATATGCAACAATCAGGAAAGAAGCCTTCCATTAATCTTACACTGTTACTAAAGATAATCAAACGAGTTTACCAAATCCCATTTTATTTTTATATAGTTTGCATTTCATAAAAGAAAATTTAGTTTTGCGTAGTTACTAAAGGGAATAAGCTTCATTTTTCCTGCCTCTTTAAAACAGGTATAGGCAAAGTACAGGCCGCGGGCCAAATAAGGCCCGCCGATGTGTTCAATCGGACCCACGGGATAAATAATTGAAATGTTGCGTTGTGTTACGTTTTATTGCTACCTTGACCCTCAACATTTGGTAGATCATACCCAAAAATATATGACTATGTTTGTAGCCTCATATTCATGCCAACAATTGTTTGAAATAGTGAAACCTAGGGGAAAAGAACTTAGAAACATTGACATTCTCGAAAATCAGTGCGCGTTGGGTGCCCAAGAACTTGAAATTGACCACTCGATGCGATTTACTTATCAGTATATGTCTTATCTCTTGAGACTCACCTCCTCATAGTTTAGCCCAGATTATATATAAAAAAATGTTTTTGAAACATTTTGTCACAAACTGAACAAAATAAGTGATTATTTCTCTTGACATGTTTTCTTCTTTTTTTATTCCGGTAAAAAAAAAACCTTTTTAATTTTCAGCAACATGATAAAAATGTTATCTGTGTTGTAAATTCCCTAATTAATTATTAAACATATTAAGCCACCTTATTAATAAAATTGTAACATAAAAAGATTTAAATACACCTAAAAAATAATATATTTTTTTAGCAGCATACAACATATAGCTAAACTAACACAATCTTGGTATTTCTAGAGCTATTTTTTTCACCGCTGTGTTAGGGTAAAATAGGGTTGAGTTGAGAAGGCAGAATTTTAAGAAAATGCAGCCGCGTTTAGTTGAGGGAAAGTGCGTAATCATTTAGGTAAAAACAAGAGCCTCATTACATCTAACCGGGCTTAAAACCTCGACATAGCACCAATAGCACCACTGCTAGTAAACAAGACTAGACGAGCATGACGTTTAGTCCACGTTCCCACTGATGCGTGTTTTAGAAAATTTAGAAAAACAAATAGGAATGAATTGTGTGATTGCTTGGTAAAACTAAAAAAATCACTAAACAATCTACAACCTTTATTTATTTATTTTTAAAGGTAGTGCTGCTCCGAAGGAAGCCATTTCTTATCGACGTCTATTTTAACATGCGTCGAACAACCTCTTGTGAAAGTTGTTTTAGTATCCATTACGCTTTTCCCTCCCGCCCCCTCATCCATTCAGCCCCCCTCCCTCTATATTGATAGCCACTCCCATAAACTCAAGTGGATAGGCTACGAAAATAGAATCTCATGACCCGGAAAAAAAAAGTGTATCATCGACGTTCTTCTAAATTTGCAACAATATATATACAACATCAAATAAGCCTAACTATGTTTTACTTAGAGACGAAAAATATAGCTTTTAAGTTTAATACAAATATTTACTGCAAATTTCATTAATAATGTGTAAATATTTATAAACTATTTAGTTCAACACCTAGATAATTGTTTGTTTATTGTGAAACATAAAATTATCTATCTTGATCTTATTAAGATGTTTGCCAATTTCCCTTTGTTTACAGGTAATGTATGGTTTAAAAGTGAAAAGATATAAAATACAAAATGTACCCCAAAATGTTTCCCAAATAGTTAAAACTTTACTGGTATGTACTACTTATTTTAAAATATTTTTTTTTATGAAGGGTTGATTTGGTTCCTCGGTATTTAGCTATTTTTGCAAGAACCGTTTATGATTCCTAGATTATATTAAACTTTGTGTTTTTTGGCCATCCGGGCTGTACACATTTCATTTCGCTAATGGGATAGAGATGAGTAAAGTATAATTGAGAAAAAATGTATCCACATTTTGTATGGCAGGACTGGGAAACCACTAAAGAAAAAAACTTTTGGTTCGCCGTTGACTTCCACACAACCACTATGAGCGAGCGCGAAAGGGCTAACCAATGTTGCTGGGAAAGGTACATCCCACAATAGACATGGGACCAACGGAATTACTTCCCCTCCGAAGGAAGTTGTGCTACTGTATTTTATCGATGAAGAAAAATGTGTTTACCTTGGCCTAAGAAAGTTAAAAAAATGTATACAACTTTCTCAAAAATAAACTACCTTTTTAACGCTTTATAATCCAACTTAATTGACATATTGTCTTAATTTAAGATGAGAAAACTATCCTGAATTATAAGTCGGCTAAACAAATATTTTTAGTCATGCAAGTAGCGGAGAGCATTTACTGTAACAGTTATTGAAAGAATGTAAACAAAAATACAAATCAAGGGAAAAAATGTGTAATTTTATTTGTATTTCAAATCCATATAGCCTTTCATGAATAATAACAGCAAAACATTACATAGCTGTCAGAATAACCTTGCCTTTTGATGTTTTGAAACATTATTATTTTGTATATAATATTTTTCTTTGACCGGTGAAATGAGTCCGCAAACGAAAATTGCCTCTACTTTTACAGTTCTGTGAATCGAACAATATTCCAAACTTTCAGCGGTCAACGGGATGACTACAAAAATAATAGTAAAAAAGAAAGGATAATGCATTGAAAATTGAAGCTTCAACGTCACGATAGAAGAAGAAAAACATTAACACGAATATTTTTCAACTCGTCGACGAAACGTTGCTCTTGTTAAAACGGGAATTCATTACCTTTTAGGAAAAACACGCAAAGTAGTGAAACAACATACAAAAAAAATGTATTTCGAACTAGCTCAATATCACCTGTAAACGTATTTGAAACTAGACCCTTCCCCCTCCTCCCCCCGCCCCATTGTTATTTTCAACACACATATTGAAGAATCATCATAGAGACTACCATAAAATATGAGTGACTATCGACATTTTTATGAGGAATAATTAAATTTTCAAAATAAAATATAGCCTATGTTACTGCTGATAATGTATTATTATTATTATTATTATTATTAGCACCGCGTCTTACTACCCATTCGGGTTATACGCACTTAGGCTAATGTGTAATGGTAGGGTGATTATGAGATGAATTAAGGACCTACAGTTTAACGTGGAATCCGAACCACGGTGGAGGCCTGGCATTCCCCACATTCACAAGTTGTGATTAATACACGTCTTGTCAGAGGTGAAGGAAGGGTTTGGTAATCAGATAAATCTGTGCCGGGACCGAGGATTGAACTCCGGCCGCCAGCACAGAAGTCTGACACCTTACCCCTAGACCGCCAGGTCACCCTGATAATGTAGGTTTATATTGGTGAAAGAATTTTTAATATAGGTCCAGTAGTTTTTGAGTTTATCCATTACAAACCCCAAAAAATCTAATCTTTCCTTTTTATAATATTATAGTCGGTGACCTGGCGGTCTAGGGGTAAGGTGTCAGACTTCTATGCTGGCGGCCGGGGTTCAATTCTCTGTCCCGGCAAAGATTTATCTGATTACCGAACCCTTCCTTCACCTCTGACAAGACATCTTGTGAAAATGGGTAATGCCAGGCCTCCACCGTGGTTCGGATTCCACGTTAAACTGTAGGTCCTTCATTTCATCTCACAATCACCCTACCATTACAACATTAGCGTAAGTGCGTATAACCCGAACGTGTAATAAGACGCTGTGCTAATAATAATAATAATATAATATTATAATAGTGTAGATATGGTATGTACAGCGGAATAACGGTAGGAAAGTGAATTTCTGAAAACAATGACGTTTCTATAGGGTTGGAGAGTTGGTGGTCAGTAGAACATTTGCAAACCCCACCTTACTCTCCCCCATTTCGGAAAGACAATAATTGCGTTGAAAGCTAAAAAAAAAAAAAGAAGTGGAACTATAGTATGGATCACTAAATATGTGTCAAATGCAAAAATAGCTTTGAAGATCAATATCATCAATATTAAAAGAATATAAGGTTGCGTCAGATGGAGAAAAGCTGAGCGTGTGACGTCACTCAGTACACACACTAAGCTATATGGAAGACAAACTTTTTTTTAGCACCGCATCTTACTACCTGTTTAGGTTATACACCTATGTATTAATTACCCTAGTGAGTTTTGGAGTAGGAAGGTTGAATTTATAGGAAGTGTACCCGCATGTGTGGGGAGGGAGAGTGGAAACAATTTTAGTAAAACTACCCTCAGTAAAACCAAGGGGTTTCGGACCCTATCTCCATCTCATAGACAGTCTAATCTAACACGAATGACGCCTTAGACAATGCGGCCACCAAAGCCAAACTAATTTATTAAAAAAGGTCACATTTGAAAACTATAAATGATAAATTAACCTTTAAAATACAGACCATGTGCAATCAACGACATTAGTTTAATTAGTTTTAAAATTATACTCGATGCCTGTGTGGCTGTTTTAGTGTTAAAATATAACTAATGTGTACTAGGTGACGTACGCATTTACATTATTAAATTCCTCCAAGTGGCGATACATTTATGTTCTCTTTACATTAAATTGTTGGGGTGCACTAGAATTATGGAATAAAGTATACCTGTCAGCCGGTACACGTGTATTTCGGAACAATCTGTAATCCTATTCAACTCTTAGCACCTAACCTGACCTAACCTAACCTACATTTTAAACATTAATTTAATTTATACTCCACAGTTCGTGTAAGGTTATTACCAACCTCAGATGAGTTTTTCCGAAATTCATGTGCACCAAAATTGTTTACTACTATCCCTACAGACAAATACGGATATATTTTCACGAAAAATCCGCTTTTCTCAACCCTATGACAGTAACGTGATTAATGGTGGTATATAACCCGAAAAGGATTGTAAGACGCGATGGGGAAAAATAAACATTCTAAATGAAATTTTATTTCTAACCTAAGAGTTGTAGATTTTGTTTTTTAGCACCGCGTATTAATATACCTGTTCAGGATATACGAATATATGATAATTACTATAATGGGTTTGGGTGAGGAAGGAAGCATTTTATATGTATTCTACCCGTATTTGCGTGGAAGGAGAGTGGGAATACCATTCGGTCACTGCAAAGGGTTCAGGTGTGGATTAGATAGTCCCGCAAAACATACCTGCTATACATGATGACTATATATTAAGGCGCTTCTTCTAATACACACTAAACGAGAACATAATTTTTTAGTATCAGTATAATAAATTTACCATAGGCTAAGACGTTAAAGTGTAGGCCAAGATATTAGATTTTTTTTTAAATCTTGTTTTCGCATCTCGCGAGAAACTCCCTCCTACCTCCTGCCAACTCGATTAGGTTTAAAAAGCGCAAACTCGATTTAGTGCTGATGATAGTAATTACAATAATTACAAGAAGGAGGGACAGAGATAAGTACGAGGCGAACACATTTTCATTTACATACTGGATCACCACGTGGTAATACGTAACATCCGTATTTCAACGAGGACCCTGTTGTTTTTTCGGCACAGTTGCTCAAAGGCAATAGCGGAACCGCAACCCCGCCTACAGGAGAAGCGATTTTTTTTAGTAACCAGAGTAATCGTCCTCGGTGGTCTTTAGGTCAAATGCTCGCCTCAGGACCCAATATTATTTTTTATCATCACCGCGTCTTACTACCCGTTCGGGTTACACTCACGCTAATGTGTAATGGTAGGATGATTGTGAGATGAAATGGAGTGCCTACAGCTTAACGTGGAATCCGAACCACGGTAGAGGCCTGTTATTCACCACATTCACAAGTTGTGATTATCAATACACGTCTCGTCAGGGGTGAAGGAAGGGTTTGGAAATCAGATAAATCTATGCAGGGAACCAAGGGTTGAACCCCAGATCCCCAGCACAGAAGTCTAATACCTTACCCCTAGATCCGATGCTTGTGGGTCCAAACCCAGCTGGGATCACAGGATT
Organism: Timema shepardi; assembly: GCA_902151425.1. NCBI lineage: Eukaryota > Metazoa > Arthropoda > Insecta > Phasmatodea > Timematidae > Timema > Timema shepardi. Next base: position 93,024 of record CABFVX010000837.1, read on the forward strand.
TTTTTTTTTTAGATACAAATCCATAACACAACTTCCTTCGTAAGGCAAGTAAAGCCATCAATCCCATGTCGATTGTAGCACGTAAGAAACCCCTGCAAATTATCTTTACCGGCAAAATTAACAGGCCCTTAAGCTTTCGCGCATAGAAAATTGTTCTGATATGATCAGTCAATTCAGAAAGTGCATGTTAAATACCTAAAATAAAATAAAATAGATTAAGAGTAACCATAGTAAAGTTTTTCTAAATGTCATGAACTCCTTGAAATGAATATAGTTCTAACTAAACAATGTTGTGGTTCTTATTACTTTCTCATATGTCATAGTGAGCATTTCAGATCACAAGATTATGATAATTTTTATTTAGTTACCTCCCGCCCCCCACCACCGAACATAAAAACTTTGGCCTTACACCCCATTCTATTCTTCACCCGTTAATCTGAATGTACCTAGGATTACAGCCTAAAAGGTTTGATGGATTTTGTTAAAAATTAACATTTATGTATTATATGGTCATGCCCTTATTTTCTATAAAATTAAACACATTATGAAATAGTGTATTTGAAACAGATTCTGGAAAATCTATATTTTTTTAAATTGCTACATCTAAAGAGTGTTTTACATGATTATCAAAATAGTGTCAGCTTTTATGGGGGAAATTTTTTTAAGGTGGGAAGGAACGAGATTAGAGTTAAGTTCACTATTTATACAGTTGTTAACCAAACAAAACTCATGTTTGTCCAAAGTAAAGAAAATGATAATAAAGAAGATGTATTAAGTTTAGCTAGCTAACCATAGTATGCGTTTTCAACCTTAATTGAATATTTTTCATTAGCATGGCAGCATTTTATCAGACATTTTTTCGGGTAAAAATAAAAAGTCCTAGTGAACTCGTCACCGGCAAACCAGACTAGATGAGTTGAGGGTCAATCCAAGTACCCACCAATTAGCGTCTAAGTCCTCCAGATTATAGTAGGTCGGGATCGAACCCAAATCACCAGGACAATAAGTACATCCGACCCCGCGCGAGTACTGTCGGTGACGTCATCTTCAACGTCTAATAAGGATGATCGCGAAACGTGCACCGCATACATAACAACATTCCACTTGTCAGCAGGCATTACGTCATAGGGCCCCGCCTCACGCAAAGGACGTCGGGATCAATTCACGATTTAAGGGGAAGGGGGGGGGGGATTATAACAACAGTCGGGGGTGAGGGGGAGTGGCAGTGCTGGCGCCTTCGTTATACAAATTTAGTTATATGATGAGGGTAAGAATTAAAGTCATGATCCGCGAAGATGTAAAACCGTATTTAACTTGTTTCAAGCATCGTGAGAGCCTCTGTTTGATAGATGTGACGGGAGCAGAGGGGGGGGGGGGTAGATCATGTGTGTTTTAGTGAAATACTATACTGCTTGCTCCTTCAAAGCACCACGTCTTACCACCCACTCGGGTTATACGCTTATGTACTATTTACGATAATGGTTTTAAGGATTGGGATGGTTATATTTAAAAAGGTTGTGTACCCGCATTTACGTGGAGGAAGAATGGATTTTTTTTAAAAAAAACCACCTTTGGTACACCCAACTGAGATTCGATCCTCGGTCTCCCCATCATCGGCAGTCTAGTCTAACATGTGAGAAGCGCATTCACGATGCGGCCATCGATGAAAGACGAACTATTTCCTTAATACGAAATTCCCAGTGTTTTCCGGGTTTTACGGAAAATTCTCATCTTTCCAGACACTTTTGGAATAAATATCGATATAACCCGACTTTATTATTACTCGTGAGAAATATTCAAAAACTGTTCAAATTACTAAATTTTGAAAAATAAAATAAACGAGTGTGGTGACCATTTTAAAATTTACTACAATATTTTTTAAATAAAAATCGGAAAACTATTCCCCTCCTGTGTATAACGTTAAACCTTTTGAATATCAGTTAAAAGCCCGATATTTAATGGTTTATATTTAAATGTTCTTTATGTGTTTTAATATTTATTACAAATAATTGATATCTTGGGAGAATGTGAAAAGAGGGGAGGGGAGGGGAATATTCCCAACTTCCACTCTAACCTAGTTATCTTGCTTGACTTGAACTGCATGTTCAACACCTACACATAATATCTATGATTATCAGGTTATTAATGATCATTGAAAAAAGGAGATATTGATTACGTAACTATTAGCCGTAGGAAGCTGTTTATTAGCGTTATTTTAGCTCGGTCGTAAACGAAAGATTACTGTCGGTACATCCCATTACAAAAGTAGAAAGCTCTTACTTGAGAGTTAGTAGTACGTATTATAAGTTAAATAACTGAACAGTTGTTTAAACTCATTGAACTATAATATAAAATCAGTGAAAATACTGTATCCCTGTATTCTTCAGATTAATCGGAATTTTCGCTAATCCGAACACGATTCGGTCCCAATTAGTTCGGATTAATAAGGTTATAGTGAATTATTTTATTATATTTTAGTATCATTTGATAAGTATTGATATAGTCAACCTAAAGTGACAGCTCTTCACATGACTTGAGGCACGAAGACATTAAAATTATTTTAGTACATTTAATAACTGCGTAGAAAATATTTTTTCCTTTACTTTCCTCCTCAGAATGTGTATCTATGATGACGTATTTCTATCAAATTCAACTTAATAATATTTTTTATTTAGGTTAAATATATTTGGATTGGTAGTTGATAGCCACACAAACAAAAGAGACAATACATACATAACAAATAGTGTATCATTAAAATGGAGTAGGTTTTTTTGCTATGTTCAAAAACAATGTGTGAATGAATAGATCTTTACTTTCTCTTAAAGAGATGAGATCTGAATTTTGAGATCTTATGTGCCTCCAAACCCAAAAATGTGGGTCTTACAATTAGGTATGTTTCCTAAATCAGATTTTTTTTATGGATTTTATTCAAACTTGATATTTATATGTTATATCATCATTCCTTAGGTTGTTAACTCTTCTAGTCTTGGAAACACTTAAGTGTTTCAACCTACGACGATTTACCATAAATATGGTACGTGTGTAAATACCGAAACATGTCGGACAACTAAGCCTACAATTGGTGACCTGGCGGTCTAGGGGTAAGGTGTCAGACTTCTATGCTGGCGGCCGGGGTTCAATCCTCGGTCCCGGCATAGATTTATCTGATTACCAAACCCTTCCTTCACCTCTGACAAGACATCTTGTGAATGTGGGGAATGCCAGGTCTCCACCGTGGTTCGGATTCCACGTTAAACTGTAGGTCCTCCATTTCATCTCACAATCACCCTACCATTACACATTAGCGTAAGTGCGTATAACCCGAAAGGGTAGTAAGACGCGGTGCTAATAATAAATAATAATTAAGCCTAAAAATGTATCCAGCTAATATGGAATGCCTAAAGGAGTACTGGGACGTTAATGCAGACAATACTTAAAGACATGATTAAGTTTTCTCGTAAATATAATAAACTTTCAATTTATACACATTGTGAACAAAACTTTTGACTGATGGTGCGTTAACTTTGTTTTAACTTGTGATTTTAACAAGTTTTACAATTTTTCATTTTTTCACTCTTGTATCTAACGACTATTGTACTCAAATTTTAATATGGTATGATTACTTGAACGTTTGACTCAAGTAAATGTCTAGTTAGGGAGTCAATGGGTTTTTAATGTTATGAAAACTTTGTTTAAGGAAATTGTTTTTCCAAGTGCATAAATAATATTTAGTGTAATTATGTTATAATGAAAGTTTATCATCAGTAAACATTTTTTTAAAGTTATTTAATCTGAACTTATATTTATTGATCTACTCCTTACTAAAGAATTTATTTAGAATGTTTTCTAAAATGTTGTATATCATTTTTGTTTAAAATTTATATCTGAAAAGTGTTTAATATGATTATCAAAATCATGTTTTTTATTAGGAATACTTACTTATAAGGGTCGGTTTAGTAATAACTAATTTCTGAAAAACTTGTCACAAACTGTAAAAGACTATGAAAATCATAAATTATTTTGTCGTAGCATTTATTTAAAAAAAATTACTATTAACTCACAGAAAAAAGCCGGGCTGTACAATGATGGAGGTTGTAAGTAATATTTCAAACTGTATGATTCGTCTATGACCCCCCTTCTTCACTACGTTTCAAGCTATATGCTACGTCTAAGACCCGCCTCCCCCAGGCAACATTTTAAACTGTATTCCAAGTCGAAACCCCTACTGGCAACATTTTAAGCGCGGTTTGCTACGTCTATGATTCCCCCTCCCCAAGACAACATTTCAAACTGTATGCTACGTCTATGACACCCCTCCACGCAAAATTTCTCATGTTTCTGGCGGTACAAGCCGCTCGTTCGGACGTGTGAAATCTTCCCCCCCCCCCCCTTTTTAAGGAATTCTTTGGACATGGGTGGAGAAGGNAGGAAAATTTCTTATGTTTTGTGCGGTAAAAACCCGTTTGGGGGAAGTGGGAAAAGTACCCCCCCCCCCCCTTTTTAAGGAATTCTTTGGACATGGGTGGAGAAGGCGGGAAGGACGCGGGAATAAAACAAGAGAGTGATTTCTCTCAATTTATTTATCGCCTCTCTTGTTTTTCCTCTACTGAGATGTTCATGTTTTTTTTCTCTCTCTTAAAGAGTCGGACAGTCAACATTAATTGATGGATCGTCCAACGAGAAAGGAGTATATTTGTACAGTGGCTAACCCAAGAATATATTTAAAACGTTACACCTTTTTAGTAAAATATATTTTCTTTATTTGAGGGTATTTGAAGGTAACTTTCTAAACGGAAGAGTCATAACAATGTTCGAAATTTAAGTAGATATAGTATAGTTTTATGCATTTGAAACAAACGCCGGAATCTTAAGAGTCAATTTTTGAGTTTGTGGGCGTTTTTAAAGCTTAATTTAAGTGATTTGTAGTTTAAATAAGATAAAGAAAATATTCTACATATTAGTGGTAGGAAGAGAAAAACATAAAAAAAAGTGGTTTAATTTAAAGAAAATAAGATATATATAGTTTTTTTAATCGGTTATATACACAATATAGTCTTATATTATTATTTTAAAGACTAAGAAAATATATTTACAGATTTGTTTTATTTTACTATAGTGATGAGCTTTGCAAGTTTAAAAATTTGATTTCTTTTAAATAAATTAAAATGTAAAAACAAACTGTATCTGATGCTAGGTGTTCTATATTCAATTCTCGGGGTTAACTAAAATGATTTATCTATAGAATTGAGTTTGTTCAGGCTATCTAGGTGGAAAGGTTACTCGTTTACGATGTGCATGCAATAAATTGCACTAAAAGGGTCATAACTGGAAGTTATAAGATTATAATTAAATATATATTATTATTATTATTATTAGCACCGCGTCTTACTACCCGTTAGGGTTATACGCACTTACGGTAATGTGTAATGATAGGGTGATTGTGAGATGAAAATGGAGGACCTACAGTTCAACGTGGTATCCGAACCACGGTGGAGGCCTGGCATTCCCCACATTCACAAGATGTCTTGTCAGAGGTGAAGGAAGGGTTCGGTAATCAGATAAATCTGTGCCGGGACCGAGGATTGAACCTCGGCCGCCAGCACAGAAGTCTGACACCTTACCCCTAGACCGCCAGGTCACCCATAATTTAAGACCGTTTTAGTGGTTTTCATGCCTCGGAACTTTCATTCCTATGAGAAACACTTTTGTGTGAGGATATTACCCTTCAGTTAGGTGACACCCTTAATTCTTAATTTTAATTCGTTTAAAGCCCAGCTCTGACATTCAAGTGCGCAAGCCCACAAACACAAGAATCAACACAAAAACACACTTTTCCTTTTGAGCACCACGTCTTGCAAGCAGGTTGGGCCTCAGAATATTTACCTTTGGGACGAGGAAGATAGAATTTAGAGCAAGTTTACCTTAGTTCGCGTGGAAGTAGAGTAAGGAAACACTATGGAGGAAAAAAAAACACCCTTAATACACCCGCTTGAGATTAAAACACCAATTTCCTAGTAATTGGTAATCTAATCTATCGGGGAAAGTTATATCCGCTTAATTGGCCGAATGTTCAAAGGAATCACTCATGTTTATACTGGCCTGTTGATGATGGGGATATCGGGGTTCGAATCCCGGTCGGGCATACTGAAGGTATTTTTCCCTAAATAATTTTCCATTCCCCTTCCACGCAATTAACTACTTCTAAGAATGCTTCCTTCCTCCTCCCTACCACATTAGAGTAACTATCATATATGCGTGTAACCTGAACGGGTGATAAAAAAAAGAATGTATGAAAGTGACGACTTAAATTAGGGTCGAAAACCATCTTGATATCGTGGGCCTATGTGCTTAAAAAAATTGGTGGTCTGGTTTTGACAAACAAATACTGAACAAAAAAATGTCAACTTTATTTTTCTTATATTTTTTTATCAACATTATTATTTGTTTGCTAAATCTTTTGCGGGCCAGGGGTTGCGGATCCTTATTTATCACTGACCTATATATTTCCCACAATGCTACTAATTCTTCAGGAAGACTGTACCGGATGTTGTATGGAATCATCGAAGAGATGCAGAGGAGGAGGGGGAACTCTGCCATTTGCGAAACCTGGCTAGAACAACAGCGAGGCTAACGAACAATAAATTAGCGAATACCTAATTACTACCGTGCGCTGGTAACATTAAACGTTCCAGCAGAGACGGAGGAGAGATAGGGACCTCACCCAAGATCCTCTTTCTAGGCCCAACCTTCCTTTACAGCAAACTATCGTCCCTCCAAATTGATTGGCAAACTCTGGCCGACGCGTGGGCGACAGAAACTCGCGTTCTCTCTCCTTCAAGGACGATAGCGCATCAATCGTCGGGGCACGCCTTCTGACCGCTCGAGAGGATTTGGGACGGACCTGCGGCGGTGACCGTGCGGTCTAAACTCTAAGACGAGTCAGTATTTGATAAAAGTGATTGAGGTTAATTCTTCTCTGCGAGAAATTTATCAATTTATATGTACACTGTGTTTATAATAAATAGTCAATATTACTTACTTTTAAAATTATGTAACAGCTTTCGTGTCTTTCCTTTTATAACCCTCTGCCGGGAGACTATGAACTACCTAAAATTCATCCCAAGCCGTTCTGTTTTAGTTATAGTGACACCAGATGTATTTTACGCCTTGATTTGAGGTCTTTAATCATACGGCGAATGAGAGTGAAAACTGGGGTTTGTAACCCAAACAGCACACAGTGTAATGGGGTTAAACACGCGTGTGAACGGGAATTGTGTAGGCCAAATATATAAAGTAGTTATGAAATAATAAAGGGAAACAATTCACTTGTTTTTTGATAAAATCTTGTGTGGCCCACGGGCCGAAGTTTAGAGACCCCTGGTCTACCAGATTTTCTTACTTCTGGCTATATTTTAAAATAGGATTATGATAGGGTGGAAGGGTGGGGCGGGAACAATTAAGACGATCTATGCTGAGGAAAGTGATGGACAACGTACTGAGGTTTACATGACGTCCGGTGGAGCTCACCTGAGTTACATTATCTATAAAAAGTGAAAAAATGTAGTATGCAGTTTGCTTTTATTTAACTAATGAACATTTACTTTTCAATTAAAGTGTTAATTTTCAAGTTACTAATCGTATAATTGTTGTTTCGGCCCCAAACTGTATATAGGTTATTCGTATGGAAATCGGGCTATACAGTCCAATGGTCATAGTGAAAAAAAAGCCTTATCTGACATATAAGAAGTTACTAAGTTTACTTTCACGTATTCATACGTCAGGTTATGTGATCTGCAGCTGTCACTTTTGAAAGATTCTATCAATACCAGTAAAGCAATATTAATAATTAAATAAAATGTTATCAGTGTAGATTTCAAATAAACAAGTTTGTTATTTTATATAAGAATCTTTCTATGTAAATAGAATATTATATACTTAAGGCCACGGTCGTAGTGAGGGTATAAGTTTTAGGGGTTAAACACCTCTTTCCCCCTCTTCAATATTACTAATAATACAATCTAGTATTGCTTCTCAAAGTCTTAGTTTGTAGCTTATATATAAGATAAGAGACATACTTTCGGGAGACTTCCCAAGGAGCTGTCACAACACCCGTGCATCCTCAAACCTCAAAAAATCAGGGTACGGCCCTGCGCTTATTATAGTCATACTTCAATCTTGTACACACAATGGGTTTCCTTAATCACGTGATATCGCGTCAGCTTTGTTCAATCAATATCATAGAAACCCACTTCAATGGCCGCATGGTTTAAGAAGATACTCTTGCAGTAGATTAGACTGCCGATGACGGGGAAATGGATTTTCTAATTTAGGTCGTGTGGTTTACCCTAAATGGTTTTACACTCTCCTCCACGCAGATGCGGGTACAATTCTTGTAAATATTATCTTCCTCATTCCTAAGACCATTTTCATAGTTAGTAACATAAGATATAGTCCTAACTTTGAGGGTACAAATGTCGAAGATAAATTATCTCTCGGTGTAATACCAAATATAGTGCAAGATATTTGTTCCAGACTCATGCACCCCTGTTTTCAAATGGTCTAGTTTTGCGTGTTACGTACTGTACGTGTTTGCACACGCACATAGCAATCGTGCGGAAGGTTATCTCGGACGCAGTTTGGGACCAGACTCCGTCACGGCACGTCAGATGCAACCTGCGCTGCATATTCCCATGGGTAGCAGCATGCAAATAAGTCACGCCGCCGACACCACCAAGGGTTTTGTCCAGGAACAACGTTGTGAGGGGGAGAGGGGTGGTATGTTCCGGTGGGAGAGGGTGTGAGGGCCGCTGTCAGGAACACCAGAAAGAACATCCACAAAGGATGTGCATGATGCATGAAAGACGTCAACACCTGTTACCAACTGGCACGGACGTCGTTTGTCGGTTGGTCAGTTTCTATAATGGTGTAGTCGGGTCAACATAAGAACAATCTTATATGACAAACAAATTATCTAAAGTCGGGTCATTATTGGAAAGATCTTATACGACAGTTCAAGATGATCCAGAGTCGGGTTATCATTGGAAATATCATATCTGACAGTTCAAAGATAATCTATGGTTGGGTCATCATTAGATAAATTGTATCTGGCAGTACAAAAATAATCTAGAGTAGTGTATCATTGGAAAAATCGTATCTGACAGTTCAAAGATGATCTAGAGCTAGGCCATGATAGGAAAATTCTTGTCTGGCAGTTCAAAGATGATCTATAGTTGGGTCATTATTGGAAAAATCGTATCTGACAGTTCAAAGATGATCTAGAGTTGGTTCACCATTGGAAAAATCGTATCTGACAGTTCAAAGATGATCTATAGTTGGGTCATTATTGGAAAAATCTTATCTGACCGCTCAAAGATGATCTAGAGTTGGGTAATCATTGGAAAAATCGTATCTGACAGTTCAAAGATGATCTAGAGTTGGGTCATCATAGGAAAAATAGTATCTGACAGTTCAAAGATGATCTAGAGTTGGGTAATCATTGGAAAAATCGTATCTGACAGTTCAAAGATGATCTATAGTTGGGTCATTATTGGAAAAATCTTATCTGACCGCTCAAAGATGAATCTAGAGTTGGGTAATCATTGGAAAAATAGTATCTGACAGTTCAAAGATGATCTAGAGTTGGGTAATCATTGGAAAAATAGTATCTGACAGCTCACAGATGATCTAGAGTTAGGCCATGATAGGAAAAATCTTGTCTGACAGTTAAAAAGTTAAAATATTATCTCTAGTTGGGTAATTATAGGAAAATTCAAGAAAGGTCAACTGTATGGGTCAAAATATCAACTCAGAAGTAATGTTCTGAAAATTGAAAAATGACACCTGGACACGGGAATCGAACCTGGGACCTTGGCTTAGTACGCCAATGCTCTGACCACTGAGCTATACTGGAATTGTCCCGTGACCAGGGTAATTCTTCACTTATTTTAAGGCACAGTCTATTATGGACGTGTGGAAATCGTCGGCTACAAATGTGTGATTTTATTAAGATCACGAGCTATCAGTTAACGCAGCCATCTTTGACTAGGTAGTTGGCTTAATGCTGCCATTTGTATAATTATTATAATTTTAAGGGATTGCATATTTAAGAATCAAATAGCCAAAGCTATTATTTATGATTTTAGTGAAAATTTTCAGAATATATCTAGATGGAGTAATCCCAACTAAAAGCATAAATAATAGCTTTGGCTATTTGATTCAGAAGTAATGGTTTATCGAGTGAGGTCATATAAGGAAAAGTGGAAGGGAGAAGTAGACCAGTAAGGCGACGAATGCAATGACGGATGATATCAAAACCAAGTTTTAGAATCTTAAAAAAAACCTGAAAAAAATGACGCTGTTGGAGGAATTGATTTGGACAAAACAGACCTGTCGATCTCGACATCCCCTTTTTTTTTACAAAAAAAGAAGGTATTTATCGTGCACTTTCTAGACCGACTGATATCAGCACACAACTTATGAGCTTAGATCTAGAACAGACACATTATCCAGCCGTCAGCAGTAATTTCATCCCTATGAAAGAGGAAAGCCATATTTCACCAAAGCTACATTTTTCGGCCATGCGGAGAATTGAACCATTTTAATAAGCAGGCACGCTACCGACTAAGCTAAGGTATCGGACCACAATGCCTAGTAAGAAGATATTAAATGAAATTGTCTGGTTTGTCATAAGGATCGTATTCTAATCGATCCACAATCCCTAGTAAGAAGATGGTAAATGAAATGGTCTGGTTTGTCATAGGGATCGTATTCTAATCGATCCACAATCCCTAGTAAGAAGATGGTACATGAAATGGTCTGGTTTGTCATAAGGATCGTATTCTAATCGATCCACAATCCCTAGTAGGAAGATAGTACATGAAATGGTCTGGTTTGTCATAGGGATCGTATTCTAATCGATCCACAATCCCTAGTAAGAAGATAGTACATGAAATGGTCTGGTTTGTCATAGGGATCGTATTCTAATCGATCCACAATCCCTAGTAAGAAGATAGTACATGAAATGGTCTGGTTTGTCATAGGGATCGTATTCTAATCGATCCACAATCCCTAGTAAGAAGATAGTACATGAAATGGTCTGGTTTGTCATAGAGATCGTATTATAAACGATCCACTTCTAGATACTCATTGGTCCACAACTTGTGCCAGGTGATTCCTCTTAGTTGCACAGTCTCAATGTAACGGGAGGGCAAAAAGAAATATTCACATTTAATTAACTTGTCAGGGCAAGTAGAAGCCAGTTGCGTCAAGAAACGAAACGCAATCCGGACCGTTGAAAAGAAGGGAAGACAGAATATTATGGGCAACTTATTTCATTCCAGAGTTGGCGTCATGGGGAAAATGGAGAAGTCAGAATGAAGATGAATGACGTGTAAAATTGTTTTCTTTTTTTTCTTTTACTTTATCAAGTGCGTCATAATCTTAATAAAATGTATTAGGTTATAGTATAAAATGTAATACCAATCATGGTCATACTATCTTTGTTCAAAGTAGTTTAAAAAACTATAGCTTCCCCTCCCCGCTTCGTACTCAATGCCTTAGTACCCGTCCGCGCTGCCCACATTATTTACACTCGTGGGATGGAGTAGAACTTTAGGGGAAATGTATCCGAATTTGCGTTCAAAGAGGGTTGTGCCCATTAGTACGAGAAACTAATAGTTAAATTATTATTAACAATTTAAGGAAAATACTGCAAACCGAGTTTTAATATAAATGATTTGATCTCTCATATACTCACACACACCAGAATAAATGACACACACATTTAGATGCAAGCGATTCAAATTTAACGCCTTATAAAATTCAGCCACTGCCCTTGGTATAACTTTTGTTGGTAGTACTGCGTATTAATACCAGTCCATTGTATACGCTTATGTACTAATTACGCCAATGGTTTTAGGGATTAATAAGACTATATTTAGATTAAGTGTACCTGTATTTGCGTGGAAAGTGGAAAACGAGATTTTCTAAATTAAAAACCCCCTTAGTACACCCGACCGAGATTCGAATTTCGATCTTCCCGTCAACGGCAGTCTAGTCTAATGCGAGAGTAGCGCGTTAGACCATGCGGCAACCGAAGCAGGCGGTGGTATAACTGCAACATAAAGCGTGTGGCCCAAACCCTGGGTAAATACAATAATCCTCCCCTTTGTCCGTCTCTGCACTTTCCCGTAATTGGAATGGCCTAACCGTAAAAACGCCAATCTTCCTGTCATTTGCAGTACAGTCTATTGCTAGAGTGACGCCTAAATAGCGACATTTAAGGTCGTTGCTGCAGATATGATTGCAAAAAAAAGGTACCTGGCGGTCTAGGGGTAAGGTTTCGGACTTCTGTGCTGGCGGCCGGGGTTCAATCCTAGGTCCAGGCACAGATTTATCTGATTGCCAAACCCTTCCTTCACCCCTAACAAGACGTGTATTAATAACAACTTGTGAATGTGTGGAATGCCAGGCCTCCACCGTGGTTCGGATCCCACGTTAAACTGTAGGTTCTCCATTTTATTTCACAATCACCCTACCATTACACATTAAGTGCGTATAACCCGAACGGGTATTAAGACGCGATGATAATAATAATAATTATTATAATAAAACATTTTTTGCCAGTATTAATTAAAATATATTTTCAGTATACATTAAGTTTAATTGTCTACGCATTTCTATCACAATAGTTCTTAAATAAATGACTTGATCTTCACGGGATTCGAACTCTTACATTTCTTTCCCCTCTTCATTTAAAAGATTTGTGTTAAAAGTTCCGTGATGCCTTTGATAAATATTCAAGAAATGTTGAGATTTAAGTGTGTATTAAGTTAAACTAAATGTATTTGATGAAGCAAAGTTTTATTTATTTTGGACCCGAAAGAGTTTTGTTGTATAGACTTAAAATATCGAGACCTTAAGTCGTGTTCCCACTTCCCTACTTTTCAGATTAAATGGACTAGTCCCCTGCTGCGATCACTGTTCAACATTCGGATTCAATGAACTGTCATTCGGTTGTCATAAACTATTTATAGTCTTAAATCAATATTTCGGCCAATCTATGAGAAAATATAGAAAGCTGATTTTCTTTTGTAGATAATCTAAATGAAAAGTTGTATGTTATTTTGTTATAAATATTGAAAAATTGTTACCTTGAATATTTAATAAGTAAAAATGATGACGGATCTTGAACTCAATAAATTGGGTTTTAAAATAATATGATCATCTCTATCTATACCTGGGGTTTAACAAATTGATAAATTTGTTATTTAGATGTAAAATGGCTATGTTAGTTTTAAATGTGAAATAAAATGTGATGAACGATATTTGAAATTTTGAAATTTTTCAAAAATTGCTAAAGAGATTTAGTTTAATCTTTGCCGGGACCGAGAATTGAACCCCGGCCGCCAGCATAGAAGTCTGACACCTTACCCCTAGACCGCCAGGTCACCTGTAATATAAAGAGATCTCAAGTAATAACTCAAGTTTTGTAATACGTTAGTGCACTCAAGTGACAGTTTTAATCTCAGAGTACCAGAGTGTGCTACTAAGTGACAACTTTAATCCCGGAACCCTAGAGAGCACTCTCAAGTTACAGCTTCCATCTCGTGGGTATTATAAAGTGTTACGTTACACCCGCATCGGTGGACGCATGGTCTAAAGTGCTAATATAGCAACAGACTAGACTGCCGAAGAGGGGTGTTCGATACCGGTCGGGTGTATTGAGGAAGGTTTTCCCTAGATGGTTTTCCTCTTTATCTCCCCGCAAATGTTGATACACTCCCTCCAAATTCAATTTTACTAAACCCTTCCCTATTAGTATAATTAATACATAAGCTTATGACCCGAAAAGGTAGTATGACGTGATGCTAAAAAAAATGGAGCCCTACAGGGTACCCTCAAGTGACAACTTTCATTTTGGAGTACTACTATAGTGATCAAGTGACAACTTCGACCTCCCCAGCACCATAGAGATGTCCTAGTTGAGGCAGTGCTGATTCCAAAGAAGTAATAAAAACCAGAGGCCGACGTTTATGAATAATATCTCGAGTTAGGCCAGGTGTACGCGGGGATCAAAACCTCAGTCAAACCTAAACGAGTCAATAAATTAAAGCAAGCTGTTCCCCTAGGTTGGTTTTCGTCGGTAAATAGTTGTTGAATAACTTACGGCGCTAAAAGCAAAGTGCGGTCGGCTATGGTAAAACTGTATTATTCCATCTGAGTAGAGGTGGTTGCCTAACCATGGGGGCTTCGACCATCGCTTGAATGGTGCGGCGATTCCAAGGATCCGCTAATCAATGGCGATATATCCACACCGTACAATTTGTACCGTCGGTTTCAAAAGTGGATCTCGCCTATAGTTTAGTCAAACACGATTTACAATCAACTATGTTTGTTTTGAGATCCATTAAAAAGAGGTTCTGATGAAATCAGTTATATCGAAGGCTTATGAATGCTCTGTAATGAATATTTGAACTGTAGATTGACTTATTTATGGGGTATTTAACGTGCACTCTATTAACTGACTGATTATATAAGAACACAACTTGCAAACTAATTTAATTTTAAAACAGACACAATACCCAATCTTCTGGTCGTAAATTCCCCAGTGTTAATGGGAGAAAAAAACCAGCCTCAATTGCCACATGGTCTAAGGCGTCACTCTCGCAATAAACTAGACTGTCGTTGACGAGGATATCTGGGTCCGACTCCAAGGCGGGTCGTTATTACTAAATTATTTTCCACTCTACCTCCACACAAATGCGGGTACACTTAATCTAAATTCAACCTTCCTCGTCCTTTACACATTAGCGTAATTAGTACATAGAAGTACAACCCGAACGGTTAGTAAGATACGGTGAACAAAAAAACAACTCTTATATGGTATATTTTTAGGCCTTACCAGGAATCGAACGCAAGAACCGAAACAGATGCTCTGACAGCCGAACTAGATTGCTCGACTATTCAATATAAAACTTATAGTAAAAGTCCCTGATAGGCTCATCAGTGGAATCGTGTAGTCATGGTTTCAATGTCTGTAAATTCTTGGGAGCATTTGTGGGAAGTGTACCTCGAGTATGGACGATAACCTCGCACCAGTAGTGTTGAGCTAGACCACCGAGGACGAGGAGATCGAGGTTCGAATCTCAGTCGGATGAACTGGGGATGGTTTTTCCTAAATTGTTTTATACTCTCCCTCCACGCTACTGTGGGTTCAATTCCCCTAAATTCAATCTTCCCAATTCCTAATCCATTAGTATAATTAGTACTTAAGCGTATAACCCAAACGGGTAGTAAGACAATGTGCTAAGTAAAAAGTAAATAAAAAAGTAGAGAAGTGATTCTATTGTTTTACGGGCCATCCACATACCTGTATTAATGAGATAGGGGGATGAAGAAGGTAGAATTTAGAATTATACCTGCATTTACATGGATGGGAAGCAATTAAAGTCCAAAACGAAACCTATGTACACAAAGTGGGAATTCAAACGCCGACCTTTTCATCACCGGCAAACCAGACTCAAGTTTTTGTCCAAATTACACACCATTAAGGGGTCATATATCCTTGATTCTTATCTTTGTCCAGGACACGTTTAAAATTATGTTATTTGAACTTGATTGTATGTCGTTTACAGAGGCGCTTGATATAAGTCGGATTATTGAGAAGCTGAAACACGCCTCGGTGGCGTAGTTGGTTAACGTGCCAGTTCGTGTTTAGCTTGATTGCCGAGGACGGGGAGATCGAGGTTCGAACCTCGGTCAGGTGAACTGGTGGTTGTTTTCCCCAAAATGGTTATCCCCTCTCTTTCCACGAAAATGTGGGTTCACTTCCTCAAAACCTTCCCAGTTCCAAATCCATTAGCGTAATCAGTACTTAAGTACATAAACCGAACGGGTAATAAGACGCAGTGCTAAATAAATAAATACACTAAAATTAAACTGAAATCGTGTCTTTAGTGAACTCCAAACCACCCAGCAGAGCCACCCGCACTCGCACTACATACAATTTAGCTTGAGCCATGGACAAAATGGTTGGACGCATAGTTATTTAGACAGTGACCAATTACTCTCTAAGTCCCATTCGGTGGCAGTGTGGTCTAACGCGCTACTCTTGCAGTAGTTTAAACTGACGGTGACACGGGGATCAAGAAACGAATCTCGGTCGGGTGTACTAAGTGAGGGTGGTTTCCCGAAATTGTTTTACACTCTCTTTCCTAGAAAATGCTAGTACAGTTATTATAAATATAATCTTCCTAATACCAATATAGTAATTAGTAAATAAGCATATAACCTAAGAAAAACAGTAAGGCACGATGATAAAAAAATATCTCTTGGAGGGAATGGTTTGGAAGGGGATGGTGGGGGAGTTGGGTTGATTACGTTTTAGAGGTAAACGTGATATTGAGTTTCCTTTAACCGTGAGAAGATTTTTTCAAGTCTATAGAATCTTGGTAGGGATATTTAACATACTAGTTGGGGAAAGGGGTTTATCTTGGAAAAGATAGCAAGTGGCAATGTCTCAGGCCATTTCAGTAATACCGACAAGATAAGGAAACCAGCGTCCAATTTGCATGGGTGTGTCATTAGTTGGGTTATCTGACACACTGGTTCGTCGGGTAGTATTATGTTTTCTAGTTGGTGTTGTCTCTACAAATCGATACATTCGAAACCAGACATTTCAAATCTATATTTGCAATGATACATTCAGACTCATTAATAAAATTAACTAGTAGTGTTGGGTTTAAAAACGACATTATATACTACAAAGTGAGATCAAATAAAACTATCGGGGAATAAAAAGACGGTATTTATAGTTAAATGATTTAAAATTATGTAATTTTTACCACTTATAAACTGCTTACATATTAAAAATTATTTTTAACATCTTATAAATATTTTCTTGTGTACACTTCATAATATGGCTATCTGGTTATACTACAGTTCTGTTTCATATAGGCTCTTTATTACTTTTTCTTAACAATGGTACAAAAAATAGAGCATAAAATAGCAATTTTGTCTGCTTTTAAATCGTAAAATGTTATGATTTGAAATAATTAAATCACTATTTATAGCTTATAATTAAACATATGTTAAAATAGTACTATTACATTTTTCTAGGCTGCCACCAGATAAGTCTATTCCTATTGAAATTGGACTATACAATGGAAATGTACCCGCAACATTCAGAAGACACGAAGGACGGCATTCCCTGTGCATGTGACAAGGATTCAAACAATAAAATATCCCGTCAATGAAGACCAAGCCCAGTGCGAATTTAACACCCTATACCACGCGAGCACAAGTGCGGGTTCAAATGCCCATAAATAAACCAGAGTCTTTTTTTTAAAATCGAATATTATCTCATCTCTGAAGTTAAAAACAAGTACAATCAACACCAAGAGAACTAAATCTAAGAAATAAGGACGGGGAAAGTTGTTTTAGAGGAAGTGCAACCACATTTACGTGGATATGTTAAATCAAAATCAAAGTGATGAATCTCCTATGGAAAAATACCCTCAGTGTACTTTGTTGCGATTCGAACCACGACTTCCATAAGTGGAAATCCATTCTTTCGTGGGCTGACGCCTCCCACCACGTTACCCCCGGTACGGGTCTCCATGTAGTGAAAAAAATCGTAGAACCTTTATGGTGTTTTGAAAAAAAATTATATATATATATATATATATTAATAATTCCTTTCTCACACATATAATAATTTAACACGCAACAGCACTTAACGCATTGTTTCGTATTCAATATACTTTGATAATCGGCCTTGTGTTACCGTAACTAATGAAAATGCATATTGCTATAAATCACTGTACTATAAATAATATTAATATAACTAAACACTAAATGTAGAAAACATACCGCTACGAAATAGTCGAATTATTAATATTTCATAATCACGGTTGTTACTAATTAATTAAGTTGGGCGTAGGAGCCATACTCGCAAATGTAATTTGGATCAACTCCACATCAAAGAAAAATTGTTTCCGACCCACTAGAGTGAGGCGTTAAAATAGTTTGGAAACAAAATTCGAAAAAAAAAAAATAGTTTGACGTCGAGACTACCTGCAAAAAACCATTGGTTTTTTGAAAGGGGGGTTAGTATTTATTTAACTATGTAGCGTTAGTGGTTCCGACTTTGACAATGAAAGCGTGACTCGAGCCAGCGTTAGTTTGGTCTTGTCAGGCGGGTGGAGTTCGAGGCCCGAATCTCCAGCCGGGAGTAGAAATTTAGTTTTTTTCCTTATAAAAAGGTTTCTTACTCTCCCTCCAAGGAAAATGAGGGTATATTCACTCAGAAAGTCTGCATCTCTCATCTCTACCCAATAAGTGTAAATATTACAATATTTCGGACAGGTGGTAGTAAGACGTGGCGTATGGAACATACTTATATAAATGGGAATATTTTATATCTCATTTCCACATGGAGAATATCCGTTTCTGTGGCCAAACGGTTTAAGATGGGATGGAAAGGGACGCGAGAAAAAGCCAGTGTTTTTTAAAGATTTTATGGCAAAACTTTTTTTTTTTTGTAAAAATAAAACAAATATTTCTCCAGTAGAAACGGAAAGTTTAATTTTCTTCATATGGTGATAGCAACAGTTGTAAAATATCTGTCAAGGCTGTTCTGGAATTTAATGACGACTTTTTCTCTTAATTTAAAAAGTTCCTCGTCTAATACCACCAAGATCACGACAGATATCCAACAACAGTTGATATCACCTTATGAAGAACATTTAACTACGCTACTACGGGATAATCTATTTAATTTATTTTGGTAATTTTTCCATAAAACTACAAAAAAACTGGCCTTTCTCGCGTCCCCTCCCATCCCACCTTAAGGCGCCAATCTCGTGCAGGATTGGCATGCTTCATTCTGGGAAGATTGGGGTTCGAATCCCCATTTTGGTGTACTAAGGGTGGTTTTCCTTAATTAATTTCTCGCTCTCCTTCCCCCAAAACGATAATAGATTACCTATGAAATGCTTACTTCCTCATCCATACCCCATTAGAGTAATTATCATAATTGCGCAATAAGGTAGTAAAACGCGGTCATAAACAAATTGATATGATATTAAATATAAATTCAAAATATTAGAAGGTTATTTAGGGCGGATTGATACGTTTTTCGCATGATACGTTTCACTACTAGTTCGGGCTCTACGCATATACACTTATGAGGTAGGAATAAGGAAGGTTGAATTTAGAAGACATGTATCAGCATTTGCATGAATCGGAGATAGGGGGAAGGCATTTAATAAAGAAAAAAACACCCTTAATACACTCGACCAGGCTTCGGATCCCAACATCCCTATTACCAGGGAACCAAATTCGCATCAACATGCCCACCCCCACTTGGCTTAAAAAAAAAGGGGAGTATGTAAAAGAAAACCACCTCTTTGTAAAATAGAAAATTTTTTCAGACCAAAATTATAAAATTTCACAATTTTATCAATTTTATTTTAAAAGTATTAATAATATATACCATATAAGTGGCAGCAGCAGACCACACAATTTGGCGTATGATTACGAGAAAGTAAGTCAAGTAACATTTTATGTTACTTGAAAATAGGAAATATTAAGTGAGCAGATTATGCATTTTAATTTGATTTATTTTGCAGCAAACGAATTGTGGTTTATTATTTAGAAATATTTAATCAATTTATCGGTCCATTCATTGGCCACGAGGATATTTGTAGAAATATTTAAAACACAAACCGTTAAATTATTTAAATCGCGTACTCAAATTGAGCTATACCGATCGCTAAGGTTAAGTTTTATTGTCAGGAGTTACTGTAAGGCGTGTTACTTTCAATTAACCAGTTATAATATATTTCATATAAAGTTTATGTTTATATTAAAATCAAACAGATTAAGACTATCACTGATAAAATAAATTACAGTAAGTTGAAATTACAGTGACATATTGTGCGCTAGAACATTTGCTAAACTCTATTACAATTAATTGCAAAAGTTTCGCAGCAGAGATGATGCAACCTTGATAATTAAAACCACCCTCGTTGAGAAGTAAAATTGAAACGGTCGAAATCAGCCCCGTCAAGAGTGTGTCAACATGAAAGTTTTTTTTTTTTTTTTTTTTTTTT